>JADLZL010008343.1:0-372891 GCA_015844335.1 Chrysopogon serrulatus | reverse complement strand
TGGGATTATTCAATGGTGCAACCAAAATGTTTACCGATCTTCCTGTCCAAATTGTTTATTTTTTTCTGCAAATACTGGCATTTATTTTTTTTTTATAAATTACTCCCATTGTTGAAGAAAATACAATTATCACTTCCTTACAACTTTAATTTGAATCAAATCTATACAAAAATATTACTAATATTTGCGATACCAAAAATGTTATCACTCATTGTGAAATATTTTTCATAGTAAACCTATTTGGATATGTAAATATTGATATTTTTACTAAATCTTGTTGTTGACGGTCCTTAATGCCTATTTTATACCATCAACTATTGCTCAATATAATATGATATCAACCATAAAACATAGTTGTAGGGTTTGATTCTAACGAGTTCCACGAGTTGTGTTGTTCTCGATCGTTTTGCAGGTATATTCAATTTTACACAGAATAAAAGTATCTCAAATGATGATTTGGAGTGCACCATTGTGACAGGCTCGTCGAGATGATCGAAACGGACATATCATTTGCTATATTCGAGTCCGAGTCAAAAGATATCAATTCTACAATCGAAACCAACACTAAAAGACTCTAAGGCACCCGTAAGGCGATGTATCGAAGGTGGGGCCCACCTCGCTTCTGGTGGGGCCGCCCGGCGCCTCCGAGCCCAATCAAGGCCACGGCTTGACGGACGGCCTCCTACCGCCTTAGGGTTTGCATCTCCACCGTTGCCGAAGTCGAATTAGTCCCACACGCCTGTCCCGGAAGAGGTGGAGGCTTTTCTAGACTATAAATAAAGAGGTAGACCCCCCTCCCTAAGGGCACCACATTATTGGAGATGTAGAGGCGTCCCTCGAATGGATGACCTCTCATCTCTAGAGAATTAGGGCTAGACTTTCCAATGTAGTTCTAGTTGAGAGTTAGGGAGAGCGGCGCTATGCCCGGGTTCCGGAGGAGTCTTCGGAAGAGTCATCAGAGTTTTGGTATTCTTTGTAAGACTTATGCTTTAATATATTTTATCTTCTCTATTTACTTTTATGCATTACATTTAATTGGTTAGTATAGTTGTTATACTTTAGCATAGGATCTCCTTACCGTATCGGGTGCTCTAGTTATTAATTGTGACTAGGGTAGTAATTGGTAGTGTAGACATGGAGTCTAGGCTATATATTACCCGAGATTGCACCCAGTCCAACATATAGTTGTGGTAGCCCTGGTGTGGTGACAGCCCTCGACGGCCGACGTATTCCACCATGTTAGGGTTGGTGTTTGTAGGACCGTAGTTAGAGCTTCCTAGTCCCTTTCTCACCCCTTTCCGTGACTAGTGTTCCGATGTCCCGGTGTTATTGTGTGATTGCTTTACCTTCCATAAATCGCTTATCATAGAACCCAAGTAATAGAGAAGTATTTAGGAACCTTGAACTCTCCCGTTGTCCTCTCACTTTAGCTATTTACTTTTTTATCATAGAATTCTCTCGTGTGTGTCGTATATGCATAATTCCTATCATCAATCTATCGTTTACCCCTACTTTAATCTAGTGGGTGTATTAGTTAGTAGATACATGATGGTGAACTATCAATGTCTCTATCCATTGTTTCCCAAAGGTAAAATATAAATAACGATACCGAATACTCCCTGTAAAATGCTACAATGGTTTTTTTTCAGGCGCTTGAATCTTTCATATTTTAATTGTGCATAAGAAACACCAACAAACATTTTTGGCGCCATTGCCGGGGATAGGGATTTACCTCTATTTCTAGTAGCGACGTTAGAAATGTCAACAAGCATTTTTTGGCGCCGCTGTTAGGGATAGGGTTTTACCTCTATTTCTAGTAGCGACGTTAGAAATGTCAACATGCATTTTTGGCGCCGTTGCCGGGGAAACAATTGGCATAAAGATTTTGATAATGATCTTGATATCTCGCTAATCTAGTATGTCGCTAGCTTTAGTCGGATTACCCTCTGTTTTGTTGAGTTGTGGAATAAGCGTAATATCAATCAAGCTTTTCAATCTTCCGGTGAAATTCCACAAGAACAAGACATAGGAGATACTGAAGAACTCGGGGGTGCCTAAACATACATGATCCATCAACAATGAAGCCCTGCCATCTCACGGTATGTATAAATATTTATATATATTATTCTAACCATGTGTAGATTGGAAAAAGAAAAGTCATCATCACATGAATTCAAAGTTCATCACATGTGATGAATAAAGACGCTGCGCTAATCACAAATACCATTGTGATTCATGGTAAGTATGATCAACAAAGGTGAGAAAGTCTTGCTCATAGACTTTAAATTTAATGAGTAGTTATTCTGTTGCATTCTATTGCATGTTTACTTTGAATAATCTATGCATTTACTCCATCTCATATCAAATCCATAGCATGTTTAGTTTCTTGCACATATGTATGTCACTTGCATCTCTACTTAAAAAAAAACTCTCACCATACATGATCATGCTTTCATCTCTATTTGAGTAAATCTCTATATGCTCTCATGCTATCTTGTTTGCTATAGTATGCTTAGGTTTAGAGTATCTTCATACATCTTTTAAATGAAGCATGGTGCTTAATTTATGAGTGGTGATCTTAATTCCAAAGGCTTTTAAATTAAGCGTGGTGCTGAGGTTAAAATATCGTTCTAAATCAAATTAGACGTGGTGTCTAGGTTGATTTTTGAACCGAAAGTATGTTTTAGTAGACACTGGATATTTTGTTGGACTAACCCATGCAGGAAACTCCTAAATTCAATTCGGGTAAGTCAAGAGATGAACTCACATCAGAGATGAATCAAGGCATGTGATGAAGTCAAATAACTTTGCACAAAAGGAAGACACAGCTCATTCTCCATGAAAGAGTAGTAAGTATCAAAGTTTATTCACTTAATCTTTTATCGCAAGTTACCTTTGCCTTGAACCGTATAAAAGTGCAGCCACCAACAACATTTGTTAGAAGAAATCTATGCTAAAGTAATCCTAAAAGTCCATCCTTTCATTAGCATAGATGAAATTGCATGAATTATATGTATCATAACCCATATGCCAAACTTGTTGCAATCCTTCGGGTATGTGTCCACTAATATTTATGCAGGAAAGAAAGAATAAATGTCTGATCATGGTTTAAAATGAAGAAAGGAGAACAAGTGTATAGAAAGAACTAAGATGGAAAGAAATAGATGAAAGAACACTTCAACGCCTTCTACACTTTACCATGATAGTGGACCAATCATCTTGCAAGACATAAGGTATGTTTACCTAAGCCTCATGCAACTTTAAACTATATTCAATATCTTATACCACGTCGTTAACCCATACCTTATGTCATGCTTAATTTGCTAAAACTTAAAACAATTTGGTTCACCTACATATTCTTGGTTCTATTCGAATAAATATCTTTAGTCTTTTAAACTTCCTTAGTCTATTATGAGTATGCTTTTAGAATATTACTTAAACATTATAACATCAAAGCATATTTGTATAAGAATTTGGTCAGTATATATAGACTATCCTCTCCTGTATAAAAAAATATTTAAATCATATTAGGAGATTTCATAGAATCAAATCAAGATTAGAGGTATTCTTCAAAATTATATCTTCGCCTTAACCTTGTTGGAAAATTTAAAGTAATGGTGAATCATTTAAAACATGAGCTACAGATTAATCTTTAACTACTTGGCAAACACTATCCACACTTTAAATAGATAGTATATTCCTTCGGGTATGTGTTGTCTACTAATCCCTTGCAGAGAAGAAATAATGAGAGAAGCAAAAGTTTAAAGGAGTGAGAAAGAAGTACAATATAGGAGACAAGATACTAATGATCAACTCAAAATGCAAGGAAGAAAAAGACCATTGAAATTCATCTACCTTTTACCGCATGGTGCCATCATGCTCCAAAATAAAAAGGTAACATATTAAAGATAAGTGGTCATCATTTTCTCTTGATCATAGAGTACACATCATAGCACCATTCTCTTGATCTAAATCTTAACCATATAAGCTCAAATATGATATATCCTATTTTTGGAAAATGATAGTCATCATGTCCGGCTCGGTGTCGAGAATGGACACCAACGAGTAAAATCGAAGAGTGCACACTTATCCTCGAGATGGTTTCCCGAGTGGACACAATGATGTATACCGGTTCGGGCAATTTACCCTACGTCCAATGAGAGAGCCGGGTCGTGTTACTCAGAGCTTGTATGGGGGAGTACAAGAGGGGTCGAGAGGGATAGACTCCTGTGTCCCTGAGTAGGAAAACTAGGTTCGGGGTTGTGCGTTTCGTATGTGTAATGTGAATCGGTGTGATGGACACACGTGCTCGGGGGCCCAAGTCCTCCCTTTTATAGTTTAAGGTGAGGCTCACGGGGAGAGGGCATGCGCGCGTGTAGTGATCGTGAAGTCGTGGCCTACAAGGATTGGGACATTCTGGAAGCGCCCCGCGGCAAATGTAGCGACGTCATTGTCCTTCCTCTTGGCCTTATAGCCCTTCGTAGGAAAGGCTATACCCGAACGGGTTGTGCGGTTCTCGTTGGATCGTGGGTGTCTCGGGTCAAATGCTGGCCTATAGGGAGCCGGCCGTGGAGTCGCCAGGGCGTGCAGGGGTTGATTCCCGACGCGCCTCGTTCGCCTTTGGCAGATGTGTCTCGCCTCGGTCGTCGTCCGGTACTTTGGCCACTTGTTGGTACGAGCGCACTTTTATCCGCATCGGGTCGGGACGAAGCCGTCATGGGGTAGTATTTAGACCCGCCCGCCCCTACGGAACGCATACACGGGCTCTCTATACGCACGGACAAGACGGGCTCGCACCGCACTTGTCGTAGAAGGCGTGGGAGCAACGAAATGTTCCATGGTTACTTGGCGGCCCCGCCCCTTCCTACCAAAAAGTATACGGTACATCCCCTCGTGACCGCTACGAACTCGCATGCGCCGTTGCCCGACTTGGCGGGAATCGCATGGTGCGCCCCGGCTCGCTTTGTTGGGACAGGTCGGGACTCACCCCCCCCTCGGTGGGTGGGCCTGGGCGACCGGAGGTCGCCCGGGGGTCGATCCCCGGTGGTTTCTATCCCGCGGGCCTTAGCCGGTTGCCGTGGCCGGGGCCGTAAATGCTTTAAGCTTCGGCCGTGGGCCGGGCCGTGAGGACCCTCGATCCGCAACGTGTTTTTGTTTTTGAAGATTGCTTTATCCCTGTCCCCTAGAGGGGCCGTGGTTTTGACCCTCGACAGTAGCCCCCGAGCATGGAGTGGAACCGGGTGTTCCTCTTCATGCTAGACTTATTCCGTCAAGGGAAACACAGAGGGTTTTTTCTAAATGTTTTCCCTCCAGTGGGCCCGGCCCCGGGCCGGTAGCCCCCCGAGCCTTCCGCAGGAGTGGTACACTCGTGCGCAGGCTCGAAAGCGTAGTTGTGATTCGCCTTCCCGGTGGGTGCGCACGAGCGCACCCACCGGTAGCCTCCCTCGAGCCTTCTCAGCAGAGTGGTACACTCGTGCAGAGGCTCAGAAAGCGTAGTCGTGGCAGCATTTGGTGAGAGAAGGTCGAACAGCACCCTTTTGCACGAACGCGTCTCTCCGCTTTTATTGCGAGGGCATTATAGTCTTTGCTCCCGTCCCTTTTCAACGCCCGAGACCGGACGCCGAGAGGCTTCGTGGCCCCGTGTTAATGCCGCCTCGGGACGCTTGACGCGATGGTTCGATTCCCTCCACGACGCGCACGATGCCACGGTTGCAATGATGGGCGACGTGGAACGCCAAGAGGCGTTTTTTCAGATCCACACGAGCGTCGGCCGTTCTATTTAAGGAGGGCATGGTGTGTGTGGGACAGTCCAGTCACCCTCTCCTCCACCCTCACTCCGCACTCCAGCCATCTAGCACTTCTTCCCGCCTTCTTCCAAATTTCTCGGCCGCCGAGAAAGCAAGAAAGAGGAGGAGAGTGATGGATCGTGGGAAGCGCCAAAATGAGGGGGGGGCTCGTCGGAGGAGCCCTCGCTGCCGCCGCATCCCCCCGGGTGAGTGCAATGCTTGCGTGGGAAGAGGGTTTTTCTTCGATCTTAGTCTTTGCACCGAGGAGGGTTTTTCTCATCCTTTGCCCAATGCCGATCCTTGTGGTGATTTCCTTGCGCAGCCGGCCCCCCCCGCCCCTCAGAGCCGGCGACGCCAAGGCCGACCGAGGGCACCGAGGTCGGCGAGAGGCCGAGCCCGCCGAAGAGCCGCGCCCCTCGCCATCCTGTCATCGCTGCGCTGACCCGCCGAAGAGGAGGCGGAGGACGCCGCCAATCCGAGGAGTCGACGAAGCGCTGCGGGAGCTCACGGCCGAGCCTGTGTTATAGCCCCGGCTGCCGAGGCCATTGTGGCCTACGCCCGCCTCCCGGGCGCCAACCCGGGCGGGAGCGGCCGAGCCGCTGCTTGGTCGCCCCGCGACGTGACGCCGCACGGCGCCACCGTGGGCGGCTCAGGCCGGGCGAGAAGCGCACCGCCGCCCCTCCGCCGACCTCCGGGGCTACATCGAGCCCCCGAGGGAGAGCCTCGGGACCTGGAGCACACCGTGCGCCAAGATGAGGGCGCCCGCCGATGCCGCCGCGGGAGGTGGTGACGGGCGGAGGAGGTGATCCACGACGCGCCACGAGGCGCCGTGGGGTCTTCCCGGTGGCGTGGCTCCGCCCGCGACGCTTACCACCCCGGCGTTCTCGGGTTTATCTCCATTGTCTTCTTGGAAGACATGTACCTGGGTTGCGCCGGCCGGGTGGACGCCTGTGCCTTCATGATCCTCTCCACGCTTGGCGCCGGGGCGGTAGTTGCCGGGCTTAGGTAGCCGCGCCGTGGGTCCGTGTACGCCGCCGGCCCGATGTGGCTTTTTAGCGTTTTAGGTTCGCCTATGAGGCGATTTGTTTTGTAATCAATGACTTTGAAGGAATGCTCGCTTTTCTTCTTACGTCAAGGTTTCATATTTTGTTCTTGATCTTGGTGGTGTTCGAGCCACCGGAGCGAACGATCGAGCGGACCCCCTTTTCGTTGGGGTTTTCTTTGTTCTTCTGAGAACAAAGGGCTCTTGTACTTGGTTAGGGTTTTCTCCGCCGAGGGTCCGAAACGACAAAGACGCCCCATCGGGCCCGGCCGACCCCGGCTTCATGATTACCCCTTTACGTAGGCTTGTTTCAGTAGGCGCCGCCGCCCGCCTCCTCTCTGTGGGTCAACGCGGGACCCGAGGCTTCCCGAGGGGTTGTTCCGGGATGGGCGCCACAAGTGTTTTCGATGGGACGGGATGGAACCGCCGCCACGCTGGGCCGACGGGCCGCACGCCTCGGCGGAGTTAATGCGCCGAGTATCTGCCCTTGCGTGGGTCCGGGGCACGCCGCCCACGCCCCTCGAGAGCAACAAGCAACGGCGGTTTGTTCTCTTTTTAAGGCGTTGAGAGGAAGGAAGAGGGTTTTTCTTAGCCGCACTTTTGTGCATCTTTTCTCTCGCAGCCTTAAAAAGCCCCCGAGTCCTCTCTCTCTCGCCTCGCTTGCTCTTTCCGCCGCCGCCGCCGCCGTCTGCGTTCGCGTCTTCCCACGTCCCATCTCTCACCTCAATGGCGAGTGGAGGAGTACTCCCGTGGCCGCGCGCGAACTGACGGCGGCGCGGAGATGGAGCGCCTGGTGGTGGAGGGCGTTACGCCGCCCTTGACGGAGGCGGGGAGTGGATTCTCCCACCGGAGGACGAATCTCCTCGGCCGCCGATGGGGTACATCGTCTCCTTCTCGGCTTTTCATGAGCGGGGGCTCGGTGTCCCCGTTCACGACTTCGTGTGCGGGATTCTGCATCACTACGGCGTCGAGCTCCACCATCTGAATCCCAATGGGATTCTGCACATGGCGGTGTTCGTTGCCCCCGTGTGAGGGATACACAGGGATCCCGCCTCATTACGGCCGTGGAAGTTTTTCTTCTTCTCGCACGCTTGGTGAAGCGGTGGGCGAAGGACGACGCCAGCCCGGTATGACCTCCCCGGGATGCGCCGGCATCGCCCCCCCGTGGGGGAGCGCACTAAGTTCTACGTGGATGTGAAGACGCCCACGCCAAACCGAGGGTGGCACTCCGGTGGTTCTACCTCAAGAACTCGGAGACGGCGCCGCTTCCCGATTTCTCCGACGTTGCTGCCCCGAGCGCCCGATAAAATGGGCGCGTCCGGGGTGAACTCGGCGAGATCGAGAAGCTTGAGCACCACCGGAGGCCATCGTGATCTTGCGGCACTGTGGCTTGACCGGGCCGGCATTGTGGATGCTCGCTCCGGCGGGGGGTGGCACTGCTGATGTCGCGCCGCCTCCCCGCTGCTGGGGGATGGTGGCCGGCTCCGACCCCTCGTGCATGGTGCTCGTGGGGGGCCGCCGCGGCCGCCGCCGCCACCCGCCGACTCCGAAACCCGTTGGCGGCGCCGAAGAACTCCGTCGGGCACACCGGTACCCCCCGAGTCGCCCGCGCGGACCAACCCCCGATGAGGCCGACGCCGACGCCGTGACATTCGTGAGTATCCGATTGTTTAGATTTTTCCTTTCCTTTCTCCTAGAGCCATTCCCCGACGTATTTCCGCCGCACCAGCCCCCCGAAGTCCCGCCGTTGAAGGAAGATCCTGTGCCTCCCCCGCACGGCGGCGGGCCGAAGGTGAACGTGGCCGCCTCCGAGGCTCGTCACGCCAAGAAGGAGAAGAGGAAGGCGAGGCGGGCGGAGAATCGCCTCCGCGAGGAACGCGACCGACCCCCCCTCTCGACACGTAGGAGGAGGAGCTCAGCGTTCGCTCTGATGGGTCCGGTCATGGCTTTGTCGACCCCTTCCTGGGAGGCGAAAGCGTGGGGCGGGCTGCTCAAGGAATCCTATCTTCATCGAGGAAGGTGGGACGGACGAGGGGGCGCGTCGGGCGTGACCCTCGACTTTGACGAGATGGCCCACACCATGGCGGCCGTGCTCGTGATTGGGTCCCGTGGTGCGACCACAGAGCCACCGAGCCGGGCCGTGGCCGCGGGTGGGCATGAGTCGGCTGTTCCGACCCTCCCCGGGCGTCGACCCCCTTACCACGAGGGAATGTTGGGCCGGCTCGGTCCGACCCTCTTCCCTCGGCTCCTTCGGCTATCGAGGGCGCCGAGGGTGTGGCAGCCAGACGTGCTCCGGTCGAGGCGGGTTCGGGATGGTGCCCCAACAAGACGTCCCGGGCAAAGGGAAGCGTCCCCGCGCCGGATACCTTGAGAATCATCATCGGTGGAGCCGGCCTCGAAGGTGGCATGCTTCGCGCCTCGGAGGTATGTTTTCAGTCAAGACCTGTTGGCGTTAGCTTTTTGCTTTCGATCTCGACCCTTCCCCTTTTACCGCAGCCCGGTTCGGACCCCCCTGGCGCCTCACGCTTGCGCCCCCAGGCGAGGAAGCAAAGGGGAGGCGGGGCGGTGCCGCGACCGGGACCCCTTCTTCGGGTGGGAGGCCTTCCTCCCCGCTCGATGCTGCCCTTCCCAAGAGGAGTCTGTTAACACTGGATTTTGGTAAAGGCCGAGAATATGACAGGTGGGCCCGTACATGGCAGGCTCGCAAGAAGCAAGTGTTCGGGGGAGCATTCGGCAAGCCTCCATTCGGCCGATTCTCGACAATTCGGCAAGTGTCCTGCTCGGTCGGGCTGACTCTAGGCGATTCAAAGAAGCACTCATGCGGTCGGCTATCCTTGAAGGCGGTTGCTCCATTCAGAAGTAAAAGGTGGCAAGTGAGAAGCCGAATAGAAAGCGAGAAGCGTAACGATCAAGGACTCCGAGGAAGACCATAGCTAAAGGATCGCCATGTTTTTTGAGTTACCTTTAATACATTGTGTAATCGTAATCTCGTAGGATTCATGTTATGTCCAGGGTATAAATATAAACCCTTGACCATTGTAAAGGATATTCACAATCAAATCAATACAACCGGCCCCGTGCCAAGTTTTCGAGTCCTTTGTCGTGTCGTCGAGTTCTTCGAGAGGAGCCATCGATCCGTCGACCTCCGTAAGTACCGGCAACCTTGCTATCATGTCTAGTATCATGCGGTGGATTTAGATATTGATGCAAGTAGTCTTGTTTGTCTCGACTAGATGGCCGTGCGGCAGGCGTCTGCTTGACAATCAAGAAGTCTTTGCTTATGCTTTGTTTATCTTGACTAGATGGCCGTGCGGCAAGCGTCCGCTTGATAGCTTAGCGAAGCAAGATAGTTATCGGCTCTATTAGACTTGGCAAGATCTAATAGATTCATTAAGTTATCACGTGTTGCATGTGTTTAATGTTTTTTATATATTTGTAACACTCTTTTGCCCAATCTAGATTGGTTAGTTTCGGTTCTTTACTTTTATAGATCTATTTACCTTCTAACATTCTTATTCTTTTATTACTATGATAAATAGATCTCATGCTTATGTAGCCGAATTAGATCAATCTAGATTGTTACATGTTGTGGGTTCTTGCACGTTAGAAACGTCTAGACTTTGATAGGATTAGGTATCGTGCGGCAGATACAAGTTCTTGATTGGTTTACTCGTGATAGCTTGTATGTTCCTTCTTCATGGACCCCGAGTCGGCTGAATTGCCGAGCTTGGTTATGCTTTAACTTGTAGTTAACTTTCACTTGTTCGAACATGTCTTCTCATGCATGCTCGTTCGGCGATCAATGCTTTACGCGTTTTATCTTCATATTAGCCGAATGACTTATATGCATGATTGGCAAACAGCTTCTATAGCTGTATGTCGTCGTAAGTGGCTTCAGGGCCGTATATACGGAACTGTCTGGTCTCATCCGGCACGTTCCGATTTTGTATTTAACAATCTTTTGTCCCTTGTCGCTTTTCAGTCAAACCGACCGCACGCCTCGGATCTCCAAACCGTCCGGCACCCGATTGAAGCCACGCTTTCCGGCTTGCCGTGTGTGAGGCACGGCGCGCCACGCTTTCGTGTCAACAGAGTCAGCGGGGACAAGCGGCGCACCGGCGTCGGGGGGCCGAGAGGTCCCGCTTTTGACGCAGGCTCGCGGGGACGAGGGTTCCCGCGGGGCTTGAGCCCCCGGCGCCGTGGGCCCAAGCGGCGCCGGAGGAGACCTCCCCGCCCCCGGCGCCGAGGAGGGCGAGGGCATGGCCCCGATGCCGCCACGCCTCCCGCTCCTCCGCAATCCATGGGCGATGCGCCTCCACCTTCAGCGCGGGTGGCACCGTCGGGACGATGACGAGCGACGCCGGGGCTCCTCACCATTTCTCGGGAGGATCCCGACTCAAGTTTCCCGACCCCGCGATCCCTCCCCGGAGCCTCTCGGTGGTTGACGATCGCGCCGAGTGGGAGGTTCTTTCCTCCTTCGAGGCGGCGATGGCAGCCTATAAACCGTAACGTTACGCCTCGGTGTCGCAGATGAGGCCAACGGCGTCGCTCTACCAGTATTCCCAGTTCAAGCGCTTTCTCTTGTCTTTTCCTGTTGACAAGATCGGTGACTCATCCACATGTTGCCATGTGGACAGACGGCGCCGCGTATGGGCGGGGTGAAGTCTCGCCTCTTGTACGAGCAGCATCCCCTGGGAGGAGGCAATGGAGACGATCGAGGAACTCCGTGCTCCTCCGAGGGACGCCGGCCACGACATAGAGGAAGTGGAGGAGAAGTACATGAGCCTCCTGCGCCGGCAAGAGGTGGATGATGCGAGGCGAGGCGTGTCCAGGAAGAGCTTGAGCGGCGCAACGCCCATGTCCGGGAGTTGCTCGGGAGGCGGAGTATGCGCGATCGGCTCCCATGGACGGAGCAAGACCTGGAGCAGAGCGTCTTGAGACAGAAGCCTCCGCCGCGTGCATGACGACGCCAGCGCGTCCGAGACCGCATTCGCGTAAGCGGAACAAGCCGACGAGGTCGCCGCTCTCAAGAGCGAAGCCGGAGCACGAGGGGGCGGGAAGACGGACGCCGAGAAGGCGGCCCAAATGATGTCCGAGGAGGTGGCTACGCCGCGCGCCCACTTCACGGGCCGCAATGCAGTAACGCCGGCCTCGAGTACTTTGCCGCTGGCCCTCGACGGCCTCGGTGTCGACCCCCCCCCGACGGCTCCTCACCGCGGTTATCCCTGCTGCCCCGGCCGGGTTGGTCACTTGAGCGCGATGCTCTTCGAACCGGGATCCGGGCGTTCGCCATTACCCGCTCTCACTACGATGAGAGCTTCAACTTTGGCGGCGTCGGCGAGGGATATTTCGGGCAGATTTCGGCCGGGCGTCCGGCTCTCCGCGTCTTTGGTGGCAAACAAGGCGACGCTCTTGCCGACCGCCCGGCGACCACGGTGCTCCTCGGCGGGAGTAAAAACATTTGCTTACTTTTGGTTTGTGGGCTTTTTGATGCCCGAAGACTTTATTGTCGGGTTATGTGTAATAACCGTAGTTAACTTGTCTTCGTTTTTATTTTCGAATTACTCCCTTTTTAGGTGAAAAGATATTTCTAGGTAGGACGGATTGCTTTCGTACTTGGACACCCGCCGGGTGGCATGCCACGCCCGGTGGAAAATTATTTCGCTTAGGTGCCCAAGATCGGCGATTCCCGACCCTCGGGATCTTTTTTTCCTAACCTAGGGATGTAGTAAACCGGCTACTTCCTACACAGCGACGCTTTTACTTAGAAGCCGTGTTGAGGTCGACATGGCTAGCCGACCCTCACCCGATCGTGTCATTAGCCACCGGGCGTTAGACAAGGCAACCAAGACGTTTTTTGGGTGCTAGGGCCACTTCCTTTCCTATACACAATCCTTTAAGTGAGAGGGCCGGGGCGTTATCCGGTTCCGGACGGTTTGCCTTTTCAGTGGTTTAACAAGAGAAGGATTTTGGCGCCCGACCCTGTGGGTCAAGACATTACTTTACGGAAAAGATTTCTCACATTAAACATGCTTAGGCGGTTGATAACAAGAAAAGGTACGAGTACATAGCGAAGTACTTAATACGAATCGAAAAAGAAGAGAAAAAATGAACTTTTAAGGATAGAAGCGACGTAATCGCTCGATGTTCCGGCGTTTTTGACGATCTGCCCCTTATCATCCTTTAGCTTGTATCGTCCCTGGCCGGAGGACCTCGGCAATGGTGAAGGGTCCCTCCCATGGTGGCGTCGGCTTGACGCCCTTGGTGTCCCGCCGCACACACGTAAAGACAAGTCCGGCGTTAAACACTCGACCCCACTTCGCCGAAGGCGTGGTGCCGGGCGGACCGCATGTACTTAGCGTAATGAAGCGGGCGACGTCGCGGGCCTCATCGAGCTGGTCCATGGCATCTTCCGTAGGTCCGGGTTCACTGGCTCCGTGTAAGCCCTGACCCGCGGGGCCCCGTATTCTAGGTCGGTAGGCAGGACAGCCTCTGCCCCATAGACCATGTAGAAAGGGGTATGCCCGGTCCGCTTTGCTCGGGTCGTTCTCGCACTCCACAAAGACTACCGGGAGCTCGGTGAGCCATCGCCGGCCATACCGATTGAGACGATTGAAGATCCGAGACTTCAAGCCTTGGAGTATCATGCCGCTGGCTCGCCTCCACCTGTCCGTTAGTGCGAGGATGCGCAATAGACGCCCAATCGACACGGATGTTAAACTCGTCACAAAACACCAGGAACTTTTTCCCAGTGAACTGTGGTGCCATTGTCCGTGATGATCGAGTTGGGTACGACGAAGCGGTAGACGATGTCGGTGAAAAAGAGCACACTCGATCGACTTGATGGTGGCGAGGGGTCGAGCCTCGATCCACTTTGTGAACTTATCAATTGCAACTTAACGCGTGTGTGAAGCCCCCCGGGCGCTTTGAGGAGGGGCCCTACGAGATCCGCACCCCTGCACCGTGAATGGCCATGTGAGGGGGATCGTCTACGGGGCCTCTTGGCCGGCAAATGTGTCCGCTTGGCGTAATATCGACATCCTTTGCGGGACCGGACGATTTTTGTTGCGTCCCGCCCGCTGGCCAGGCCAGTAGAAACCTTGGCGATAAGCTTTGGCCACGATCATTCGTGGCGCGGCGTGATGTCCCACAAATGCCTGCGTAGATATCCTCCCACAGGCACGCCCGTGAGCAACGGGAATGCATCGATGAAGGACACCCGAGTGCCCTTTCTTATATAGCTCACCATCGATGATGACGAATGATTTGGCTCGGCGAGCTAGCCGCCGAGCTTCCGTCTTTCCCGCGGGCAAGATTTCTCGAACGAGGCAGTCAAGATATGGCGTCCTCCAATCCTCCTCAGGCTCGGGGTCTGAAGAGGTCGACCCCTCCTCCGCTCCCGTGACTACGAAAACGGTAGGTTCAGAAGAGGGGTCGTCCCTAGGGGTCGGGCGAACCGCTCTGGGGTCGGAAGAGGTAGGGTCTACCTGCGGGGTCGATCGAGCCGCCTCGGGGTCGGGGGTGGAGTCGGCTCCAGCTTTGACCGAGGGTCGGGCAAGATCTCTAGCGAATATCCCGCTAGGAACGTGATCTCGATTTGAGGCCATTTTTGCCGAGCGTCCTCCTCTTTCGTTGTCCCGTCGAAGGACGTGGCTTAGCTCTAGGCCGTCGAAACACTCTTCGAGTTTACGCACTTCCCCGGCAAAGGGGGCTGCCATCTTGGGGTCGTGACGACTCGACTCCTTCATAACCCGATCAACGACAAGCTGCGAGTCACCTCGGACCTCGAGGCGTTTTATGCCGAGTTCGTTGGCTATGCGCAAGCCGTTGACCAGAGCCTCATACTCAGCGACGTTGTTGGAGGCTTTGAAGTGAAGTCGTAAAGCATACTTCATCCTGACCCCAAGAGGAGAGATGAATACTAGTCCGGCTCCGGCACCGCTTTTCATTAGTGAGCCGTCGAAGAATAGCTTCCAGCATTCGTGCTGGATGGGAGCCGGGGGTAGCTGGACTTCGGTCCATTCCGCGACAAAGTCGGCGAGAACCTGTGATTTGATCGCCGTCTGGAGCAACGTAAGGTAATCTCGTAGCCCATTAGCTCGAGCGCCCACTTGGCTATCCGACCCGTGGCTTCAGGGTTCTGAATGACCTCTCCTAGAGGAAAGGTCGATACCACGGTGACGGGGGTGTGCCTCAAGTAGTGCTTTAGCTTCCTCTTCGTGATGAGGAGGGCGTATGCCAACTTTTGGATCTGCGGATAGCGTGTCTTGGTGTCGGACAAGACTTCACTAATGAAATAGACTGGGCGCTGCACTTTTAGAGTGCGTCCCTCTTCGCTTCGCTCTACGACGAACGCGGTGCTTACCACTTGGGTGGTTGCAGCGATGTAGAGAAGCAAAGGTTCCTCCTTCGCGGGAGGAGTAAGGATCGGAGGACTGGTTAAGTTCCTTGAGCTTATCTAGCGCCTCTTGAGCCTCGTCGGTCCACGTGAACTGGTCAGCTTTCTTGAGGAGTCGGTGCAGGGGGCGGACCCCGCTCACCTAGCGTGATATAAAACCGACCGAGCGGTGAGGCACCCCGTGATATGCCGCAACCCCTTGAGGTCTCGAACAGGCTTCATTTCGGTGATAGCCTTGATTTTGTCGGGGTTGGATTCGATGCCTCGTTGCTATAAACGATAAACCCCAAAAATATCCCTCTAGGCACCCAGAAAACGCATTTCTCGGGGTTGAGTTTGATGTGCTTTTTGTTGAGCCGAGCGAAGGCTAGCTCCGCATCAGCTACGAGATTGCCGGGCCTGCTTGGACTTGACAACGATGTCGTCCCACGTAAACTTCGACGGTCTCTCCGATGAGCTTGCCAAGACTTTCACCATACAACGCCGGAAGGTTGCGCCCGCGTTCTTAAGCCCGAATGGCATGGTCACGTAGCGCAAAGACGAACCGAACGGGGTGATGAACGAAGTTGCGTGTTGATCGGATTCACGCATCTTGATCCGGGTGGTAACCGTAATAGGCATCAAGGAAGCATAGGGTTTCGCACCCGCAGGTAGAGTCAACAACCCGATCTATGCGCGCGGTAAAGGAAACGGATCCTTAGGGCACGCTTTGTTTAGACCGGTGTAGTCAACACACATTCTCCATTTCCGCCTTTCTTTTGAACAATGACAGGATTAGCTAACCATTCTGGATGATACACTTCCTTAATGAACCCAGCCACTAATAATTTTTTTAACCTCCTCACCAATTATTCTACGCTTTACCTCATCGAAGCAAATAAGAAGGCGTTGTTTCACCGGGCTTGAGTCGGGCTTGATCCATAAGGCGTGCTTCGGGCGACATCCCTCGGAATGCCAGGCATATCCGAGGGCCTCGACGCCGAAAATGCTTCGACTCAAGGAGGAAGTCGACGAGCGCGTCTTCCTATTTGGGGGGGTCGAGCCCGGTGCCGATCCGCACCGGCCATGCTTTGTCGGAGCCGCCGGGGTCGAGGGGCACGAGCTTGGTGTCCCCTCGCTCGGGCGTGAAGGACGCGGTGGCCTTCGACATCCGGCATGTCCCGGTCGCCGTCGGCGAGGGTGTTGATGATGTACGATTCGTGGGAGTTCAAGACCGATCAAAGAACGCCGCCTTGCCGATGTCGCATTGGCACGCATGCTGCACCGACGAGTGCACGGTGATGATTCCTCGGGGGCCCGGCATCTTGAGCTTGAGGTAGGTGTAGTTTGGGACGGCCATGAACTTGGCGTAGCACGGCCGACCCAACACCGCATGGTAGGAGCCGGGGAAGTTCACCACCTGAAATGTCAACACCTCGGTCGCGAAAAAGTTAGTGTGAGTCCCGAACGTGACGGGCAGGTCGATCTGCCCAACCGCACGGCCTTTTGTCCCGCACAACTCCATGGAATGGCGCTCCTCCAGGCGGATCTTGGCACGGTTGACCCCCATGGCGTCGATGGTGGTCGGGTAGATGATGTTGAGGCCGCTTCCCGGCCCATCGGCACCTTGGTGAGGCGCTTGGTGCCGATGATGGGGTCGACGACGAGGGGGGTACCGCCCGGGTTCGGCACGCATCTCGGGTGGTCGGACTGGTCGAAGGTGATGGGATGTTTTGCCCATTTGGACGGCGCGGGCACGATCGCTTTGACTTGGCGCGTACCATGCGCCGCTCGAAGCTTCGGCTGTCGCCTCGTGGCGTGTAGTCCGGTCCTCCGAAGATCATGAGACACAAGAACGTGGGGGAATCCCGACTCGTCCTCCCCCCGTTCATCGTTATGGGGGGGTGAGCCAGCTTTTCCTCTTTGCCTCCGGCTTGCCTTTTCTCCCCCAAAGAACTTGGGGATGAGGCGACACTCGCGGAGAGTGTGTTTCACCACACCCTCATGATGAGGGCACGGCTGGTCCATTTCTTTTTAGTAGTCGGTCGGCGGCTTCGCCGGGCGCCTTCTTCTTCTTCCCCTTGGTGTCGATCGCAAAGAACGAGCTCGGCGTCATTCTCGTCGTCCTTTTCGGCCCTTCTTTTTTCTTTCTCTGCCCTTGCGGTCGGAGGGGTCGTCGCCGCCCTCCTCCCTCCCGCTTGGCCTTGCCATGGGAGTTGAAGATTGCGCCTACCGCGTCCCCCCCCGACGCGAAGCCGTTGCCACGCCGAGGAGTTTCTTGGTGGTACGAGGAGGGCGGCGCCCCTAGCTCGTGCACCAAGGTCTTGCAGATGTGCCGGAGATGAAGGCCCCAATCACGCCGGGGCCGGTGACGGGGGAGAGGCTGGTGCACTGCTTGAGAAGCGCTTGATGTAGTCACGAAGGGGACTCGCTCGCCGCCGGGGCAGCCTACGCAAGTCCCGGGGTTCCTGTGGCGCAAGTACGTGCCCTGGAAGTTGCCAACGAAGATGTCGACGAGGTCCGCCCAACTGTTTATGCACCCTTCGGGGAGGTGTTCTAGCCAAGTCCACGCAGAGTCGGCCGCATACTGAGGGAGGTTCCGATGATGAAGTACTGGGTCGCCTCCCCCCGCCTCGCATGCAAGGTCTGTAGTCTTCCAGCCCACGTGCCGGGGTTCGCCTCCCCCACAAGCATTTAGTGATGGTGGTCGGCGCACGGAAGCGCCATGGGAAGGGCGAGCGGAGGATGTGTCGCCCGAACGCCGGTGGCCCCGGGGTGGCGGGCTCCGACCCCTGTCTTCCTCGACGCCCCTGTCGTGGGTACTCGAGGCTCCGAGCGTTGAGGGGATGACTTCCGGTATCCCGGACGAGGTCCGACGCTTCCTTCACCAGCGGCGGGCTCTCCGAGGCACCCGAGCTGGTTGGTGCACGGATGGCTCCCGGTCTCGGCGACCGCCCGTCGCGCTCGGGATGTTCGGCGCCCGCTGTCGCGAGCTTTCCGCTGCGTGGCGGCGCGATCCAAAGAATCTGCGGGATTTCAGAGTTCTCCGGCGGTGTCATCCGGGGTGGTAGCTGTTGGAAGCGACGCCGCCGCGCCCGCAACGGTCTCGCTCGCGGCGGTGAAGAGTGGAGGACCGTCGTCGTCCTCGAGAATGTCCGCCGGACGTCCGTCGGCCATGCCCGTGCCCGCCCGGCCGGATGTGAGGTGGGGAGTCGCTTCCCTGATAGTGCTCGCGGTCGCGGTCGGTTGCCGCCCCGCCGTCGAGGTCGGCATTAAGCATCGTACGCCGCCGCCGTCGGAGCTATCGAACGCGAGGTTGGTGGAGTGTGCGATCGCCGTGGTGACGGCGTCCCGCTCGAGAGCCGGGTTGAGCATGCCTTCCTCCTCGGGGGCAACATCGCCGACCCGCCCTCGGGGTTTCTGCCATGAAACACGCCTGCAACAGGCCGGCCGGCCGTCGTTGTCGCCTCGAGTCGGTGTAGCCGCCGAAGTTCGGCATAAACATGGGCTCGGCGTAAGGCCCGCTTTGCCGCCAACTCGCCGTCGCCCGAATCGATACTCGTCGGAGTCCGGCATGAAGACGGGCTCGACGAGTGGCTCCTACTTTATAACACCCCCGGTGTTACGTTAACCTAAACCTGCCATGTCATCATCATCATTGCATAAGCATTCATCATTAGAAAACCCTAATTCAAACAATTAAAATGAGTTTATAATTCTAGGGTGTTGTTTGAGTTCTTTTATATCACATGTGTATGTGTTGATAATTTAAACTTCACTCACATGTTTACTTTTTTTCGATAAAAACAATCAACTAAAATGAATCTTGATGTTTGCAAGTGCTTGGCTAACTCTAACTCATACCCCAAAAGATGTTTTACAAGTCAAGTGAGGTGCAAGGAAGAACCCAATTTGAAATTGGAGTTCAAAATCCTAAACCCTAGCTTGATGGCTAAGTATAGGAATTTGAATTTCACTTTCAATTTTGGTGAGCTAACCATAATCAATTTTCTAAATAAAGTTGTTAACCATTGGTACCATTTCAAAGTATGAAGTTTGTACTTTGAAAGAGTGCCATTGGTTGAGTTTGAAAAAGTGCCACAACATCACTAATTATTTGCCCAAGTATTCAATTTGAAAAACCTTTCCAAAAGGGAGATTTTCAAAGTGTTTTTGCCCCTTTACAATTTCACCTCAAAATATTCAAAATTTGGGAAAACTTCAAAATACAGTTTGTGCATCTCTTTGAGCTCTATAACTTTGGTATATAAAGTTTTTCAAGTTTTTGAATAGAATTTGAAGTAATTTCAAAAGTTGCTTGAATTGCAAAATGCCCCCTTTTGAGTTTTAAACTCTAATTCAAAAAATTATTTAGTTTAATGAAAAACTTCTTAAATGAAAGTTGTAGATCTTGAGAAAGGGAACAACTTTTATTTTTGAGATTTTCATCTTTTATTCAAAATTTGAAAGTAATTTTAAAATCCCTAAAGTTAGGGTTTTGCTTTAAAAAACCAGGTTGAATCGACCAAACTCTTTTAATGAAAGTTGTAGAGTACAAAATTTGGAACAATCTGTATTTTGGGATATTTTTGTGAACAGTTCAAATTTTAAAAAGAAATTTCAAAAATGGAAAAATGTGCTTGGCTCGCTTTATGCTGAGACAGGGGGGACACCTCATCGGCGCCCATGCCGGCGGGGCCGGCCGACAAATTGCCGTGGCCGTTCTCGCGTGTTCCCGCTTTTCCCGCGCCGCCAACCAGCTCGTCGGCTTGGCGAAGACCCCGCCCGCCTGTCGAGCACTCCCCTGGACTATAAAAACCGTGCACCGGCCGCCGACGCCTCCTTTCTTCTTCCCGGCTCACCGCCGACCGCCGCCATTCCTCTGTCCACCTGAGCACCACACACGCATCGCTGTCCAATTGTTTTTGCCACCTGCTCGCAACTTCGCGCAATCGTTTCACCAAATAGCAGCGCTTTGTAGTCGTCGGCTTTGCCCCGACCGCCGTCGTCTTCTCCACGGCCGGTGAAAGGCCGCCCGCCGTGATCTCCATCTTGGTCGGCGCAGCTCCGAGCATCTCCACCCTCACCGATTGCCTCTACAAACTTCACCTAACCTCTCCGATCATGGTAGGCTCGTCGGGTTTTGCGTACGTATCCCCGACGCACCGAACACCACCACCTCCCTCGGTGCACGCCGCCGTAGCCGCTGTCACCGCCGTTGATCTTGCTCCGATCATCTTCCCGACTGCCACTACGTTGTTTTGAAGTCTGGGTGAGCCTCTGAGTATGTCCAGGGTGATGGTTGCGTCTATCTCGTCGCGGTTGAGACGGAACGCGGTCGCTCCGACGAGCTCCGTCGTGTCACCCGCGTCACGCTCGTCGCCATGCACGTTTAGTGTCACTCCGAGTCGCGTTTGTGCTATGCTAAGTTCAGACGGAGTCGGTAGTCACGTTGTTACGCTTGGGTTCACCGGAGACAGCTCGGTGCGTCGACCGCCGTGTGTCGCGCCGCCGCCGAGCCGCCATGGACACCGCCATGCGTGCTCCGGTGGAGGGTAGGGGGTGTTTGATAGGTCGTTGGGTGCGGTGTGGTAAGAGGAAGCCGCTGGTGCAGTTAGTTGCACCGGAGAAGTCGTCGTGGGCGAGAACGCCGGCGTCCGCCGCCGGTGTTACTGTGCGGTCGAGAGAGAGAGAGGGACGACGGGCCGACACCCCCGCCCCGCCTGTCGGCGTCGGAGAGAGAGGGAGAGCGTGGGCCGTGCGGGCGGCGGCCGGCTGGGCATGGGCCGCCCCGCACAAAGAAGCCCACGGGGGAAGAGAAAAAGTTTTTCTTTTTCCAAATTTAATTTCTAGTGCTGTTTTTCATCTTTTTGTTGTAAATTTATTTGGGCAGATAAAAATGTGACAAAAATATGTGTGTTCTCCTTGTGATATGATCTGTCAATGAAAAATACTAACTTTGTTTTTCAGTAACTGTTGGTTGCAATAAAAATTGCTCCTTTAAATTAATAAATACAACTTCCATGATTTTTAATAATTAAAATATAAGTCCAAAAATTATGAAATTTGTTTTGTGTGCTAATTAGGTGATGATGATCTTAATTATGGAGTTTGGTTAAGTTTTGATTAAGTTTTGTATTATGCTTATTTAATTCCTTATTTAATCATGTTTAATTAGTTAATTCTTAAATTAGTTAGGGTTTAATTAATTCCCAATTAGCAAGTTAATTAGTGGCTTTCAACAACTGTAAAAAATGGTCAATAAATTAGTAATCACTCTAATCACCATTAGGGTTGCTTGATTTTGGGATTGAGTGATGACCCTAGGTCATTAACCCTAATGACCTTTGGCATTTCATGTTGATTGCGTATCGCTAGTCCGTCGTCGTCGACGCTAGTTATACCTTCTTAGTGCAAGGTTGCCGTGAAGAAAAGTTGTACTCAAGATCGACTAATAATCGTTGCATCATTATCACATGCTCTTTTGTTTATTGCATTGTAATCATGCATCTTTATCATGTAGTCGCCGGTCCGAGGAGGAAGTCGAGCCGTCTCCTAAGCTTCCGAAGAGGTTGGATCTGATCCTGGTGATTGGGTAACTGAGCCTCACTTCTTCGAGCCCCAAGGCAAGCCCCGGATTCATCCAAACCCATCCTTGTATTTTGAAAAGTTTTTATGATTTCATGTGATGATATAATTCATTAGGTGTAGGAGTTGTGTGCTATCCTACTTTGATGCATTTACTGTACCTTGTTACATTACCCTGGATACCTGTTTTAATTTTGAAATGCTTAGTTGCGCCTAGCCTTGCTATTAGTGTAGGTTTTGATAAATTGTTTTCGAAAGGTGATAACAATACTCCCTGAAGGGAATTTACGAAAACCTGATGTTGCTTGTCGTCTATCCTTGTTCCGACGGGGTCAAGGATACACCACAAGAGCATGATGATGAATAAATCGAGACCGGGTGGAGTGACTTGCACCAGGAAGGGCTAGTGCCGTGGTGTAGTATCGTCCACTTGTGAGTCGGTTAAGCACCGTTCGTTGTCTTGGCCCTTGGATCATGAGGTTATTAGATAGTACTAGTCGCATGCTAATGGCGGTAAGCTCCCTTGTATGATCCATGCGAGAACGGACACCGGGACGGGAAGTAGCGTGTACCCACACTACGAGTGCACCCGTCGACGGTTAGACTGACGGCGTAGGGAGATGGTGTATTTGTACTCTCGTGGCTAGGACCCGTTCGTCCGGAGAAATGCAAGTGTGAGTTGATATATGTAAGATGTTTGGTCCTGCATATATCGTGTGGCTAGGAAGCCCCAAATTGGGTATATAAAGCGATTCGAATCGTCGTGTGCTCCACGATATGGGAGCCGTGATCCTTGCACCAGCATCGTAGTAATGATGAAAGTGTGAGAATGGAAAGTTTGAATTCGACATATGTTTGACAAGTGATTGATCTCGTAAGGACCGGCTTAGTCTCTTTTCGCAAAAGGATGTCTTTTGATCTTGCTAAAGCCTCACCTTGATTCCTACTAGCCAAAGCATTCCCGAGTCTTCTCCCCACTTTTTGGTCGGGTAAGTCTTATGCGGAGTACTTTTTGTACTCGGGGGTTTGTTCAACCCCTGTTGCAGGTGAACCGCATGGACAAGAGTGCTACGGCCCTTGTTGCATGACGGTTGTCGAAGAAGTAACTGATGAGGAGTGAATTGAGTGGCCTCTGGGCAGGGCACTTTTGTTGAGTGATTGTAATAAAGTTATATAATGATACTTCCGCTGGTTTGTAATGATAACACTTTGGTTTGTATAAGTTTTGTAAAAGTTTTGTAAATTAGGTTATTGTAAGTCTTCCGCTACTCTGGTATTTGTATATGAAAACTGTTGTAATACTGTGATGTCTCTATAAGTATCGATCCTAGAGTAATCGTGGTTTATCGGGGATCCACCCGACGGAACTTTCTAGGTTATATGGTACGCAAATACGGCTGACGGAGGTCTTAGGGACAATGTCAGGTGCTTGTGGGCCATATAATTTAGAAGGTTCTGCCACAGCTGCCGCCACGAGCTCGACGTCCTCGGGGGTTGGCGTGATCCCCCTCAGGATGAGGTGCGCCATAGTGGTTATGGCGTTGTGGTACCCAAACGGAGCCGATTCGGACGCTGTTGAATCGGGACCGTCCCCCGAGGGATAGGATCTCCCCGTGAGGTACTCCATGATGGCCTCGTACATCGATTTCAGAGCGGAGAAATCTCCTCTCGGCCGGGGTAGGGCCCTAGATAAGGCAAGAGCCGCCGATCTATCTCCGTGAGCTCCCGTGCGTCTGCAGCGATGATGTTGCCACGACATCAGGACCCCGACGTGCATCTGGTGCCATGGTCGGGGGGTGGCGCTCGCGGTCACTCGGGCCCGTGGTCACCGGTGGCGTCGTCGGCGGAGACTCATGCTGCCCATGGCAACCGCGAGGTCGTCGATCGCGTCGGGGTTGGCTCGCGGCTCGTGCCGTTAGCCCGTGGCTCCCCGCGTCGATGCAGGGTCGACGCCCGTTGGCATCGGGGAGAGCAACTTGTGGCTCGGGGGCCAACCAAGTCACGCCGTCCTCCCTAACGATAAAAATCCAGCTCCCCAAAACGGATTCGGGCGCCGGGAACAAGGTTGAGACGGTGCATGGCCATCTCGAGGTTGATGGTATCGTATAAGTGCGCTTGCCCCCCACCGGGCGGCGCCAACCGCCGGTGTCGAGAATGGACACCAACGAGTAATCGAAAGAGTGCACACTTATCCTTGAGATGGTTTCCCCGAGGGACACGATGATGTATACCGGTTCGGGCAATTTACCCTACGCCCGGTGAGAGCCGGGTCGTGTTACTCGGGAGCTTGTATGGGGGAGTACAAGAGGGGTCGAGAGGGGATAGACTCCCGTGTCCCGAGTAGGAAAACTAGGTTTGGGGTTGTGCGTTTCGTATGTGTAATGTGAATCGGGTGATGGACACACGTGCTCGGGGGGCCCAAGTCCTCCCTTTTATAGTTCAAGGTGAGGCTCACGGGGAGAGGGCATGCGCGTGTAGTGATCGTGGAAGTCGTGGCCTACAAGGATTGGGACATTCCCCGGAAGCGCCAGCGGCACCGTAGCACGTCATTGTCCTTCCTCTTGGCCTTATAGCCCTTTCGTAGGAAAGGCTATACCGAACGGGTTGTGCGGTTCTCGTTGACTCGTGGGTGTCTCGGGTCAAATGCCGGCCTATAGGGAGCCGGCCGTGGAGTCGCCAGCGCAAGAGGTTGATTCCCGACGCGCTGGGTTCGCCTTTCTGCAGATGTGTCTCGGCTCGGCCGTCATCCGTACTTTGGCCACGGTGTTGGTAATGAGCGGCACTCCTTTATCCGCATCGGTCGGGACGAAGCCGTCATGGGGTAGTACGAGACCCGGCGCCCCCTACGGAACGCATACACGGGCTCTCATACGCATCGACAAGATGGGGCTCAAGACCGCACTTGTCGTAGAAGGCGTGGGAGCAACGAAATATTCCATGGTTACTTGGTGGCCCCGCCCTCTCCTACCAAAAAAAAAGTATACGGTGCATCCTCGTGACCGCTACGGAACTGCATACGCCGTTGCCCGACTTGGCGGGAATCCGCACGGTGCGCCCCGGCTCGTTTGCCGGGACAGGGTCGGACTCGACCCCCTCCCCGCGGTGGGTAGGGGTCGGGGCGACCGGAGGTCGCCTCGGGGGTCGATCCCGGCGGTGGTTTCTATCCCGCGGGCCTTAGGCCGGTTGCCGCGGGTCGGGCCGAAATGCTTTAAGCTTCGTGCCGTGGGCTGGGCCGTGAGGACCCTCGATCCGCAAGGTGTTTTTTGTTTTTGAAGATTGCTTTATCCCGGTCCTTAGAGGGCCGTGGTTTTGACCCTCGACAATGTCAATCTTGATAATTTATAAAGATGAACAATACTTCCATAGGTTAAGTAACTCCACTCCTTTATCTCATAAGCTTAAATGCCATATTTATACTTTTGATATTCTCACCCAAGATATAAATGCACAATGTAAATAGACATCAATCCTATTGTGCCTAAGGTTAGAGAATGAATAAATTTTTGGTTCTGTTGGTGTTTTTCCGCCAATAGAGCCCATGCACTTGATCTCTACCTTGTCTTTATGAGTAGAACACACATCAAGCAAAGTGTGGGAAGATTCCCTAAATTCTACAAGTGGGAGTTCTAAACTAGTAACAAGGATGCACATAAGATTGGCTTTGAGATGCTAACAAAAAGAAAGGAAGAAGGTGGCACCACCATTGGAAACGCCACTAGTGAAGACACCACCTCAATCCTCATCTTTAGAAGCAAACCGAAGTACTCGATCAATGAACTACTGCAAGAAGGAGTCCAGTTCGGAGGACTCAAAACATCGAACCCTTGCCGTGAGGTAACATCCATAGTTATTCATATTTACTTTGAACATGGCATGTTTTATTTTCTCTTAAGCATGTTTACTTTTCTGCATTAGTATTGTATATAGGAAATAATAAAAATAAATAGGTATGCATTAGGTTGCATTCATACATCTTTAAAAAAACTTTAAGCCCCATGTGAAATTCTTGTAGTGTAAAAGCTGTAAAGGTTCTCATTGTGGTGGCCTACAAAATAAATAAATATATATATCATATAGTTGCACTTTATGCATATAAACCTATAAAATCTAAAAATATTAATTAAGCATCCTGTTGCAATATCATTATCATAAAACTACTTTGAAACCTCCACAACACCCAACCCTCTATAATGGCTGATCACTAACTCTTTATCCTAATACCATTCCACGAGTTTTTGGTGTTTTGTGAGAGCTTTTCTAGATGACTCTAAGAGCCGGCTCACCTAGGAATCTTCATCCGCATCACTCGAAGCACATCTCTCCGACACACAAATGTGACCTCTATGTGAAGAAAGTAACTTCTTGGGTGATGAGATTGAAGTATTCCTAGCAACACTTGCTCTTATAAGTATGAGCTCCTCTATGAGGACCACTCGGCTTTAATGCTCAACTACGACAACATCCGGCTTTGGGGGAGAGCATCCTCTAGTTATCGGGTAAGTATACCTATGCGATTATCGAGTCTATCTTATAGTCATAAAATACCAAAAATATGTGGGCACATGAAGGTCCATGTCTATAGAGTCTTTTGTGAGTCTATTAGTCTAAAAGAAATAAAAAGATGGATAATTATTAAAATCAAATAAAGATACTTTAACTATTTAGAGTGTGATCATAGATTCTTACGTCTAATTTATTAAGAGTCAAATAAAAACTAAATAACAATAAAATTTTGTCTTGGAGATGATGAATAGTTGCTCTGTCGTAATTCCTTTCACGTGCCTAGTTTTTAACCTTAAATTCTTCCTCGAGTTTTAGATATGACTTTGTTTTAATATAAGAACTTACTTCGAACCTCGAAACTTGTGGAGGCATATGCTTAAGCTAAGTCTAGGTGATTGAGGGATATGATATGAGAAAGACTGAGCTACTATTTATCTTATTCCTAACGATACTAAGTTCTGGAGATTTATCTTTTGAAAACTCTAAAAATCTTACATGATGAGCTCTTGTATGACAAAGTTTGAATTCCTACCAAAGTCATACATGATACACATTTAAACTAGGAAAACTTTTGTTCAATCATGCTGCTTGCTTTGCATTGAGTTTAGTCAACCTTTGTTGTATATCTTATGAGAGTCTTGTCATGCTTTTTAAAATCAAGATCACACGCACACACTCCACCAACATATGCATTGCTTGAATCAAAAAAAAAACATATGCATTGCTCCTACCTTGGGAGTAAAGCGCAATCATTTTTCACTTTCATCCAAATCCACCTTAAAATTATTTTTCTCCTACACTGGGAGTAAACACCAAAAAAATATATACCCTATAGGACAACCCCTGTTTAATGCTCTAAGTTCTTATTATTATCTCTCCAATTTTTTGTATTCAAAGGATGCATGTGGCTATGAAAAAGAAAAAGTATTGAAAAAAAGAAGAAGAGGGAGTTAAAAAATGGACAAGTGTCCGGGCAATTAAAACAATGGGTACTTAGATGCTCGCCTCCCTAAAAACAATATATAGAAAAAAAAGGGAGAAGAAAAAAAAAGAGATTAGAGATAGCCCATGTTTTCCTGTGAAAGTTCTAAATCTAAGAAAGAGAGATTTATTTTCTAAGAGCATAAGTAGAATTAGGATTAGCCACCATATAATCACCTATCTACCATATTTCATACACATGCACATCTTGGTTTGATTGTATGACTTGACTCTCTTTGGATGCATTGTTTGACTTTACAATATATGAATTGCAAGTATACTCGTTCTTGTTTAATGCCACTCCTATGAGCTCCACTATAATAATTAGTTGTAGGATGGCATGACAACATAAATACCTCAGTGAGATCCACAAATATCATATACAATAAGAGACTTGAGGGTGTCATACAATTAAACTCTGAGTTTTATTTTGAAAACTTGCAAAAACTCTAGAATATTAGTTTAGTGAAGAATTTGAGACATAGTGCTTGACTTGATTGTTCTATCTTTCAATTACTCAAGACCCACGCAAAAGTTGAAAAGCTCCATAGCTAATGGTAAAATGGGTAAGTTTCAAAGTTAGAGCAGTTTTGTCTAATTCAAAGGAGAATTTCAGTTTGAAAGCATGTGTACTTTCGAGGAGTGAAAGCATTGTAGCAACTCCCCGATCCAAGTTTAGCAGCAAGGCTTTGCTAAGGGACTAGCAAAGGGTAAGCTTGGGGGAACTTGTTGACGGTCCTTAATGCCTATTTTATACCATCAACTATTGCTCAATATAACATGATATCAACCATAAAACATAGTTGTAGGGTTTGATTCTACCGAGTTCCACGAGTTGTGTTGTTCTCGATCGTTTTGCAGGTATATCCAATTTTGCACAGAATAAAAGTATCTCAAATGATGATTTGGAGTGCACCATTATGACAGGCTCATCGAGATGATCGAAACGGACATATCATTTGCTATATTCGGAGTCCGGAGTCAAAAGATATCAATTCTACACCGAAACCAACACTAGAAGACTCTAGAAGGCACCGTAAGGCGATATACCGAAGGTGGGGCCCACCTGCTACAGGTGGGGCCGCCCGCCCCCTCGGGGCCGCCCGCGCCCTCCAGAGCCCAATCAAGGCCCGCTTCGACGGACGGCCTCCTACCGCCTTAGGGTTTGCATCTCCACCGTTGCCGGAAGTCGAATTAGTCCCACATCGCCCGGCCCGTAAGAGGTGGATGCTTTTCTAGACTATAAATAAAGAGGTAGACCCCCCTCCCTAAGGGCACCACATTATTGAAGATGTAGAGGCGTCCCCTCGAATGGATGACCTCTCATCTCTAGAGAATTAGGGCTAGACTTTCCAATGTAGTTCTAGTTGAGAGTTAGGGAGAAATGGCGCTACGTCCGGGTTCGGAGGAGTCTTCGGAAGAGTCATCGAGTTTTGGTATTCTTTGTAAGACTTATGCTTTAATATATTTTATCTTCTCTATTTACTTTTATGCATTACATTTAATTGGTTAGTATAGTTGTTATACTTTAGCATAGGATCTCCGTCCGTATCGGTGCTCTAGTTATTAATTGTGACTAGGGTAGTAATTGGTAGTGTAGACATGGAGTCTAGGCTATATATTACCTGAGATTGCACCCAGTCCAACATATAGTTGTGGTAGCCCCAGGTGGTGACAGCCCTGACGGCCGACGTATTCCACCATGTTAGGGTTGGTGTTTGTAGGACCGTAGTTGGAGCTTCCTAGTCCCTTTCTCACCCCTTTTTGTGACTAGTGTTCTGATGTCCCGAAGTGTTATTGTGTGATTGCTTTACCTTCCATAAATCAATTATCATAGAACCCAAGTAATAGAGAAGTATTTAGGAACCTTGAACTCTCCCGTTGTCCTCTCACTTTAGCTATTTACTCTTTTATCATAGAATTCTCTCGTGTGTGTCGTATATGCATAATTCCTATCATCAATCTATCGTTTACCCCTACTTTAATCTAGTTGGTGTATTAGTTAGTAGATACATGATGGTGAACTATCAATGTCTCTATCCATTGTTTCCCAAAGGTAAAATATAAATAACGATACCGGAATACTCCCTAAAAATGCTACAATGGTTTTAAATGCGCTTTGCGAATCTTTCATATTTTAATTGTGCATAAGAAACACCAACAAGCATTTTTGGCGCCGTTGCCGGGGATAGGGATTTACCTCTATTTCTAGTAGCGACGTTAGAAATGTCAACACTTGTCAAACTTATAAAAAATGACTTACTCAAAATCTAGAATATTGTTCTTTTTGGACAAGGGAGTAATTCTCTTTCATAAAAAAAACTCGTTTCACAATACTATTCCATCAACTTATCTTCCTCGTAAATCTTTCCTCCTACTCAACAACTATTTCATGGGATGCTACCAACATACTCCTCCATATTCATATTAGTTGACGTTTTGGACAAGGACACGGTCTTCAAAATCTAACTTTATCCATCAGTTTTTATTGAAATATATAAGAAAAATTAAAAATAAAATTACTTTTTATAAAAGTAGGCTTCAAGGTGAATCTATACATATAAGTTTTACCTTTTCAAACTAAATATTTTAAAAGTTATTGCTAGTTTATGTTCCCAATGTTTGACTCAAACCTTATCCAAAACATCAACTAATATGAGTATGGAGTAGTACATTGCGCTTTTCAGACTGATCTCCAGTGAGTATGCCCCCGAATGGTTGTTTCATGGAAAGCGAATATTTCATCCTGTCCCACTTTAAGGGGTTGCTGATGCATTCCGCATCCATCTGATGCCATGAAAGCCTTTTTGTGAGATATCCTTTAGATTTAGGCTATAGAATTCGGTTTATTGCATTTGTCCTATTTGATATTTGAAATATATACTTTAATAAACTGTTCACGAGCCTTGTCATTACTTAACCTAGACTCTTTACATGTGCTATGCACAATCTCTCTCCTACTATTTGTCTTCTCCAACTGCTTCTGTTCGCCAACGACATACCTCCACCTCCAACTTCTACCACCGCCCCTGCCCCACTTGGCGGCTTCGTACCCCCGCTCCATGGCCTCAGACTCCATAAACACCACCGCAAAGCACCTCACCGACATGGCCTTCCAACCAATGGAGTGCAATGCACATGGAGGTGATGTATCTCCTAAGCATGTTTAATTGGCCCCAAAAGCCTACACACATATCGTGTTGATATGTACAATATTGTCGAGAAGTAAAAATATCGAAGTTTTATGGGGATGAAACCACTCGTGTGCTATTAACTTGACATATACAATATTGACAAAGAGAAAGAGGATCAAAATTTTATGGGGAAAGAACCAGTCCGCACTGTTTGCAATATGTATAAAACTAGGACAAAAAAATCCATTAAGACTAACTGGCCTAATCCATAATTCAATTTAATATAATCAGGAGAAAATAAAGGCCGTCAAATTACTTCATGTTCCATACTCTCATGGCTGGACGCCTTGAAATTAAAATTGAGCAGTACACTACAGCTCAAAAAACTTCTAGTGTACACGTTATTTAATGCCGATCCAAATTCAACGGCTTTGAACATGCGATCGCATTCAAGGTACAGGTAGCATGTCGTGGGTGAACCGGCGCCGTCTTTGCCGCTTAATCAATGTGGGGTGATTGCTTGCCTGAGACCGATATACTGCTGGCTAGCTGAAATAGAACGCAATTTTCTTTCACTGGCTCGGTTGACTTCCTTGTTCAAAACGACGTACGCCCGGCCTTGGTGAATGGTCTTCCAAGTTTACACTACTGTTGCTGCTGCTACTATTCTTCTTCTCGTCCTCTTTTTTTTTTTTTTTTTTTTTCACCCCTCGAGTTGCTTATGAACCTTTTTGTCGTCTCGAATCCGTTATTTGACCAGCAGCATTGCTGATTCCTGAGCTGCAGTCGTCCACGGAGACAAGAGGATCGGAGGCGCCGACCAGCCGACCAGGCGACCATCTTCTACCGGTCACAAAAGGGATGACTACTTGTCACTTGCACATTGGGACATCTCAGCTTTCAAGTTTCAACCTTATCTCCAGCTTCCGTTTTCAGTTCGGACGACGCCCAGAAGTTGAATTGTAGATGTGTGAACCTCGCTCGTAAAAGTCACCTAACCAATGTTCAATCCATTCGCTATTTTTTTACTCTATTTTTTTTTCCCTCAAATAGACGCATGCATGAGAATATGTATCAACTTCGAGAATCTAGACACGATCACACGGTAATTTAATTATATAAGCGCGAACAAATCAGTCATAGTTGTTGTAAAAAACAAATCAGTCATAGTTAGGACTTGGGACTTCAAAGTTCAAGTGCATGGGTTTAAGATCATCCAGAACTATTCCACGAAAGTCCACGACGTGACGCCAGATACTACTTCTTAATTACCAGAGAGAGTCAAAAACAAGAAGCTAGAGTGTTTCATGAATGGAAAAAAAAATACTGATACGTAGAAAACAAAAGGCTAGCTAGTATGTTCTACAGTATGTACAGAGTAAAAAGACTCCAGAGCTGTGGACGCGCCACGCATGCACTAGGCGCGCCTGCCGAACAGGGAAAAAACAAGGCAGGCAATGCGATGCAACCACTAACCACCTCTCTAACCTACATCTTTGACCAGAGACACACCTTCCGAATGGAACTTCTGACTTCTTCATTCACGAGAGGCCAGTGAAGCTGAAGCCAGCACGGTACATGTCAACGGTCACCTGCCGTACTTGACCGGCGACTTTTTTGGAGTTTGGACATGTATGTATGCTCACACTGTCACACTCACATCGCACCGCCACTTGCTCGCGTGACACTCGCTTCCATTCCAATCTTCATCGGCTTATCGCGGCTCCCTCTCTATCTATAAAAACCCCGGGCGTTGGACTGCATCGCTCCGTACTCCGTAGAGCAAACGTCGCCATTCGCCAATCGATCGAGCAAAGCACGCAACGCCAGTTGATCAAGAAGCAGCTAGCTGCCATGACCATGACCGTGGCCGCCATGCCTTCCTCCGAGGCGTCGTCGTCCCCTTCCAAGCGAGCCGCCGGTGGCCTCCGAGGACCGCGGCCGCTGCCGCTAAAGGTGTCGTCGTCGTCGTCGTCCCGGGGCTCCTCGCCGCCGATGGCGACGACGTCCAGCAAGCCGCCGTCGTCGTCCACCAAAAAAAGGCCGGTGATCGTGTACGAGCACACGCCCAAGGTCATCCACGCCAGGCCGCAGGAGTTCATGACGGTCGTGCAGCGGCTCACCGGCAAGCCCCCCCCCCCACCACGTCGTCGTCCTTGCCGCCGTACGTGCCGATCTCGCCCGCGACGGCCGAGGACGGTGGCGGCGACCCTCTCCTGCTCACGCTCGGCCACCGCCAGGCCGCGCCGGCGCCAGCAACGACGTCGTCGCTGCTGCCGTCCCCCATGGCCTCCGGGATGCTGATGTCCCCGGGCTTCATCTTCTCTCCCAACACCATGGAGGCCATCCAGGAGCTCAGCCCCTTGTTCTAATCACAACCTATTTATTATTATTACTACGTACCACAAATAGAGTGAGTGTATGTACGAGAATTTTCAGGGTTTTTTTTTTCGCGCTGTTCGTGCAAAATTTCCACATGCACACAAGGTGGGCAAATTTCACACGCACAGCGCGGCGGTTTACTTGCCTCGTTGCTACTTGCTGCTGTGCATGCCATGATGTCACGCAGCAGCAGCACTCGTAAATTTCTTCTTTCCACGGGAGTTTGTGCGTCCTGATATAAGCATTCTGACTAGTTCATATGCCAGGTGACTAGTAGATACTTATATAGAACATAATATTATATAGAAGTTGTTCAGATCGTCAACCTCAATTCATCTGTGTTTGAATTTTTCCAAATGCTCATGCTTCAAACAAGTTTGATATGACAGGAGAAATGGTGACTCACCTGCTCGAAAAGTCTTTGGCATATAACTTATGTAAGCATCAGCATCATTGCATCTATGTCAAATAGACAAGGTACAGTATTTGAAACGGTGTACATCCCTTTCTACATTTATATATGTCTGACTTTTGAACTTTTGAAGAACCATTTCAATAGTAACAATTAGAAATTTCAGTGGTCGAAATGAATCCCAATACATGAGAAAATCAAAACCAATTTGGCTAGTCATGAGATTCAGTCAAGAAAAAGTCAGACATATATAAATGTACACTTTATACACTAGCATCAAACCACCACCACTCAAACAACACCGAGTTCCACAACTTACTATGATGTACACTCTATACAGAGGAGCATGTCAGTTAGCCCCGAATTACAAGCTATTCAAGCCTAGTAGTCTGAATAACACACTATACGGCAGCTCAAAGCTTCAGAACCAAAACATACAGCTCCAACACTGTACGTGGCAAAAAAGAAACATTAAAGAACCAATACACATGCAGAATAAATCTCGATTGTTCAAATCTCCCGATTTAGGAGCATTTGGCTCTTGGTACATGGAGAAGGTTGATAGTCATCTTTGTGGCCTTGGCAGACGTCGCCAGGGACTCAACAATGTGGATCTGTTGAGAAGCAGTAGGAGGCCAAGGAACATAGTCGACAACCCAAAGGTATACCTACGAAATATCCACAGCACCACTTCAGTTTTGCTTCAGAGTGGAAAGGGCCATTATAGGCGATGCACGATAAAGCCATCATAGATAACCTACTTGGCTGTAGGGCTTCTGTTTCTCCAAAATAGTATTGAGAGCACCCACTGCAGAATATCGAAAATAGTTGTTAGTTTTCAGAAGGACGAACCATGGCAATGTAATGGGCGTGGAGATTCAGACTACAAGTATCAAATACAACTTCGTGTGTTGACAAATTAGAAGGAACTGTGATGGCACAAAACACAATTGTTTTGTACTATATTTGCTGTGTCATTTTATCAATTTTCAGTGCTCAATGCTACACAGCATGCCTTGAAATGTTGAAGAAAAATCTAACATGAACAAATGGTTGACTGAAAATAAGCTCAAATGTCTCCAACAGTTTACTCGGCATATTCGGGAACAGTGGTAAATGAGCTCCTCTCAGTCCACAAAGTTTCTATCAAAAAGTGTAATGACCATAACGTTTTGGAAGAACAATTTTGTCTAGTAATTCCATTATGGCCTGCATTAACATATATTTACTGAGCTGCACATTATGCATGAGGTAGAACAATATAAATACTTGTTTATGACATCCACACTACTCAGCATCATTTTGTAAACATCAATGTGGGCGCATATTGGATTTAACTAAAAAGTACATAAATGCAATTATGTGCAAACAACCAACTGTTAATCATATACCGTCATTGGATATGATACTTACAAGGAGAATAATAAATATTCCACGAGCAACACTGTCTAGTAATCAACTGCAGCAATGGATCTTAACTTAATTGCCCAACACACATATGGGGTACAATAATACTTCCTTATGCCCCAAACAACTAAAGCAAAAGTTTGTAAATTTAATGCTGATGCTTTAATAGATCTGACTGTACATATGAAGATGATGATCAAAATGGCAACTCTTCAAAGATGCTAATATCACATACTTGAATCCAAAAGAGCAACATATTTCTTCCATGAGAACTGCTTCTATACTTCTCCACGAAGCAAAACCACATAAAACTTAAATACTAAATTCTCTCAATATTTTGATTTTTGAAGCACTTTGAATTTTACAGAAGAAGACCGGGCCTGATGCAAGCGGTAGAGTCTTACCGCCTGTGACCGGAAGGTCCCAGGTTCGAGCCCCAGCCTCCGCACATTGCACAGTGTGCAGGTAAGGCTTGGCGCTGACACCCTTCCCCAGACCCCGCACAGAGCGGGAGCTCTCTGCACTGGGTACGGCCTTTGAATCTTACAGAAGCACTTCACTGTGCAAACAGCCTACAATTCTAACCAAGAATGACAAAGTACTTTTATGAAATCAAAAAGGTGGACCATGTTGTCCACTCCCTCATCACTGAACCAGAGGAAAAGAAGCTAAAACCCCAGTTTTGTGTAATCGGGCCACAAATTTCAGTTCTCCTGACCCTAAAAGACTATTTCCTCTAAGCCACAGCAAGAGATCACCGAATTATATGGCTCCTTCTGAAAACTAAAATGTCAAGGATCTAATTACTTCTGTCCAGAAAAGACTTGCCAACATTCCATTTTATCAACAGCAGGAAAATCTTTCTACCAAGTCAATCCCTGCAATGTGACTGAATTACTCCCAATGTGCCCAACTGAGCACATTTAACTAACAAAATTGATGTTACTTACACAGAAAAGAGCACGATGACAATGACCAATGTGGTTAGCAAAATGTTTACCTTGCAAATCCTGAGCACTGAGAAACTCCTCGCAGGGACTACTGCTTTCTTCGCAATGTCTCTCTGCTCAGCAACCATCTCCCAGCAGAGCCGCCGCGCCATCTCCCTAGCCATTACCAGCTGTGCCCTCTCCGCCCGCAGCGCGGAGATCTCCCTCCGCAGAGCGACCCTATCCGCCTCCAGCGCCTCGACCCTTGCATACAATCCCCCCGAGTTCCCGTTCCCCACATACTCCGCTACCACAGACGTAGCTGGTTTCGTCGTGCTCGCGCAGGTAACATCCACCGTGTACTCGAATTCCTTCTCGACGGGTGACGACGGCTCCTCCTCCTCCTCGCGGTCGTTGCCAACGACCATGGCTTTCACCTCCATGCCACTGCTGGAGTCGCGGGCGTTCCGCTCCACCTCCGACGCGGCCAAGTCGATCTGCTCCACGTCTTCGGCGCCCACCTCCTCGTACGACTCCTCATCCTCCTCGTCTGTGAAGGCGTCCGGGTCGATGCCGTGGGACTGGAGGCGGGAGTGGTAGGAGGCGGCGAGGTCGGAGAGCGAGGCGAGCTCCTCCTGCACCTCGCGCTCCCTGTCCTCGCGGCCCTCGGCGTAGCGCTTGAACTGGCGGGCCTCCATCTGCGCGGCGGCCTTCTCCCGCTGCAGGCGCTCGATCATGAGCATGGCCTCGCTGGCCGCCGTCTCCGCGGAGGCCCGCTCGGCGTCGAGCTCCTGCCGCAGGCCCCGCGCGGTCTCCTCCGCGGCCTCCTTCTCCACGCGCAGCCGCGCCGCCGCCGCCTCCAGCTCCTCCACCCGCCGGATCAGCTCCTCCTCCGCCGCCGCGTCCTCCACTGCCGCTGGACCCGGACCCGCCTTGGGCGACAGCTCCGGCGACCGCGCCGGCGGCCGTCGCTTCAGGGACCGCCGCGACGGCGACGGGTCCGCGACCGGATCCATGGAGTCATGAAGTACGCGCCCGGGGACTCGCGTCTCCCAAGTCGCAAGCCCCGATCGGGCCGCCGCCGCCGCCGCCGTCGTCGGGAGCTAACGGTTGGCGGGCGCGCGGCACGGCGGCAGCGCGGTAACGGAGCGCCGCGGCCTCCTGCTCTGACAGTGAGGCGAGGGGCGGGGTGGCTGGTGCCTGGTGGCGTCTGTTGGAAGCGACGTGAGCTAGGCTGGAGCTGGAGCAGCTGGATTAGGAGAAGGCAGCAGCAGCAGCAGCTCAGCAGCATTGAATTGAATAATTCATCAGTCGAGTTGTGAGTGTGATTGGGAGAGAGGATAGGAAGGCAATTCCATCGCATCGCATTATTACGGGTGAGCTTTCCACGTCGCCGTACGCCAAACAAACCGCTTCCTTTCTTTCCGTCCCCGTGGAAGCAAAGCGAGGGCGCGAGCGCGAGCAGGAGAGGTCAGACGAGGAGGACATCGGATCCGGAGGGGAGCGGAGCAGAGGCGAAATGGAAGGCAAAGGCGCTGCGGGCGGGCGCCGGGCGGCTGCGCCTGCACGGAGTCGGAGCTGGTGGCATAGTGGGGGGGTTATGATTCGGCGTCACGCTCCCACTATGCGGAGTTGGGGTGGGGACGGCGGCCACTAACCGCGGAAAGGCGTGCGGGGAAGAATTCGGTGCGAATTTGACGTCGCCGGCGGCAGCAAACAGTAGCTGGCCACGGAGTCTCGTATCATTCGTACTCGTGGCGACTGGCGAGTAGTAGTAATTCGTTCGTACGGTTCGGCGACGGAAATGGCGCTGCTGGCTCGCGGAAGCTGCTGCGTTTCGTGATTTCGTGGGGAAACCGCGCCGGCTGATTGTTTCGTTGCTAAGTTCTTCTCCTGTCTCCGGGTCAATGATTCGCCGGGGACGAAGACGGACAAGCGTCGCGTTGACGACAGTTGTGCACGTTCGTGGATTATTAATTAACGGCGAGGATTCGTTTTTTTTTTTTCACAAACATGTCTTAGCATGTACTAATACTAGCATTTATTTATTGATCGGCGGTGACACTGTAAAATGAAAGATAAGCCAACGGATCGAATAGTGCTGGTGATGGACTGATGGTGGCGCCGGCCCGTACCTAACATGGCTTGTCGCTGATCGAATAGCGCTGAATCCTTCATCAAATTCGAAAGCAGGTGGATTTCTCTTGCAGGTTACTGCAGGGTGCTTCCGATTTTGCCGTTCCAATTTCTAGTGCCAATTTCAGCTCTGTGCGTTTCACACATTTCGACTCGCTAAGCCATGGGCCCGTCCAAGCACCCAAAGTCCCAACCAAACTCGGTTGGGTCAGTTGGAGTTGCCATACACGAAGCGCTTGACGAGCCGGACCACCTCGGTGCCGGCGTCGCCGGCCGGCTCCACGGCGAAGAACCCGTGGTGCTGACCCTCGAACTCGACGTGCTCCACGCGCTGTCCCATCGCCTTGAGCCGCGCGACGTATTCCGCCTGGCGATCGCGCAGCAGATCCTGCTCGGCGGCCACGACGAGCGTCGGCGGGAGCGCGACGCCGCCGCCGAGGCCCAGGCCCAGCGCGGTGCTCTCCGGACCGAACGGGTTCGCGAACGGGTGGTCCCTCGTGGCGCCCGGCGGCAGCGCCAGCCGCCATGCCTGGTCGTACCACGGCAGCGTCAGGAACGGGCCGGGCGGGAACGTCGCCTCCGACGCCGTTCGCTCCTCTCCGCCGAAGAACGGGCAGAGCATGACGTGCCCGGCGACGCGCACCGGGTCGAGGTCGTCCGAGGCCGAGCCGAAGCGGACGGCGACGTGGTGGACGATGTTCCCGCCCGCCGAGTCACCGGCGACGAACACCCGGCCCAGGTCAGCCGACTCGGCGAGCCAGGGGTCCCCTTCCCCACCCGCCGCGACCGCGACGGCCTGATCACGCACCCAGTACATGACGGCCGCCGCGTCGTCGAGGGCCGCGGGGAGGCGGTGCTCCGGTGCGAGGCGGTAGTCGGCGGAGAGGACGACGGCCGGGAGCTCGCCGGCCAGGCGGAGGCAGCAGGCGTGGAAGTTGGGCAGCGCGAAGGTGCCGAGGACGTACCCGCCGCCGTGGAAGTAGACGAGCACGGGCAGCTTAGTATTACCGCAGGAGGCCGCCGGCGGTCTCGGTCTGTACACCCGGAGCTTGAGGTCGTGGGTGGCGTCGTACACGACGTCCTTCCACTGCACGGGCAGCGCGGGTGGCACGGACGGGGGAGGGAGCGCGTCGTAGTCGGCGAAGCGGACCACCGTGCCGTCGCTCAGAAGTTGGAGGACATGGGGCATGTCCTCGACGACGTGTGGCGGCGAGGAGGATGACATCGCCGGTGTTTGGTTTGGTGAGAGCTAGCTAGCTTGGTGCGAGAAGCCCACAAGGGTGAGCAACGGCCAGCACCAGCAACTGCTTTTGTATAGATGTGCTAGCTGGCGAATGCAAATCAGCATTTCATCTTCTCATCAATGGTCGCCACCGCCTCCGTTTGTTTTCGCTTGCTTGTTTGCCAAGCACGTACTGTCGTATCAGTCAACCGATGATGCCTCCAAGATTGACCAGGAGAAGACCAATGAAGATATCTCATATCGGTCGCCAGCACCTCAGAAATGTCACTTCTAGTTCTAGGGGAAGAAATTTGTGCAGACGTGTTGCAACAAACGGAATCACACGCTCATAAAACCTGGTGTTCCCGGCAGCGCTGGTTGTGGTTATTTGCACCATTTTTTTTCCATTTATTTACCTTGCTCACTTATATTATGGACATATGTATAGAGTATTAAATATAGACTAAATAAATAAATAATTACACAGATTGCGACTATTTTATAAGATAAATTTTTTTAGCTCAATTAGTCAATGATTTGACAATGTGGTGCTACAATAGACATGTGCTAATGACAGATTAATTAGTATCAAAAAAATTATCTCGTAGTTTACTGATGAGCTCTGTAGTTTATTTTTTTTATTAGTATTCGAAAACCCCTTCCGACATCCCACATAACATATGTTGCCACTGCATCTAAATGTGCAGACGACGTGTTGCAATAAACGGAATCACGTGCTCATAAAAGCTGTGTTCCCAACAGCGCTGGTTGTGGTTGTTTGCGCAATTTTTTCCCCATCCATTTACCATGCTTGCTTATGTTATGTGTATACTGCAGTAGTTGCTAGAAACAAAGAATAAAAGAACTCAGTAGCTTGCTTAGAAGTTGTTTTCTGAACGGGTTAAGGTAATGTTAGTTCACCCTTGCTAATGTTTAGGTTAATCCCTATAATATCACACAGCCCTAACCAAATGCCACCTAAAGTTTAGTTCCTTTAGTCTTAAATTCCAAGTTGACAGCCTCTACCCCTCTTCAATGTGCTGTTTCTCTCCCTTCTGTGCCTCTCACGAAGGTGGCGACGCGGGATGAGTGCCCCCGGGCTTGGCGAAGCCGGGGCTGGCGTGCGGTGGATTGGTGGCGCCGGTGCAGCGGAGTGGGGCTAGTGCTTGACGGAGTAGTGGTGTGCACGAGCGCGGTGAGGCACGACTGGCAGGGTGTGGCGATGGTGGAGAGTGAGGTCGGATGTCAGTGGTTGCAGGGGAAGAGGAGAAGAAGGGCGTTTTGGTTTTTATTTATCTATTTTAGTATCTTTTTAGTCCTTTTAGTCCTCCGAACTAAATAAAATCTCAATATATAAAAGTTGCACAAACCCCCGGCCAATGGGACCGTCCACGTCACCTGAAATTGTCCCAGCCGTCTGATCTTCGGTTCGACGGTTTAGATCGTTTGAATAGGATTCTTATATACCGTAGCTTCCACTTTACTTTCTAGCTTTTGGCCCGTCCTCTCTGCCCCTCTCTCTCCCTCGAACTCTCCCGGCGGCCAGACCGACGGCGGCCGGCCAAGACCACGACGCTACGGCCGCGCGCCATCGCCGCCGCCCTCCTCCCTTCCTCGCGCACACCCGGCCAGACAGCCGCAGCATCGACGCCGCTTCAGGCTCCCCGGCGGGCGACGCCGAGACACCCGGCGTCCGGGCGATGGCCGCCCCGCCCTCCTCCCCACGGCAGTGCCGGACGCGGCGCCCGCTGCCCCGCCACAGTGTGGCGATGGCGTGGTGGGTGGCGGCCGCTAGCCCGACGCAGCAGCCGGGCGCCCGCCGAGGACGCCGCACCCCTCGCCGGCCCGCCGCCCGCCTCCCACCCGGGCGCGCCCTCCGCAGCGATGACGCCCAGCCATCTCCACACGGTCCCATCCGGTGGCGGTGTCCCCTGGCTGAAAGGCCGTCGCCGACAGGGACCAGCCGGCGCGGCCCGTCTATGTGTGTCGCCGAGCGGGGCCCTCGACGGAGATCGCCAGCGGTGGAGGGCCGCGACAAACCTCCCAATGCAGGCGGGCGATGACCACCGGCGCGGGCGTGGGGCGGCGCGGCGCCGCCCTTTTTTTCCCTCCCAGGCGCGGCCACCGGCTCACCGCGCCCGGCCGTTGGCGGGACGCCGCGCGGTGCTTCCGTGCGGCGGGGGCGGCGCGGTGCGTTACCGACCGACGGTGGCCATCCGCGGCCACGGAGGAGCGCAACCGGCCCGCCGGTGGCCGGCGCCCGGCTTCCTCCCCGGCGCGTCCAGGGCCGAGCTTGGGTTTTGCCCCTCCTCACCGGCGGCCGCAGCGTCCCGGCTTCGGGGCGGATGGATCTCCCGGTACCTCACCCTCTTCTTCTTCTCTCTGTCTCATGGTTCCTCCCCATGCACCGCTTCCCCATCGGCGGCAAACCCGGCACGGGCCAGGCGGTGCGGCGGCCCCTCAACGGCAAAGCCCTGCCCGCACCGGAGCGTCCCGAGACGGCGGCCCGCCACAAAGAGCCCAACACGGGCGTCCCCTCCCAACACGGCGGCGCGGCCGGCGGTCACCCGCCGAGCGGCCGACCGTGGGTCGCCCGCAGGTGCGTGCTTGTCTCTTCCTCTTCCCCCAACTACAGCTCCGATCTATGCAGGCTTCGCGCGGCAGCGTCACCTCTCTTCTTCTCCGTCGCCCACTGGTGCATCACATCTCCGACCTAGAACAGCGTTGGTTAAGCCCAGAAACGGCTATGTCATCCAAGGTCCGGTATGAATTTTTGTACAGCGTCGGCTGCATCCTGGTGAGCACATTCTCATTTAATTTCGTTGCCTTTGTACGATCAATTAATGCTCATTTCTCCTGGCTTGAACAGCTCAATAGAAAGCTTTAGTCGCAAATGCTTCTTCAGTAGTACGTGCTGTGAACAGAGACTTGATTCGGGGATTTTTTTTTCAGTTTTTCTACTCTGGTGGAATAGAGAACCTATTCATTATCTGTGAAAGGACAGCTGTTAGGTGCTGATGGATAGATCTAACACAGTTGAGTAAATGACAAATTGTCTGCTACGATTTGGACATGCAAGTCTCATTTTGCTTTCTGTTATTACACTGCCCAGATGCAAAATCAAAGATTGGCGATAGTGAGAGGGAGGGATTTTATGTTTCCTATTACTACGTATTGTAGTTTTGTTTCATATTTGGGTTCTCAAACTCATCAAGAATTTCTGTGAATATTGCAATCATTACTGACTTCTTGTTTCTGTCATTTCAGGGATACCTATCGTAATTGAGTAAAAATCAGCTTACCTCAACATATTGATGCATCCTATAGTTGTTGTGCCCCCTTAATATCTACTGGTCGCTCTCATTATCCATGTTAATATTTATTTGTATGGGGCAAAGTTCTTTGGTGGGTGAGCGGAGCCATTGAAGATAGTGTGGCTAGGGAAGGAGGTAATCTCAAAACCATCTCCCCAAATTTCAGTTACTAAAGATTACACTGCTGCCTTTGTTTAGGCCCTCGAGTCACTTAGCATTGGTGAAATGATGAGTGCAGGTACCATGCTAATCCATGTCGACGGTTTATACAACATGATGTAAATTAAACTGAAGTTACTGTGTTATATATTTTTATTGGAATCAGGATACCGCTTTCGGGGATAGTACTAGAATGCCGGGGGTTCCATTTTAAGGAACGTGACCTACACCTACGCGGGTTTCAATGCCTGAAAGTTAAGTAGTGCATCAACTTTCACGGTTTACTTTTATATTTTTGGTCATGCAATCCTTTGTTTCAGAATTTATATACTTCAAAGTTTTTACATCCTAAAATTTTTTTGTTCAAGTGCCACCTTTGTCAGATTATGCTACCAACAGATATTTGTTGATTTAGACAATATTATAGTACATATATTTTCATCGCAATCCCAGTGTTTGGTTCTGTAATCAGCATATTCTTTACTTCTTGAACCAATACAAGGATGCATGCAATCCCAACCCAGGGAGCCATGTAATGGACTTCAGACTGAATTCTTTTTAGTTGCCCTTGACAGCTTTAGTTTGAGTTGGTGGATCCTTTTAAGAATGACATTGCAGATTTGGCGATGTACGCAGCATGGTGGATTGTAGTTCCAAAAGATGAAACTGAGAGTTTGAGACCTACCATTCATATCTATACAAGGTTAGTATTTTTTTTCCCCATCTTATATGTCCACCCTGCGAAAAAAATGCCTTTCCTTTAACTGAGTAACTTTTTCCTTCCTACCTAATAAGTCTAACAGTTGTCAGCTCTTCATGTGAAAATTTTCACTTTGCCGGTGAATCTCGGACAACGAACCTAACTACAGTTCTTCTGTACATTATTTCAATACAAGAATGCAGTTTGCGTAAATAGGTCTGTATGCACATTGCACAAAAAAAACACACACATTTTATCGCCCCTGCATTTGTACGTTGTTTGCACTATGTATTGCTCCTTACCTGATTAATTCTTTCAGAAACATATACATACATGATCTGTTTTACTCTATTTCCTGATTCATGACATCTTCATTAATTTTAATACCAAGCTTTCCAACACCTGCTGCTGTCCACTTGCCATGTTCCCACATGATTCGCACACCTCGGTCTTCCCTCTGTGCTTTGTTTATGAAGTTCACCGCATTTTTATACATTATTTGTGCCTTACCTGCTTGGTCCGACGACATTGATACAAGTATCTTCAGGGCAGCAAATTGTTCGAAACTTTCTTCCAATGTGAGTACTCTGAATTTAAATGATTGGTTCATTAATTACTATGTCATCCTAAACTTGACACAGAATTGTAAAATTTTGTAATGAATGGTGCAATGGTCCACTCTTCTTAGGTAAGAAATGGTATAGCCAAATTCATCATTAATTTACCGTATGGTCTGACTTGCGTGCTTTTTGCACGTAATCTTTTGTTAACAACCCGGTATTATGTTGAATCGACATAGGATCATGGTGTCTTTTGCTTTCACCTGTTCTAATAGTAGCTTCTAAAACATGACCATCTTAGCGATATAAGCTTCTGCCTTTACCGCCTATGTTGCCTTTTAAAAAGCGATCACCTTATCAATTTACACTTGCACCTTACTACCTATATTTTACTGGGGGAAAAAAACTGCTTCTTTGTATACCTAATCTAGCTGCGAAACATTAGATGCAACCGAAAATACACGTTTGCTCAATAGACATCCATGCTGACGGTCCTTGCTATAGACTCATGTGATTTGCAAAGTGGTTGACCGACTATAACCACTCGGAGGCAACCTCCACGCCATTTAGAAGAAGCGCGTTGGAAACAAACTCAACTGCAGCCATCCATCAGTCCACGTTTTTACGCAATTGGCGACATACACAGGACCTCTTCACTACAGAAGCATTTCTTCCACCATACTAAAGGTATCTACAATCTCATACTCAGGATCTTTGTGGCCCCTTTGTTATGCCATATGTGCTATTTTTTTTTTGAAGCCGACAGTTGGCTCATCAATTTTGTTATTATTTTTTTTTCCCGTCATTCTCATAAGCCATACAAGCTCTGAACTACATCAACGTGTTCTTTGCTTTCCGAGGGTAGGGCGTAACAGTGCCGCATATACTGAGCTGCAACTAGGACAAAACCTTTGACACCTCTACCGGCTACAGCCAGCCTACCAACTCGGGACACTAACAGGATTTGTTGCTGCAAATTTCCATTCGTTGATCATGTTTGACTCGGATAAAAAATTTATCATGTTCCTTAACAATTGGTAAATTCACATCCGTTTTTCTTTTCCACCCTCTCTTGAATATCTCTTTTCAAATTCACAAATGTGGTTTCAAACATATCTATGCCATACGAAATTCTGAAAGTTTCAAAGATTTGGTAATCACTTTGATATTATGAAATTAACCTCCTGTAGGATTTACAGTTTTCCCATAGTTGGCAATAACTATTAGTCAATCTAATTGCAGCGCCAAGAGAGCGCCGCATTGCACTAGTAGAACTAAAGTTTGGTCTTAGGAAAGCACTTGGTACAACACCGAGATGAGACCAGTTTACGGATCGCGATAACGCGCGACCCGTCGCGACTTTATCAAGCGCGCGACATCACTCTAGGACTGACGCGTGTCCACTGCGCTTTGTAAAAGCTACGCCCGCATACACCACACCTGTCTGTCTGTCCCGTATACCGCCCGCTCTCGCTCTCGAGACAGGCCATGTGGCCGCACAGTTTGGACAAGACGGATTAGGTGCTGGTCTCCATTCCTCACGTGCACGTATTTCAAAACGTACATGAAACATTTTCTTTTAATTACTATAACTGTTGAACGGTATATCTATTTTCAATTTTGTCTCGCACCAAAGATATTCTATATGATAAGACGAACAAAACTAGACCCCACTTATCTATATTTTAATAAATTTTATTTTATTAGCAATTTATGTAAAAAAAAATATACTAGAAGATTTATAAAAAATTTGCTATCATGTAATACTAAACTTGCTATTCTAGAAATAAACTAAAGTTTTCTCATGGTATATGCACATCAATTGTTACCATGAGAATATAATAAATCTGTTATATTGTATTACATAAAGGTACTAACTTCTAATGGGTAGCAGACCAAAAACAAAAGCTGCAACCTAGAGGGGCAAATTATTACTAGAATAATATTGCATAAGCTACTAATTAGAAATACAACTTATCATACATCACATTCAAAAAGGCCAAAAAAACATGACTTGCCGCCAACTGGGCCATTTATAAAAAAAATAAGGATAACAACACAAAACAAGACAAGCTATGGAGATAATTATTAGAACAAACATTGTATAAACTGTCAACTAGAGGGGGCAATATGCAGGATTCAGGAAGCCACTCAAACTTAAAAAGAAAAATCAAACCACTTGAGATAGCTACCACGGACCGAAACTAAAATCGACAACAAAAAAAACTTAAACTGAAATTAAGAAAAAAAAAAAAAAAACTAAAGTAGCGCAATGAAAAATAGAAAAATCAACTAAAACTGAAATTTCCTAACACAAAAACTGAAATTAACAACAAAAGAAGGAACAACACTAAAGACACACAATGAAAAAAAATTACCAAGAAATGAAAATGAAAAATAAACCAAGAGAAAAAACAATCAAAACCAAAATAAATGAAAAATAATGAAGGATGAAAATTGAAAAGAGAAATAGAAACTCACATAAAACAAAAACTAAATAAAATAAAAAAGTAAAACAGAAAAAAGGCCGCATGGGAGGGCAGTTGCGGTAGACGGAAGGGCCCACGGCATGCAGGGGCCGAGCCGCGTGCGGTCGCTCCCTCGTACTGGAGCGCGACCCCGCGCGTATTTGACTTTGCGCTTGGAGAAATTAGTATGCAGTGCGGCCTTGGGCTGAAATGACACCACCACACCAATACCCAAACTGGAATTTCAGTGGACCCAACATGACAAAAGCACCGCGGGCCAACCAGGTCCAGCCTTGGGCTGAAATGACACAACCACACCAATTCGAGTGCGGCCCAACCAGGTCCAGCCCAAGTCCCACATCTAGTGGTGCAGAAGAACGCTGATAATTCAAGCACCGCGGCGGCGCAGCACACATCACTGATCACTCGACGTCGATCTCCAACTGGGCCAGTCGGCTATATACGACGAAAACGTCCGCGACATCCTCCACAAAATCCCGCATTCTCAGCCCGGCAACGCCTAGCCGGTGCTGCAGTGCTGCACCGCTCGACCGCCACCGTGCCGCCACTTGCCGCTGCCGGCTGGACCCAGCCAATCCCTTGCGGGCACCTGAACGGACCGGAGTACCGGGAGTCCGGCACCCAGACCGCAGTCGCTTCAAGACATCCAAGTCAACTGATGAAATGCTGTGCCAGTGGCAACGGAAAAGCTCCACAACCGGGGTCCGGGCGTAAAGCGGCGTACGGCGGCACGGTGGCACGCACCGAAGCACGCAGGGAAGCATTTGGCGGCGCCAACCGCCCTCCACACCACTCCAGGTCTCCAGCGGGGCCTGAGGAATGGCGCACTCCGTCCTGGCCCGCCTGCCCCCGGCTCCGTCCGGCTCGTCGCCGCCTTCGGGCTGCTGCTCCTCGTCTCGCTGCTCGTCCTCCACCGCCGCACCGGGAGGCCCCATGCGGCGGCCTCCGCCGCCGGCGGCCGCCTCCCCCCGATCCCACCGCCCTGTTCCTGTCGCTATCCCCAGGGGCCAACGCGAGCATCGCGGCCGACCTCCGCGCGCTCACCGCGGGGCCGCACCTCGCGGGGACGCCCGAGTCGGCGGGGGCCGCCGCGCACGTGCTCGCCCGCCTCCGCGCCGCGGGGCTCCAAACCCTAACGCGCGAGTACGAGCCGCTGCTCTCGTACCCCGGGCACGCCTCGCTCGCGCTGCTCCGGCCCGACGGCTCCCTGCTCGCGCGCCTGTCGCTCGACGAGCCCGCGGACGAGGGGCGCCGCGTCGTGCGGCCGTACCACGCGTACGCGCCGTCCGGCGGGGCCGTCGCGGAGGCGGTGTTCGTCAACCTCGGCCGCGAGGAGGACTACGCCGCGCTCGAGAGGCTTGGGGTGGCCGTGCGCGGCCGCGTCGCGGTGGCGCGCCGCGGGGCGGGTACCGCGGCGGGGGGGTGGCACGCGCTGCGGTGAAGGGAGCCGTCGCCGTGCTCATCGCGGGTAACGCGGACGGAGGCGTCGAGAGGGGTCGTTCTTCTCGGCGGCCCCGGCGATCCACTCACCCCAGGGTGGGCCTCCACCAGCGGTGCCGAGCGTTTGGTGTTCGACGATAAGGCAGTCAAGCGGCGGTTCCCGACTATTCCCTCCATGCCGGTGTCAGCCAAGACGGCAGCAGCGATCATTCGAAGCCTGGGCGGCCCGGCCATACCGGAGGAATGGAAGGGCGGCCTTGAGGCGGAGACCGGTGGTGTTGGACCTGGCCCCACGCTGGTCAACTTCACGTATCAGGTATACCTTGCTGTCTTGTTTCTATATGATTATTAAAGAGACAACAATACGACATATACACGGACAAACTGGATGGACAGCTACTAGATCCAAAGCCTATGTGGATTTGCTTTGTTGTTGTGAAGTCATATGGCATATTTGTGGTGTCTCGATTGGGAACCGGATGTAGTGAATTGACGTTAGCTTAATATGGTATTACTTGCTTCTTCTGTTATATGTTACTGGATTTCCTGTCTATATTTGTGAGCTTCCATCTATAGAATGTCCATGGGTGTGTGTTTCCTAAAGTGAAATTCATTAACTGATTCTGTTATCAACTTAAGACACTTCATTCGTATGGAACTTAAGAGGTGTTTGGTTTGTGGATTATTAGCTTGTGGGGGATGAGGTGGAGATGGATCAATCAATTCCATTCCACAAACCAAACAAAAAAGTTCTGCATACCATATATAGTGAGTGGTGAGGTTGGTTTGATATATGTTTTTTTTTTTTTTTTTGGTTGGGGGGGGGTCATGTTTGATCTAGGAAATGGGTTGGTTATAGAGTTGTCATATCCTAATCCCTGAATTAATCTTCTTGTTTAGTTTGTAAACTGCATGAATTATTCAATCAGCATACCGATTTAGTACATGACTACAATGCCAGCAGAAAATGAGCAATAGTGTGTGCTATTAAATGGATCAGATTTACCAATAGTGGACCAACCGCTTACTACAATGAAGCCCTTTCCTGAACCAAATTTAGTGCTACGAACAAGCGTTTAAATGCCATAGATTTGCAAGTAGTATGATTTTATATTCTTGTTCCGTTGTTGTCGACATTTATGCATTTGTGTTGTGTTTATTCTGTACTATGCCCTTGTCACCATATACTTGAACCAGGTGACCTTTTAAACGCATGACTGTCCATAAATCCATGTCTTACAAGGCTTTTGCTCTTGTGAATATGTGCTTTTGACTTTCATATTGCTGCAAGTTCTGTGCAAATACTTCTGTACCTGTACTTTCTAGATGGATACACCATGATTGCTATTATCTCTTATTCTCTTTGTTTAAGGAGGACAGGAAATTTTGTAAGATACGAGACATTTTTGGTATCATAAAAGGGCACGAAGAACCTGATCGTTACGTGATACTTGGTAACCACAGAGATGCATGGACCTATGGAGCAGTTGATCCTAACAGTGGGACAGCTGCACTTCTAGACATTGCCCGGCGTCTTGGAATAATGCTGAAATCAGGATGGAAACCACGGAGGTCCATCATTCTCTGTAGTTGGGATGCTGAAGAATTTGGGATGGTAAGTAGACATGGAAGAAAGATGCTAAGATGCTCCTGTATAAACATGAGGTATAACTGCAAATGGACCAAGAGATGCTCATAACATTTTTTTGTCATTGTATTGTTTAAATCACAAATGACATAACTACCAAAATTTTTTTGGGATAGGTCAACTTTTAACTCATGACAATACACAGGTGATGCTGAATAGCAGTGTCACAATTTAATTGTTTTTGCAATTCAATATATCAGAATAAGGTGTTTTTTGGATAATTTTCTGCATTCAGTTCCTCTATACTATGGAATGCCCTCTTTTGCTCTTAGATCAGTTCATGTTTGTATGTGCTATCAAATTGTCAGCACATTTACTTCTTGTTACTTTTATTTTGTCTATAATTTGAAGGCTCTTTTTCTCCCCCAGATTGGATCAACTGAATGGGTTGAAGAGAACCTGGAAGATCTGCATTCCAAAGCTGTAGCTTACTTGAATGTGGATTGCGCTGTGCAAGGTGTGGGATTTTTTGCTGGCTCTACTCCCCAGTTGGACAAACTCTTGGTTGACGTTACAAGACAGGTAGAAGCATTTTTCTTAATTGCACTGTTGTATTTTTCTGGTTTTTGTCTAGAAGCTAATGATGCTGAAGCATAATTATTTGTGGTTATTACTAAACAAAGTTAACATCATCAAACCTCTTGCTTAATTTTATTACCATTGTCTGCTGTATGGCTAAGCCAGACTACCAGAATGAATACATGACATGGACTATAATTGAAAATTTTGTCTCCCAGGTGAAGGATCCTGATGTACCGGGAAAGATGGTTCATGATACATGGAATGAAATGAGTGGCAGCATCAAAGTAAGAATTAAGAAGTTTGAAAATTTGTTCTGCATATGTAGAGATTGTTCACACTGTTGTGTAGCATTTTCACGTAGTTCTAGTTGTGAAATGGTTATTTAGTTACACCCCAGCTGAGCCACATTGAGCATAGTTTGTTAAGTGCAGTTTTTGTACTGCTTTGTCCAACCTTGTATATTGTGATGGTAGTAGAGCAGGAATGTACTGTCTTATCACTTATGTGAGGCGCCTCATGTAAATCCCAGTTGGCGTAGGGCATATGCTCCCATAATTCCTTTGATCTTGCCATGTCCCGCCCCCACCCCACCCCACGATCACCAAAAAAAAAGAAAGAACATACTTGGTTCCTGCATGTGACTACCCTATTCCTTTGCTTTATAACGGTCTTGTCCTTAATTCATGACCTTCTTTAGACTAAATAGAAAAAAACAATTTGGTTCTGCACACTCTCTAAATCTGGCTTGGCCTATAACCCTTTTACTTTCTCTTAGTTTTCACTTGGCTTAATGTCTTCACAGAAAGAGCTACATCATTTTGAATGGCCAATCATTGCTTGCCTTATATTTGTTTGTCCTATTTCTAAAGAACGTCAAATCTGCAGATAGAAAGGCTTGCCAGAACTGATTCTGATTTTGCTCCATTTCTACATCATGCTGGAATTCCCTCTATAGACTTGTACTATGGAGAAGGTATGTCAAAACAGAATAGGTTCTTTCCTTAAGAGAAAGTAATGTATTGGAGATCAAACATGTCCAATATGTAGTTGCTAATGTATATTTATTCTGCTGGAGCCTCACTTGAGGATCATTGCGACTTAACCATTTTGAAGTCTTTTGTCTGAGCTGTACATGCAATTTTGAGGCTATGTGCACATATATATCTTAATATTATTTATCAAATCACCTTGAAGTTCACTCATACAGTTCTCCTTTGACTCTATTTTGTTCTATCATGTGTAATGTAAATTCTTCTAACATGGTTTGTGGTCGTCATTACTAACCAATGCAGTGCTAATGCAGAATTTCCTGGTTACCATACTGCTCTTGACACTTATAATTGGATGGAAAAGCATCTCGATCCATTGTTTCTTCGTCATTTGGCTAGTAAGTAAAAAATATAGTTTGCGATAAACTTGTTTTGAAGAGCAGAAGGTTGCAGTGCTTGTGACATTGCTGATCAAAATTATGATTAACTATATGCACTGATACAAAAGGGTGGACAAGAAGAATGAACTGTTGCCTGTAAAACTAGCAACTACATACTCAACAATTTTCGAAATTTTGGTGCGTCAATAATAATATATTGCTAGCATTTCTTGTGGTAATCCTAGGAGTGCTTATGTAGTTTTCCTGCTTCATCAGTCACAGAAATTTGGGGACTATTAGCTCTTCGATTGGCCAATGATCCTGTGTTACCTTTTGATTATCAAGCTTACTCTACACAGTTACAGGTACATTGACTTTCATATGCACACTTGATTTAGCGTCGTTTTAATAGAGGGGGCTTCGGCCTGATGATGTTGATCCCTTTGCGATCATGGGTTTTGCTAGTTCGAGGTCGTTTTAGCTTGGTCACGCTATATGTTCTGAAACTGGATGCAGACTTTGTAATTTCGTTGCCATGGTAATGAAATTCGGCTTCGGCCCTTGTGGAAAAAAAAAATGCACACTTGATTTCTAGATTGCAAAGATGTATGGATTGGAGAATACCACATAATACGTGTGACATGAGTGCCATTGGCTGAATCTGTAAGTTCACAGATTTTTTTTTTAACATGGAGATATCCATTTAGTAAACCCTATCTCCGAGAACTCACACATATTGCATAGCGAGTATCAATTTGCTTTCAGTCATTATTATAGCGATATATATTCAATATATGATTGAAATTTGTAATGTCACAGGAGCATATAAAAGCATTTTCTGCCCTGACGAGTAATAGCCAAGCAGTAAATTTGATGAGTGGATTTATCAATGATCTTTCTGCTGCAGCTATGGAAGTTCTGAAGGAGATGGAGGTATCGATTGATACTGTTTTTCTGTTTTCATGTATTTGAGTAGTGTTGTTCAATACTTTCACAATCTGGTGATAAATGGGAGAGTTTCTTTTCCAATTTGGAACTGGTGTTTGAAACTGGACGATGATGTTCTTTGTTGGTTTGGATTCATCAAAATCCAGAAGCTACAGCAGCTGGATTTATACGATGAGAACACTAGGATGAGAAGGAGATTGTTGAACGATCGCCTCCTACTTGCCGAAAGAAGCTTCCTGCAACCTGAAGGGCTCCAAGGAAGAGGATGGTTTAAACATCTGGTCAGAAACGCATTTCAGCACACTTGTACACTATATTTTCCTTTCAAAACTAAAACTTGCGTTTCTTTCCCCAGTTGTACTCGCCTCCGGAGGATTACGAAAGCAAGTTTTCGTTCTTCCCTGGGATCGCGGATGTCATCTCACGGCCGGGCAATCTGAGTGCCAAGGAACGGGAGGTGGCAATGCAGCATGAAGTGTGGAAAGTCTGCCGGGCAATTCAAAGGGCCGCGAGTGTTCTTAGAGGTGAATTCAGTCAGCAAAAACCGACGAATTTTAGTTCTTTGGTGGCTCCATGAGATGTGTTTGTGTAGATAAATATGGGGAGTAATAAATAAGTAGGTATTTAGAATCTTGACGAAATGGAAGTCAGGAAGTGTGATGAAGAATGTGCTGCTTTATTTTGGGCGTACCCATACCTGTGCAGCGTTGGGCCAGCAGCAATTCTCCTCCCTTGCATTCCATGCATGGTAGAGAGGAGCCGTTGTCACTTCCCATATTTCTTCTCTTCCCCGGCATGGAATTTAGCCGTTGAAGACTTCCATATACACTCACCCCATGCTTCTATACATAAAACGCAACATCTTTCCCAGCACCCAGCATATCTTTGCAAGATCCTCGAAATCTCCCAGCAAATCTTCTCTCCCTCTCTCTGCAAGATCTTGCGCTAGATCATGTCGACGAACGCAAACACGGAAGCCGCCGCCAGCAGCTCGGGCAAGCGGTGCGCCGCGTGCAAAAACCAGCGCAGGAAGTGCTCCCAGGACTGCATCCTCGCTCCCTACTTCCCGGCATCGGATCCCCAGAGATACGCCTGCGTGCAGAGGGTCTTCGGCGCCAGCAATGTCGCAAGAATGCTCCAGGTAAACAAATGGAGCATGCACAAGCACATCATCTTACATTCATTCTTACACCATAATGCATGCCTAGACAATTTTTTTCCTTGCCAGCATTAGCAGTTCACGTACATATTTAAGCATAACACAATTGTTCTTCTTTTAGCTAAACACATTGTGAACCATCATCTTCCATTGGCATCGAGCATGATGACGTCGTAAAGATAAAAGCTAGTAGAGCATAGAAGTAAAATAATTGCTGTGCTATTTCTTTTCTGTCGTACGTGTAGAATCTCCCGGTCCACGAACGAGCCAGAGCAGCGGACACGATGGCGATGGAGGCACGCCGGCGTGTGCAGGACCCGGTGTACGGCTGCGCCGGGATCGTGGGCCGCCTCCAGGGAGAGATCAGAGCGGCGCAGTGCGAGCTGGCCAGGACCCAGGCTCAGATCGCCGTGCACGCCGCCGCCGCCGCCGCTCGCGCGCACCCGGCGGTGGACGAGCCGGCGGCACAGCACGCGCCGGCACCTCTGCAGCAGCAAGACGACGACGACGATGCGCGGGAGCCGTTCCAAGGGTTGGATGCCCTGCTCCTCGATGATTATCACTGGGATGCTTTAACTCGTTTGCTTTGATGATGACACAAGAGTCCGTCCGTCTGGCGTCTGCTGTCTAATTTCTCTACTGAAATAATTCGCTATTCATATTGAAAGGAAGTGATCTAGTACTTGTACCAAACAAAAATCACTTAATTTTAGCCTCATATATACTCGTAATAACAAGAAAGAAGTTATTTGTTACTGTGTGTTTTGTCTTGGCGGCAATGTGTGCCCTTGCGTAATTTTGGATGCACTTTAATTATCTCTGCATGAATTGCCTGTGGGTGACTATGTTCGGTAATGACATGACACGTGTACTCGAACGGAAGCTTTCCTCGTCACCCACAAACATAAAAAATAATCTTGGTGTCAGGAAGCTGAGCTAGCTCTATTGATCGAGAATGTGGATGTATATCCCAGACCTGGCAGACCATCCCCTGTCCAAGCAAATTTAGGTGCAATTTTTTTGTTAATATAAAATCCCTCCTAATTTTTGACAAACCAGTTTTGCGACTTTGTCGGTGTCTGCGTAGAGCAGTGAGTGTATATAGTGTGTACGACGTCCGTCAGATCAGAACTCAACGCATATGATTAACCTGTCGAGAAATAGGGGAGACCAGAGCAAAGAAGGGAGGGACCGCCTCCCACCGACCGCCGAGCGCCGGCAACCTGCCGCTTTCGGCGGCGGCGGCGGCGGAACACGCCCGTTGCGGCTACGACGAGTCCAAGTATCATTGGGGCCCTTCCGAACTGGCAGGCATGCTAGGTCCCTCAGGTTAAGCAGAGATGATTCACTGATTCACCTCCCCCGCCGCCACTTCGATGGAGCTCGCGGTCTCCGCTCTCCCCAACCGGCACCAAGCCAGCCAATGGCGCTCGGGGAGGCGCAGCGGCTACTGTCCGCCGGCGAGGCCTGACGCCTAACAGGCAGGTGGCTGGGCGCCCAACTGCTTCGAGCCGATCCGCATCTTTCCAGCCAGGTACAGTACAGGTACGCACCAACGATGGATTCGTTGCAAAATTTCTTCAAAAGCCAGTCAAAATCAAATGATTTTTCTCCAAACATTCGTCATGCTCGCCATTGTTATTTTGCTGTGCCCTTCTATGTATACTCCGTAAATCACAACAAACACATCACGCCAGGCTAAACACGGCGTTATTTTGCACCGGCTATCAACCTCCTGCACGGCCGAGGCGATTGCATTGTTCAGGATCTATATGCAGCTGAAGTTGCGGTGGCTGGGCCGGCTGACACGCTCTGGAGGTAACGCTCAACGACGTCGAGGCCGCAGAGCTCCTTGACGACAGGCATCGTCGCCGGCACGTCCATCTGGAATGTGACGGCGGAGTTCGCAGGACCGGTGCACACAGAGAACTCCTTCCTGGCGGCCCTGATGGCCTCCCTCATCGCGCCGTGCACCGAGCACGCGAGAAGAAGCGGTGCCTCGCCTGACGCTGCAAAGATCAGATCCAGAGTATGTCAGGGTCGCAAGCAGCTACTGGTGCCTTGTTGGTGAGCTCAAGTTGCAGTATTTTGTCAGTTCCCAGGAGGTTCAGAAAGTCTGCAACAACCAAGAATGTCCGAGGGGATGAGACACTGAGAATAAGTTCACCTTTGGATGAAAGGACACGCTTCTTGTCGGGGGCGCTGTTGATCAGCTCAACGTTAAACTCCTTCGGAATGGTGTCAACCGTGGGGATCTTGTATGTCCACGTGCCGTCATGGATGACCATGCCATCGGCGTTCGTCTTGTACTCCTCATCTGTGAAGAAGCCCACTCCTTGGATGAATGCGCCTTCCACCTGATTGAATCAATCACAGTGTTCAGAGCAGCGTATTTCCATCGGCAACGGTCTACCGCATCAGGTTTTGTTCGAGGCTAACCTGGCCCAGGTCTACTGCAGGGTTCAGGCTCTGCCCGCAGTCATGAATGAGGTCGCTCCGTAGGATCGTGGTTGCTCCTGTCAGCACATCAACTTCCACCTGTGATGAAATTTCCAATCTTGTCTTAGCTTCGAGAAGAACTGAAACAGCAGCCTCCAACAACTTGGCTTGTTAATTGCATTTACAGTGTTATTATAGCAATTCGGATCAGTGTTACCTCAGTAATGCCAGCTCCATAGTTCAAGTAACTATTGGACGTTGGATCAGGGTTCCAGTATGCATGTGCCGATAAGTTCACACCCACCGTACTTGCCTGCAAATGACGAACAAATGGCATGAACAGTTGGAATTGTAAAATGATGAGTTCCTCACACCTTATTTGCTACAGCTATTGATTGTCATAAAATAGGGGTATTTTCACCTGAGCAATCAAGGCACTCCATTCCATTGTGGCACCCTTAGCCTCTAAACTCTCCTTTACAGGCTTCAGCCTTTCAACAAGTATAAGGCATGATTGCCGAACTGCTTCGCAAACTATTTTCAGAAGTGGTGCTCCCACCGGTGAACCCTCCCTGGATCATGCTCAACGAGTCGGCCTGGATAACCCGCACCTTGTCAAGGAGGCATTCCCCGCCGTCAGCACACAGCTGTCCCAGCCCGAATGCTGTCATCTGCTTCACTTTCGTCCACAAGCCCTGGCCTATCTCAACCCCTCCAACCTCAACAGCAATTGAACCGTCATTCATGATAGACACCTTGCCTGGAGTAGGCCGAAGGTGCACCTCAAATGTGATAGGTACACAAGAAATGCCACGTTTCTTCCACTTGTTGCTGTTATTGAAGTGCTCAACCATTGTAGCTCTGTGCTGATAGTCTAGAGACGAGGCCATCTTTTCAAACATGGTGGTAAGGGTGTATGTGGAAGCTTCACCTGCACTTTCTCCGTAGAACACTGCAAGGCTGTTAAAGTCATGAAGGTTCTTCCTCCTGATGGTGTTGGTATCAACTGAGAGCACCGATGCAACATGCTCAATGATGGCTTCTGCAATAAAGGATCCCTGCACATCTCCGGGACCCCGCATTGCTGACTTTGATGAGACATTCGTCTTGCAGATCTTGATGTCAAATGCAAGAGCCCCCCAGTTGTATTTTTTCAAACATGCTATGATATTATTTGGCAATATTGGACTCAGATCCATTGATATTCCAGCGTTGAGACCAAGGTCCAGGTGTAGGGCTGTGATCTTGCCATCTGATTTGAATCCAACAGAGTACTTTGCCTTCATAGGGTGTCGCCCGCCTGCTATTATCATGTCCGTTTTGCGATCAAGGTACATCTTAACAGGACGCTGTAGCTTGAATGCGGCAACGGCACATGCACATGCAATCTGAAAAGGAGGATATTCTTGGTTATCTTTTAACACACTTGCATCTCAAGGAGTGTTTTCTGTTCAGATCATGCATTTCACTTGACAATAAATTATTAATTGTACATAGGCGATGTTTAGCAAAGCAATGGTCTAGTTAATCTGGACTTACATGCATTGCTTTCATTGCCTTTCCACCAAAGCCTCCGCCGACTCTTCTGGTGATCACACGGACATTGTGAAATGGAATTCCAAGGCACCTTGCAACTAAGTGTTGTGTGGTCTCAACAAATTGTGTCGAGGAATAGATGGTTATGCAGTTGTCTTCATCAGGAATAGCTAGCGCCACTTGTGTCTCCATGTAAAAATAGTACTGGGATTCAAGCTTTACCTGTGGAAACAAAAAGTATTTGGTGTGAGTGTTGCCCTTTCTGGACACATTTAGGTCTCAGAGTATGCCCCTTTTTGGCCTTTGGAACAGAAGGAAGTACTATGTACCTCTGCGGACAAAGTGTGATCAGCCTCAGAAACCCCTTGGTTGTAATCACCAACTGGCTTAGGAGATAAAAATGTGGGAATCTGGAAGTAGCTGCTCTGTTGGATGGCATCTTCTATAGTCAGAATTGGTGGCTGCAATTTTTCTGTGCTATACTCAACAACAGCCTGCTTTGCAGCCATATAAGCATACCTCTGTGTTTCAGCAATCTGAGTGATTGAAAAGCAACACGACGTGGTAAGCTTGCTAGAATTCTCAAGATTCTGGGTACACACCAACTTATTACTAGTTCATTTAATCTTATAAAGGTTAATTTAAGAAACCTTACCACGACACCAATATTTTGACCTGCAAATTCGACAACTTGATCCGCAAAAAGTGCTTCGTCTCCCATCATCGGGAAGCTGGATCCAATATTTTGTCCGCCTCTGGGAATATCCTTTGCGGTGATGACTGTGATGACCTTCTGTGAAGCCAAAGATGATTTGAAGTTGATGTCCTTCACATGAGCATGAGGGTGTGTGCTGTAGATAAATGCTCCATACAAGCAACCCTTGGGAACAGGGATATCATCAACGTACACAGCCTCCCCTGTGTAAGAAACATAAATATAGTTCAGTGCATACAGTAACCAATAATGTGAGAGACAATATGCATATATGTATGTGACTTATCAGATGGTTCAGCACTGACAAAACTATTGTACTAGAAATGAATAGAAGGATCACTAAATTTTGCGGAATATGCTGAAGTAAGGTTATAAACTGAAGCTCAAGCTATCGAAATCAAATTTGTGACAAGGCTGTACATTGGGAACAAAATATATACCCGAAGCTTGGAGCTCTGCCCCAACTTTCTTGATCGGTTTGCCAACTGGCCTGTATTCATCACCGAAAACCATTTCTTGTCTTGAGTGTATTGGCAAATAATTTCTGTCAACCTCAAGATGCTCCTTCGGTGAGTACCCACTGCTACTATCTGTAGTTCCATTAGTATATGATCCATTGGTAACATTAATCTTTGATGGTTCATTCGTGCTTTTGGTTAAGGAAGATAAGAACGTGAACAAGAAACTGACAGCCAAGCTGATCCTATACTCAGGATGTGTTGTGCCTTCTGATGGTGAAACAATCTCTTTAAGCAACTGAACTGCTTTAAGTATAATAGAAGAGCTCACCGATTTACCCTTTAGAAAATCCTCTACCTTGCTAGCTCTGATGGCATGATCAACTCCATAAGCACCGAACACCAAGCATATATCCTCCATGATATTCTCCCCTGAAGCTGCATCAGTTGAAGTCCTTGCCAAGAAAGCAGAATTGATATATGAAATAGCATTGCCAAATGGCCGAGGCGCTGCTCGGAATGTCTCAAAGGTGATGCCATCTGAATCCCAATTTGGGATGAATATGCTCATCAGCAGGGTCCTAGAATCACAAGGAGACTTCTGCAGGAACTCCTCCAAGGTAAGGCACAACCTTTTGGAAGCCGCCTGGATTGTGACTGTTGTACCTGCAGCTAGAAATACAGTTGCTATGTCTGACTCGAATCGCAACCTCTGTGCCATGATTATGTTGCCACCTATGGTTGCTGTGTTCCGAACAAATGGTGAAGCCACTTTGCTTAGGTGATCGGCAATTTTTCTGAAGACCGGATTTCCATCTGACAACACCTCAATGGCTTTAGAGATGGACACAACTGATCCAAGCTCAATTCCCTTACTGCTGCTGCTGATGACTGATAGCTCTGGGATTCCTTTGATGTCAATGTACTTGTCATAGATGTCCTTATCCTTGTACACTCCAGACCCAGTGTTTGAAGCCACAATCTTCACAGAATTTTCATCAAACCAGCTGGAATCAAACAACCTTTGGAGCTCTTCAATGCTTTCAGGATGGTACCAACCGTCATTGGAGACTGACACAGCAGCACTATTTGCACTCTCTCTGGATAACTTGATCTCAGACTTGAGGAACTCAGGGAAGGTGCAGACTGCACCATTATTGTAGCCAGGTAGTTTGCTGACAGTAGCAGGTTCATTGCCCTTCCTCCAGAAGCAGTTGAGACCCAGATCCTCAAGGTCCACATCTGCGGCGAAGCTCTTGCAGGCATCGACGATGGGCCTGTATCCGGTGCACCGGCACAGGTTACCGGACACGGCCTTTTCAGCTTCCAAGGTGGTGAGCTTGGAGAAGCCCGTTGGCGGGCTAGGACGGCTGGCCAACTTGTCGGCCTTGACCAGCGCGGAGAAGATAGACATACAGACGCCCGGCGTGCAAAAGCCGCACTGGGAGGCGTGGAAGCCCGAGAGACGCTGCTGCACTGCGTGGTAACCATCCTTGGTGTTGCCAATGCCCTCGCTCGTGGTCACCGAGCAGCGGTCAATGCTGTGCAGCAGTGTCAGGCAGGAGCTCGCTGAGAACTCGGTCACCTCGTCAGTGGCCGGGTTGTACTTGGAGATGAGGACCACGCACGCACCGCAGCCACCTGCCGCATTAGGAAATTGTGAACACCGAACAGGTTACTCAAGCTCAAAAATATATAACTGCACATTTGTTATCAACATTTGTATCTCTAATGTTTTTAGTAAAAACATATATTTTATGATGAGGAAGTTTATGGTGCCTAATCTAATCGTACTTATTGTACATTATAAATATTAATATTTTTTATATATAGTCAAACTTTAAAAAAATTGACTCTATAAAATAAAATAAACAAGGTGTGGAATTATTTGAGATGGAGTGAGGGCTCTTTGTTTTTCACTGGGCACATTATATAGACTACACAAGAGGACTATCTTATCATTTCTTTTAGATAAAAATGCAAAGAATGATGCTATTTTCCATTAAAAAATTGCAAGAGGTTACCGTAGTTATGCCGTGCAAATTGCTTCTCATGCCTTAGATGCTTTTACAATGATAGGTGTCGTGAATATGTGGTATGCGTCAACATATAATGTTTCCTACTGTTTTTCTTCCTCTAAAAGGAGACCAGCCGACGCATTTTTTTCCCCAAGCGTAGATATAGCAGCGATATGGGTTTGTGAGGTTGATTGCCTCATTTTTCGTAATATTCTGTCTTCATTTCATAAAGCTTTTTGGCAAACATAGCCTGCGGTATAATATGGAGGTTCTGAACTTTCACATACAATCTCTTTTGACATTCTAGGACGTTGCTAAAATATATTGTACTAAACTTTTGTCTATCTTAATACAAAAGACGTAAACTTTTTTGTGTGAGCGAGAAAAAATCCATAAAGCTTTAAATGGCCTAGTGACGTGGCTGAATGTGGGCCGCTTGGCGGTGGCTGACTCGTACGCACCAGACTTTTAACAATCTTTTTTGTTCGTCGAGCAAACCGGGGAAACGTTCTGTGCAACAAAAAACGATCTAGTACGCTTGATGAGAAAAGTAGCAGTTGGGCCATTTTTTTTCCGTCGAAATATCCCCTCCGCCTTTCAGTTGACATGTCGCGGTGAGATGGTGACGTGCCATAAGGCTAGTCTCGATTAATTGGGGGTTTATGGCACAGATTCATATGCATCCGGATTTTTGGAACAATACAGAAGAAGAGTTTAAATCTCCATGAAAACTATCTCTACTCCCATAAAACTTTTACAGTCTCTCTCTTAATAAATACTGTGCCATGTCAGCGTATTTAATGCCTATGAAACTCTATGAAACTTCCATTGAGATTAGCCTAATGGTAAGAGGAGCAAGGAAACTGGACACCGGAGCTACACTGAAACCGATGGAATGGAAAGAAGCTTGACTGAAACGAACGAGACAGCAAACGGAGCATGCTGATGATGAGTGGTTACACTGTTTGGGGTACGTTGCACCCTCCAAGTTGGGGGTTTCAGGTCTAGTTTCTAAAAAATAAATAAACGACACTTCTTTCCCTTTTTTTTTTTTTTTGCAGCAACCGCAAATTTTTGTGGCACTCACGATAACGTGGTATGGTATGCATCAAATAATCATAGTCCATTTTAACTACCATAAGACCGATGAGGCTAGTGTTTTTTATAATGATAACGAATATTGTTGTATGGGACACAATATTTTTTCTTAATTTAATGCATGTGAGAGATATCAGTTCTTTATATACAATTTAAAGCATGTGAGAGATATCAGTTCTTTATATACAATTTAAAGTCTATTTGTATCCATTATTTATGATACATAGGTACTAGTATAAATTTATATGCAATTATTAGTTACCCTTACTTTGAAACTTAGTTCTTGCTTGGAAGGGCTATTTTTTTTTGGAAATATTCTGCATCGTAGCAAGAAGCCATCCGCTCACTCTCTTTTTGAAATAAACTAGCGGCCAGTGAAGAAGGCATTATTTTTAGGGCCTCCTTGGTTTTGGGCGAGGCTATTCTTGACTCACCTCGCCTCTTCGACTCGAACAACAAGATGCTCGCCCAAGCGGGAGAGCTGAATTGGCTCTCCTCGGTCAGCAAGAATCAAACTATCCAGCACAAAAATCAAGATAAGCTAGCTATACATCCAAATGGCTTGCCCACTCTGGTTCCTAGCTCGGCAAGGCACCATAGCCCTTGGCAAAGAATCGAAACACACCTTTAGCTTCAACGGTTCTGCCTAGTGGCTAAATATAAGAAGCAAGCCCTACCAAACAGGGTCTTAACTTCCGGGATAGCAACGCGTCATATTGTTTTGAGAGCGGGGGGTTAGGGTTTGGACACCGCCGACTCCCGCCGCCGCCGCCGTTCGGTGTCTCCACCGTTGGTCCCCCTCTCTCCTCCTCCGGCGTATCGCCGGAGGTCGGAGGGAGTGGGGATCCATTGTTTACTAGTAAGTTTTTTCCTATTAGATTGAGTCTTTAGGTTAGGGTTTCTCCATGCCAAGTTTTTTGGTATTGGAGATTTATCTCTTCCTCCTGCTCTTCTCCGGCAACGGCGAGGGTGTGGGGTGGAATCGTTTTCTCCATGGCGGATATGTTGAAGATGAAGGCGGTATCTACGGCATCAGCATCTTCATCGATATGACGACATGGAGACTTGTGTTTCCAAACGGCGGCATCAAGGCGGAGATGCTACCGCCGCCATGGAATAATTTTCTCCGGTCCCTTCTTCGTTTTGTTGTGGTTGGATCTGGCCACGATGCAGGACTAGGGAGAATAATGTTCAGATCAGTCTTCCTCATTCTTCGGCGGCAGAAAGAAGAAAAAGGAAGACACAAGGAAGAAGAAGAAGTTTCTCAACTCCGCCTGCAGGAATGTTGGCTGTCCGTTAGGCATCTACTGTTTGGCCGAAAACAATTGTTGCCGAGTATTTGCCTGTGCAGTCATCTATACAAAGCGTCAAACAGGTTTGGTTTTGAGATCTGGAGCTATTCACAGCGTGGGTACAATTTAGATAAATTTCTGGATATTTGTATAATCCAGAGAAATTGTAATGTGTTGATGTACCCAGCTATTATCTAATATAATTCTTCTTTCGTCAAAAAAAAAAAACTTCCGGGATAGCACATACACTTCTCAATACCAATCCGCTACTAGCCCACCTGCGCTATTACTTGTGTCTTGCTTCAGACTTGAGATGCTTGAAAAGAATAGAAGATAAACAAAGACATGCTATATCTATATGTAATTGTATCAACCAGCTGGTTGTCATATTTGCCCGCTCGTACAAACGTACTCGTACCTTCGCCGCAGCCGAGCTTGGGGCCCCTGACGGGCGTGTGGGTGCGCAGGAACTCTAGCAGCGTCGTCGACGGATCCACGCCGGCGGCCTCGTACCGCTTGCCGTTCACGGCCAGCACCACCGTCGCCGCCGCCGCCGCCGCCGCAACCTTCCCCATCTCCGCGGCCACGCCTCCTCCACGTACTGCACTTAGGGCCCTAGCTAGTGCACTCACGACGGAGCTGCTGTGCTCTGCCTCTATGACTTCTTTATATATAGCACGGGACTGGGGGTTTCCGGGAGGGCGGGAGTCGCCGCTGGTGATGCACGCGCTGACGCCGCCGGCCGGTACGGTGCGGTGCCGCAATTGCGAGAGCGAATCCGCGACCGGGACCAATGGGATATCCACGCACGCTCCCAAATTCTTGGCCTTGACGACGACGCCTCCCTAAGTCTATCTATCCAGTATCCAGCGCAGTGACAATAGTTTTTTTTTTTTTTTTTTGAAACGCTTCAAGGGGCAAAGGAGCTCTGGCAGTCCAAGGCACCACCGCGCACAAAATTCTTCTTTTGGCTAGCCATCCACAAGCGACTGTGGACGGCTGACCGCCGGCACCGCCACAACCTGCAGGATTCCAACCTTTGCTCCCTTTGTGACCAGCAGCCTGAGATTGTGGACCATCTCCTGCTCGGGTGCGTGTACAGCAGGGAGCTATGGCATAGAGTCCTCTCGCCAATCGGCCTGCTTGCGCTGCTTCCCTCTGCTGATGATTCATTGGTAGATTGGTGGCTTCGCTCCCGTGTTGCGCTCCAGTCTGACCTCCGGAAGGGGTTCGATTCGCTCGTGCTCCTGGTTACTTGGTTCCTCTGGAAGGAACGCAACAGAAGGGTTTTCGATGCTGCTTCGTTGCTCCCAGGTGCTCTGCTTACTGCGCTGGTGGCGGAAGGCCAGTCGTGGATCGCTGCTGGGAACACCGGCCTGGCGTTGCTGATGCACCTGCTTCGGGATGACTGAGTCGCTGTCGCTTTGACCTTGTTTCCTTGTTATTGTTTTCGCTTGTGGGGTGTCGGTAACAATAATGTTGTCTCGCGTGCTTCTCGCGCTCCTCTGGCACCACTATCGTTACCGACACTATGCTTTGTAAACTTCTTATCCTCTTAATGAAATACATGCATAAGCATGTTCTTGAAAAAAAAAAAAAAAGGACGGCGAAAGTTTATAAACGAAACTGAGCCAAAAAAAGGAAAAAAAAACGTAGATAAGCACTTGCTTGCGTTGCTTGAGTTTGAAACTACCATTGAAGGCTATTTCTGCACAAAATTCGATCAAAAGTTTGTAAAATTCCCCCAAAAATCCTGTCAGATTGTCATTTCATCCAAAATCCAGAATTTACTGGCTGGTATATATAGTAGAGATAACAAAAAAAAACTCCATAATCGTATCGCCGATTGGATGAGATGCAAATATATATGATTGGCCACACGTTGCCTTTGAGCAATCAGTTTCCTCCACACCCACATCATGCAGAGGCGCGACTGTGACGCCTTGTTGGAGTACTAAAGAACTCGACTGGAGAAGTTTCAATCAAAGGAACGGCTAGGACTCTACCACGTTCTCGTATCCGCAGACCAGCAGCCATGCAACCACGAACTGAACGCGCGCGCATACGTTAGATCAAAAGCCAACGCTCCGGATTGACGGGATCCCGCTGAAAACCTGTCGAGACACTGTACCAATGCGTCAGAACGCCACGACCGCGCCGGCAAGTCGAAACTGCCTGCGTCACCGACGGCGGCGAGCAGCTCCAGCGAGGGCATCGATGGCCTACCCTTAATATCTTAGGGTTTGTTTGTTTGCATTTAAATACACTTCAATCTATATGGTTTGGAGAGAATTATGGTGTATTTTAGTTTAAATTTTCACCTTATTTCCTTCCAAGCTATATGAATTAAGGTATATTTACATACAGCCAAATAAGACCTTAGCTGTCCAATCTAATACCCTTTTTGCAAATAAGGCTGGTAGGTAGTATGCGCATGCACCTACGAGCGAAGATGAATCTTGTAGGAGTACAAGATTTTAGACACACACTCGTCCTACCCAACATCCGCGCACGGAGAGCGCTTGTGCCGTCCTGTCAAATGGAGGCCGGGGCGACACCTGGCCTCATTGTTGCGTCGCGCTCTACAGTACGCTCTGTGCGACTGTGCCTCCCTCACGGCCTCACCGCGCATCGCCGCGGTCTCTGCCCACCGCCCAAACATAGTTCCCCATTCCGTGCTTGCTCACACCTGTGCAAGTGGAGGATTCGCACGTTCCGTCTCACCCCACCACCACCACCATCCCACGGTCGCCCTCCTCGTGCGTCAATCCCAATACAGGTGCCGCTTACCAGATGAGTAGTCCGTCCAGATGTGTGCGAGGTGCGCCGCCGCTCCGAATGCAGCCGCATCCTCTGTTTTCCCGCGGCGGCTTGTGCTACTGTGTTTGCCCGGTGGCCCTGGCAATACACGATCCCTGCTCCTGGGCGCTAAATCCACGGAGGCATCAAGGCGGGGTTTCTTCACAGCTGTGTCACCCCCATGCTGCTGCCAGCACCTGCCTGGCCACTGTGAAACTCTAGCCTCACCACAGCTGTCGACGCTTGACCGGTTTACCATAGCATCTTCACATATACGATTTATACACATGGAATCAACATTGTTGCTCCGGACTTTACTGGAATCCTCTCCGCTCTTCAATCCGAGCTCATAGTAGACTGATTAGCTCTTCAGACTTGGATTGCAATGTATTCAAGCTAAATATTTTTTTTCCTTACTGTCAGTTTTAGGAAGCTAACATGCTATATTTTCCTAGGGATTTTGTCACCTTTAGAATTGGTGTACCAAAATTTACAGACCCAAGATGATCAATTTATGTTCTACATGTATTCATTGCTATAACCTTATTATACTTCTCTTAATTAGACAAATGACAACTGTCACAACTTGGAGTGTCCTCTTGGCTCCCTGTTTAAGCAAACCAAAAAAAAGGTTAATATGCATGAAAAGTGTGATGTTTTTTTAGTAAGCTTCACAGGAAACAATAATGGATGATAGATGGAAGATGCATTTTTTTTTGTATGCGCTGTAGGCTGTTGCTTCAAATTAAGTGATGTGTCTACTACAATGCAGTTCATATATACCACAGTTTCTGTTTGTTAATAGCTATCACTGTAAAATTGTTGTTGTTCGCTTAAACAGAAGAGACCACATGCCCTATCTTCATGATATTGTGTGTTTTGCAGGCTGTCTCCTAGAATCAACATCTGTCAAGCTTCTGCACATAGTAATCTTTTTGTTTCTATTTCAGTAGGGACTCTTACTTATATGGGCTATACTCCAGTTTTGTTGTGTCTCGTGAGTTCTGAAAACACCTCGGCAGACTGTTCAGAACTTCACTGGTTGACACCGAGGTAATCACAAATGCTCATATAGAGTTGCACTTCTCTCTGACAAATTGTTTTATGTTCCTACTGCAGTTTGCATAAAATTTATTCATTTGATATTCCCTTTACATTTTTATTTAACTGTTTTTAGCCTCCTGTGTTCGGCAGCATGAAAGTATGCAAACTTGGCGTTTCAAGGTGAAAAATGATTCATCAGTCTGCATGAGCCTTGTGTAATTGTGTTCCTGAAAGAAGATACTTCTCAAATTAATTTTTTGATGCATGAATGATGAATGTATCGTGCCAGACATTGCTTTACAGCCGGCATCCAAGCTCATATATTTATTTCATTCAGTAACTTAGATCAATGTTCGGGATAGTTGCCTACAGTGGACAATTCTGCAATGGTGAATTATGTATTCCCAGTACAAATATGCGATCCATGCCAACCACCAATATGTAAGATTTATTATCTGCTTATGAGATCTTTCCAAACTCTCAGACGATAACATTGCAGACTGATTCTAGAGTTGATATATGCAAGAACTAACCACTAACCTCCCTGAACCTGCGAGACAGACCAGACACAGGCATAGAGCCCTGCATGCGCTATAAGGGCGCAGCGAAGCGTGCCTACCTTACTAGTTATATTCAATCGCAGGAACACACAACACGGACGGGCTGGACGAGCAGCCTGGCGACGTGTGATATGTAGTGCGCCGGCTGCCTCCTGATGCATTCCTTCTGGAGTCTGGACCTATGCTTTCACTGTGGGTGGGCCAGAAGTGGACACGCTCTCCAGGTACCTCTCCACAACGTCCCAGGCCGCAGAGCTCCTTGACAACGGGCATCGCCGCCGCACGTCCATCTGGAACGTGACGGGCGGAGTTCGCGGGGCCGGTGCTGACCGAGAACTCCTTCCTGGCGGCCCTGATGGCCTCCCTCATGGCGCAGTGCACCGAGCACGCAAGAACCAGCGGTGGCTCGCCCGAGGCTGCAAGCAAAAATGGTTCAAATCCACAGCATATCATCATGTCAGGGTTTCAGGCAGAATGCAGCCACTGCGGTGCTTTCAGTTACCAATAAAGCTGAGAAAGCCTGCTAGGCACTCACCTTTCGAAGACAGGACGCGCTTCTTATCAGGGGCACTGTTAAACATCTCGACGTTGAACTGCTTGGGGATGGTGTCTACAGTGGGGATCTTGTATGTCCACGTGCCATCGTGGACGACCAAGCCATCTGAGTTCGTCGCGTACTCCTCGTTGGTGAAGAAGCCCACGCCTTGGACGAATGCGCCTTCGATCTGGGTGGATCGTAAAAAATGTTCAGATCGATGAGCAGCACATTTTCGTTGACACAATGGTCTGCAGAAACAGTTTTATTTCACCTTTGGAGCTAGCCTACCTGGCCCAAGTCGACGGCAGGATTCAAGCTCTGCCCACAGTCGTACACCAGATCACTCCGTAGAATTGTGGTTGCTCCTGTCAGGACATCAACTTCCACCTGTGATGTTCATTTGCAGAGTTACAATCACATACATGTCAGCTTTCAGAACTGACGCGGCAGCCTCCAACAATTTGGCTTGGTATAGTTGCATGTGCACTGCTAGTACAGTATAGTAGTAGTTTGGAAAAGGGGTACCTCACTGATGGCAGCTCCATAGTTCAAGTAGCTAGTGAAAGTTGCATTAGGAGTCCAGTAGGCCTGTGCTGACAAGTTCACATTGGCCATACTTGCCTGCAATTGAGGAACAGACGCCATGAACACTGGAAAACTCCTGGAACGACTCTCTGTTGCGCTCACAGCATAGCATTTATATTAATTTGCTACTGCCACTGATTGCAGTATTATATAATATTGACGATGGAAAGTTGGGAGACAAAAAAAAAAGAGAACAGTACTGTAACTCTTGATAGGAGTATCAGTTTAATATTAGCATTTTTAAATAGAGTTATCATAAGGCTTATCCTCACCTGGGCAATTAAGTCACCCCACTCCAATGTGTTGCCGTTAGCGGCCTCTAGTCTCTCCTTGATAGGCTTCAGCCTGTCCACGAGCGCAGTACATGCCTGCCGAACCGCTTCACAGCTACACTCAGAAGTTGTGCTCCCACCAGTCATACCTCCTTGGATCATGCTCAATGTATCGGCCTGGATAATCCGCACCTTGTCCAGAAGGCATTCGCCGCCGTCATGACAAAGTCGTCCCAATCCGAACGCCGTCATCTGCTTCACTTTAGTCCACAGCCCTTGGCCTATCTCGATTCCTCCCACTTCGACGGCAATGGAGCCATCGTTCATGATGGACACCTTTCCTGGAGTCGGCGTGAGACTCACCTCATACGTGGCTGGCACACAAGAAATGCCTCGTTTCTTCCACCTGCTGCTCCTGTTGAACTGCTCAATCGTTGCAGTTCTGAGCTGGTAGTCTGGAGACAAGGCCAGTTTATCGAACATGGACACCAGGCTGTATGTAGAGGCTTCACCTGCACTTTCTCCATAGAACAACGCGAGGCTTTTGAAGTCATGAAGATTCTTCCTCCTGATTGTGTTGGTGTCTACAGAGAGCACCGAGGCAACGTGCTCAATGATGGCTTCAGCGATGAAAGAGCCCTGCACATCTCCAGGACCCCGCATTGCAGACTTTGAGGATACATTTGTCTTGCAGATCTTGGTGTCGAATTCAAGAGCACCCCAGTTGTACTTTTTGAGAGCCCCTATGATGGCAATTGGCAGCAATGGACTCACATCCGGTGAGATTCCAGCATTGATCCCAAGATCCAAGTGCAAGGCTGTGATCTTGCCGTCTGACTTGAACCCGACAGAGTACTTCGCCTTCATTGGATGTCTTCCTCCAACCATTATCATGTCCGTCTTGCGGTCTAGGTACATCCTAACAGGACGTTGGAGCTTGAATGCGGCAATGGCACATGCACATGCGACCTGACAAAGATCACCGATTTCAGTTGAGCATACAATGGTAACTGAATATTGAAAATGTTTAGAAAGCAAATAAGTGCTCTAGTTAGCAGTATGCACTTACATGCATTGCTTTCGTTGCCTTTCCGCCAAAGCCTCCTCCAACTCTTCTAGTGATCACACGGACATTGTGGAAAGGAATGCCAAGGCACCTTGCAACCATACTTTGTGTGAGCTCAGGAACTTGTGACGAGGAATATATGGTAATGCTGTTATCTTCATCAGGAATGGCTAGTGCCACTTGTGTTTCCATGTAGAAATGGTACTGGGACTCAAGTTTTACCTGTGAAAATGACAACATCAAAAATTAGGTTTGAGTGTTTAGCCTAGCTAAAAATCAGAGTTTATATCATCTTGAGCATAACAAAGTACTCACAACCTCTGCTGATAAAATCTTATGGTCAGCTTCAGACATCCCTTGGTTGTAATCACCAACTGGCTGTAGCTTATGAGCAAAAAATTGAGGAGTTTGGAAGAAGCTGTTATGTTTGATGGCATCTTCTATTGACATAATTGGTGGCCGAAGATTTTCTGTGCTGTACTCAATAACAGCTTGCTTTGCCGCCATATAGGCGTACCTCTGTGTCTCTGCAATCTGAGAGATAGAAAAGTAACATGACACTATGAGATTGCCCTTTTTATATAAAAAAATATTACTGATTTTTATGAGGAACTCCAAAGAAACATTACCACAACACCAATATTTTGACCAGCAAATTCAGCGACTGGATCTGCAAATAGTGCTTCGTCTCCGAGCATCAGGAAGTTGCTTCCAACATTTTGTCCACCGCTCGGAATATCCTTTGCAGTGATAACTGTGACGACCTTCTTTGAAGCCAAAGATGATTTTAAGTTGATACTCTTTACATGAGCATGAGGGTGTGTGCTATAGATAAATGCTCCATAGAGACAGTCCTTGGGAGCAGGGATATCATCAACATACACAGCCTCCCCTGTGTAAGAAAAAACAGGATATGGTTAAGAGCGATTTTCAAGGAAAAACTTTAGTAAATGTGAGAACAAGGAATATATAAGTCGATGGTACAACACTAACCAAACTATAGTAATTTTGTGAAAACAAGTAAATATATATTATCTGAGGTACCATTCCAATGAAAAACTTTAGTAAATGTGAGAACAAGTAAATAAAAAGACCATCCGGTTGTAATTTTGTGTTATGAGGATGAAAGAGTTAACAAAAAACATATTCAAAAGCTCAAGCTATAAAAATCAAATGTAAGTTGATAGATCAATTGGACACTGGAATAATAGCCTTTTTCAGGATCCATCAAATGGTACCTCAGATACCAAAAATTGGTAGGTATAGTGTTGTATTAATGTATACCTGAAGCTTGAAGCTCTACCCTGTCTTTCTTGATCGGCTTGCCAACTGGTTTGTATTGTTCGGTGAAGATCATTTCTTGTCTTGAATGTATTGGCAAATCACTAGTGTCAACCTTAGCTTGATCCTCAAATGAGTACTTAGAGCCGCCATTTGTATATGACCAATCGGGGGTATCAGCCTTCACTAGGGGGAGACAAGAAGGTGAACAAGAAACTGACAGCCAAACTGATCCTGTATTCAGGATGTGTTGTCCCTTCTGATGGTGAAATAGACTCTTTAAGCAAACGAATGGCTTCAAGTATAACAAACAAGCTCACTGCTTTGCCCTTTAGAAAATCCTCAACCTTCCTGGCTCTGATGGCATGATCAACCCCATAGGCGCCGAACACTAAGCATATGTCTTCAATGAGACGATCTCCTGATGCTGCATCCTCTGAAGTCTTTGCCAAGAAAGCAGAATTGACATATGAGACGGCATTACCAAATGGGCGAGGCGCTGCTCGAACGTTTCAAAGGTTACACCATCTACATCCAAGCCCCAATCTGGGATGAATATGCTTATCAGAAGAGTCCTAGAATCACATGGAGGCTGCTCCAAGAACTCCTCCAAAGTGAGGCATATCCTTTTGGAAGCCACCTGGATGGTGACTGTCGAACCTGTAGCTAGTAGTACGGTTGATATATCAGACGCAAAAGGCAACCTCTGTGCCATGATTATGTTTCCCCTATGGTTGCAGTGTTCGAATAAATGGTGAAGCTACTTTGTTCAGGTAATCTGCAACCTTTCTGAAGACCTGGTTTCCATCTGACAACACCTCAATGGCTTTAGAGATTGACACAACTGATCCAAGCTCAACCCCCTTGCTGCTTCTATTGATGACTGCAAGCTCTGGGATCCCTTTGATATCGATGCACTTTTCATATAGGTCTTGATCCTTGTACACCCCAGACCCAGTGTTTGAAGCCACGATCTTCACAGAATTTTCATCATACCAATTGGAATGAAACAGATTGTAAAGCTCTTCGAGGCTCTTAGGATGGTACCAGCCATTGCTAGAGACTGCAACCGGAGCACCGTTCACCTGCTCTAGAGAAGACTTGATCTCTGATTTGAGGAACTCGGGGAAGGTGCAGACATTGCCTCTGTTGTAGCCTGGAAGCTTGCTGGCATCTGCAGGCTCATGGCCTTTCTTCCAGAAGCAGTTGAGGCCCAGGTCCTCGAGGTCAACGTCAGCCGCAAAGCTCTTGCAGGCATCAACGATGGGCCTGTATCCAGTGCATCGGCACAGGTTGCCTGAGACAGCCCTCTTGGCCTCAGAGGTGGTCAGCTTGGAGAAGCCTGCAGGAGGGTCGGGGCGGCCGTCCACCTTGTCAGCCTTGACGAGGGCGGAGAAGATGGACATGCACACGCCAGGAGTGCAGAAGCCACACTGTGAGGCGTGGAAGCCAGCCAGGCGCTGCTGCACCGGGTGGTAGCCATCCTTAGTGTTGCCGATGCCCTCACTGGTGGTCACCGAGCAACGGTCCACGCTGTGGAGCAGCGTCAGGCAGGAGCTCGCCGAGTACTCTGTTACCTCGTTACTGGTTGGGTCAAACCTGGATACAAGGACCACGCATGCACCACAGCCACCTGCCACAGTATAAAGTTGTTAAGAGTCCATTAGTAGGGCAAATAGGTTAGAGATAGGTGCGCATCATTAAAATAACCTGACCAGCCATAAAATAATCTATGTGGTATTGAATAGACATCCAAATTCGAGTTGCATTCAAGTTTAAGAGAATGTGAATCTGGGTGGCTAAACCTACTACTTTCAATATTTAGTTTTACAAAACTACACTTTATATTCTGTTATTGACATACTTTTTTCATGGAAGTACACTATGATCAATTAATTCTGTGTAACTACACTTATATTACAATCCTTGTTACAAAACTACCTTTTTTGTTACAACACATTTTCACACTTTTAATTAAGTCATAAAAAATGTAGTTTTGTCGTATGAATTAGCACAAATCTTTCATTTTGTGGGGGAAGATAGGTGATGATTATGTTAAAAGAGGGGCACATTTTCGACACTCACATCCAACTATGAAATTAGGCATCCTCACATCCAACTACTGAACTACAAAAACATATACTCCAAACCTATCAACTTACAAAAACAAAACAAGTTAAACCCCTAACCCAAGGCCCTATTTGGGACATCTTAAACTGTGCATGCTTCGATTCGAAGGTTGTTTCCTTCAAAAGCTAGCTTGCGAAGCGAAGGACGTCGAAGCGTACCATTTGGGAGGAGGTGGGATGGGGGCGAGGAGGGGGACGGCCGCTGGCGTGGAACGAGGAGCCTGGCGGACGAGTCCCAGGATCTCGCATGCGTCGCGGAGAGGAGGAGCGGGCTGAGAGGAGTTCGGAGCCCGCGTGGAGGGATCCCGGTGGCGGCAAAGGAGCGCGGAGTCGGCATGGATTCGGAGTCCCAACACAGGAGGGGCTCAGCAGCGCGGCGCACGGGAAGGAAGAGCCCAGCGGCGGCGTTAGGAGAAGGGGGCCCGACGGCGGCGCTTGTGCTTCTCGAGCGAGCGAAAGGGCGAGCGTGGAGCAAATCGGTGGGAGAACGGGGCAGCGGGGCGGCGGCAACAGGGGAAAGAGTGGGATGACTTCAGGGTCAGGTGGCGTCGCGGCCCCAAGATGGTGACGTGGAAAGCAGTATCATGCTGGACAACTATTTTTTCTAAACAAAAGCTGGAGTGCTGGACGCCTAATGGATGGGGTTACTCCGCTAGACCCCAATGTAATAACTCTCATAATGGAATGATCTAAAATTGTTTTTAGAATTATTTAGGAAAACTCAACATATTATTGATAATAATCTTCACTAATACATATTACCTATGCCCTCTGTCCGCGGGACTTTCAAAAAGTAGCATTTGACCATTTATTTTATTCAAAATTTTTATATAAATATAATATATCTTGTTATAACTTATTTTATCACTAAAGAAACTTAATAATAATTTATTTATTTTATAGTATTTACAAAATGTTTAAATAAGATGAATGGTTAAATCTATAGTTACGTTTTTTTTTAGGGAGTATCTTTCACATTATTATCTTTGTTTTGTCTCTTCTTCCCCTTGTTAGTCATACTTGCATAGTCGCATCGCCTCTAGCCTTTTTCAAGATTTCAGATCACCATTGTTGCCCTTGCTTAGTGTTTGCCACCCCTACATCGGCCCCTTTCTCATGTCCTTTGTGCCGACGCTCTACATCCCAGTCCTCGAGGTCGAACCCAACTCTAAAACCAACATGCCACTTCCCGATGATATCCCTGGTTGCGGCTCCCACGACCACCTCTACCTCACAAATGGAACTTCTCCAATACAACCGCTACACACTAGCCTATATTTCTGAGTCCTGACCTCCATGAGCTTAGCCCTCTTTCCATAGTATCGACTGCTATCGGTGACGACTACAATGGAGGGAAGGAGTGTCGAGGGGAAGGACACTGATAATTGGGTAGGCCCTAGCCTATTAGGAGAGATGCAATCCTGGGAATGAGAAAGATATTGTAGCCAAAAAAAAGGAAAATCTGTTAGAGGACTGTTAGAGCAAGAAATTAAGTACGTTGATTTCTTTTACGTATTTTTTTTAGGTTCAAATGGAAACGGGGCATCTTTCTTCGTTTTATTCCCATGCCAGTGATACATACAGACAGGCAGTAAGAAATACGCAAGATCTGCCGGCAATGAAAGTTGAAAGGGCCACGTACCGACGACGTACTTATTATATTACGTACCTTCGCCGCAGCCGAGCTTGGGGCCCCTGACGGGCGTGTGGGTGCGCAGGAACTCCAGCAGCGTCGTCGACGGATCCACGCCGGCGACCTCGTACCGCTTGCCGTTCACGGCCACCACCACCGTCGCCGCCGGCGCCACCTTCCCCATCGATCCCCTAGCAGCTGCCTCACACGGTTAGCAAAGCGGCCACCTCCCCTTCCTGCACTGCAACCGTACAACGGACAGATCGAGCTGGTTTCCCAGACGCCAGACGCCACCCTGGTCTGGTACTCTGGTCCCTGCTGGGCTCATGTTTATACTGCTAGTACTTAGGCCTTATTTAGTTGGAAAAGGTTGGAAAAAAGTTCTGAACCGTAGTATTTCGTTTGTATTTAGCAAATATTGTCCAATCGTGGTCCAACTAGGATTAAAAGATTCGTCTCTCGTGATTTACAACAAAACTGTGTAATTAGTTGTTTTTTTCACTAACATTTAATGCTCCATATATACGGGTAGAAATTGATGTGATGGAGAGAGAGTAAAAAAACTTGCAACTTTAAGTGAAACTTGCATGCAACTAAACAAGGCCTTACTATCGAGGCCCTGTGATGCACGCGGTGACGACGACGTGCTCCCAAAGTCTTCGGCTCGTGGTCACCGTCGATATGCGTTAGTTTGAATTTTCTGCAGCATCTCTCTTTTTTCTTATAAGGTACAGTAGGCATCATGCTTAGACTTAGACCGGTGCTCCTGTCATGCTGCCGCATTAACCCAAAGTATTAATATGTACTTAGCATATTCATCCCCAGCAAGCCTTAGTAATTTTTTTTTTACGGTACAGGCAGTGCAGGCGTGCAGCAGCAGGCCAAGAGATCACGGCCACATGGAGAAGTCGGTAGAGGTCGCATCGCACGCAGTCAGTCATGCACACCCACACACTCACAACGCCCTTTGCTCGGCCTGCCTTTTGTGTAGCCAGCCAGCCAGTCAGCCCCACGCCGCGGAGAAAACAAACGCCGAAAAAAGTCGAGGAGAAACATGGTTTACATGACGGATGTACAGTAAATATATAAGGAGGCGGCGAGGGCAGGGGGGAGGCACACGTATTTCTTCTACCACGTGACCGGAACGTTGCCCACTCCCCTACCGAAAAGGCCACCATAGTCCATAGGCCCAGGTCACGTGCTGGACCACCCACCATTCTCGGCTCTCTTCTATCTCGTTTTCTCCGTTGAAAAGATTGACCGACCAGGGAAGGAAAAAATAAGCAATGGAGTAGTAGTAGTAAATAAACCACAAAGAAAGCTAATTGTTGCAACCTACGTAAGTGAGCGAAGTAGTTCTTGCAGCTTAGAGATTGTTTATTAGAACTGGAGCTAAAAGTTTTAGAGTGTCATATCGGATATTATACGAGGGTATCAGAGTGTTCGAATACTAACAAAAAAAACTATAGAACTTATTAGGAACTGCGAGATAATTTTTGTAAGCCTAATTAATTCATCATTAACATATATTTACTGTAGCACAATATCATCAAATCATGAACTAATTATGTTTAAAAGATTCATCTCATAAAATACTCGAAATCTGTATAATTAGATTTTCTTAGTCTAAATTTAATACTATCCAAACATTCTATGTATTAGGTGACGAGTTGCAGAGAAGGAAACAAACACCCCTTAGTAGCGAAAGATTGAATGACGAACAAACTGATCAATATTCCAAGTATTTATACATGGTAATTAAGAAGACACACGCGCTCATATCCGACGGAACGCGTGCCGCCACAACTAAGGCCAGTCTCAATGGGGTTTCATGGGAGGTTTAATGCACATTAAATGAGCTTGCCACATCAGCAATAGGAAGTTTTTGCATGAAACGAATAGGAGAGAGAAGAAGAAAGTTTCATCACCACGACACGAGTGACCGGCGTTTCCAACGTCTGGGAAACTGGATGAAACTCACATTGAGAGACTTCAATCGTTTCATGTGATGAAAGCCGGTCGCTACAGAGAACGCCGATGGCCGACGCGACCTCCTCCGCCATGGGCATGGCTCCGTCACGAGCTCCAGGGGCGTCGCGCGTAGGAAAGTCTGGAGGGGAAGCCGGCGCCGGAGGAGACCCCACCGCCACGGGCGCGCGCGGCACGGCGGGCCGCTGGCGTGACCGCCGCCGCTGGGCGTGCTCCGCGCGGGCGTCACGGGCGTGGGCATCGGCCGCCGAGGACGTGCTCCGCTCGCCGGGTCGGGGTCGCGGGCGCCGTGGCCGTGAGCTCCGGCCGCCGTGGCGCGGCTCCGCGCATGCGTCGCGGGTGCGCGCGCCGGCCGCCGGGGACGCGAGCTCCGCTCGCCGCGTTGGGGTCGCGCACGCCGGCCGCCGCGGCCGCGGGCGCTGTGCCATCCGCCAGGGACGCGAGCTCCTCTCGCCACGTCGAGGTCGCGTGCGCCGGCCGCCGTGGGCGCGAGCTCCGCCGCCGCGTTGCGACTCTGCGCGGGCATCGCAGGCTCATGCGCCGGCCGTCGGGGACGCGAGCTCCGCTCGCCGCGTCGGGGTCGTGGGCGCCGACCGCCGTGGTCGCACGCTCCGCCGGGCGTCTAGATCGCGTGCGCCTGCCGCCGTGACCGTGCGCTCCGGCCGCCGCGGGTGTGGGCGCCGTCGGGGCGCGTCGTGCGGGTGCGGCTATCTGGTGGAGAAGAAAGGAAACGTAAAGAAAGAAAGAGGGGAGACAGGGGGCCCGCACAAAAGGTGAAACTGTACCATGAAACTATACACTGAGAATGAAGACCTATTTCATGTGTTGTTTCATGTCTTGAAAATTGAGAGATGAAATCTTACATTGAGACTGCCCTAAATATGCTTGCTAAATCACAATCATGGTCAGTCATTCGTGTACTCGACACATGACGCCCTGACGGGTTTAGTAGCATGGTTACTGACAATTAAAAGATCACAATTTATACCAACAGAATTCATTGATCTCTCATGTAACTTAGAAGCAGTGAGTGAGTGAGGAGGAAGTAGGTACCAACAATTTAACAATTAACAAAAATAAAAAGAAAAATATCTGGAATATTTCTCAAAAGAATCTAGGCTCCATGCAAGCAATTAATGCACGACGAGATCGTGCTTCCACCGTGCCGGTCGCAGGTTGCCTTGCCGGGCAGCTAACACACGCCGTAGTCACGGAACACGAGCTCCGGCCTCGGCCCGGCGGATCCTGCTCCTGCAGCCGCCGAGGCAGCCGCGGCGGCGGCGGCGTCACGGTGGCCGTGGCTTCCTCCGCGGATGAGGATGAGCTCCTTCTGGCGGCGCAGCTCCACGACCTTGCGGTGCGAGTTGGAGTGCTGCGTGAGCACGAAGGTGGGGCTGGCCGCCGGCCGGTACTCGGGCACCAGCCGCCCGGACTTGAACCGCACGCCGCACGCGTTGCACAGGGTCTTGGGGCCCAGTGGCCCCGTCCGCCACTGCGGCGTCTTGTCCGACGCGCAGTGCGTGCACCGACGGACGCCGCCCTCCATGCCCACCTCATCCCCAGCGGGCACCGCCGCCGGGCTCTTCTTGCCGCGGCTGCCGCCGCCGTTCGGGCGTGCCGGCCCGTTCGACGACGGCAAGTCCGAAGACGACGAGCAGGGCGACGATGATGGTAAGAGGGAGTGCCATGCCGCGGCGGTCGCGCGGGACGACCGCTTGCTACGCGCGCCGCGGCTAGCAGGCGCCGCGGTGACGCAGCTGTCTTGACCGGCCGAGGTGCTTCCTCCGTTGCCGGCAGCCGCAGCCGCTGCCATTGCGGCGGCATGCGCGGCCGACGAGTAATTCGTCGGCATATCGGAGTAGGAGTCGTCCACGAACTTGGATAGCCATTCCAGCTCGGCAGCTTCCTCGCTCTGAAACATCATATATACCGCAATTGTTTAGAGATCTCATGCATTTGAAATTAATTAACCTCTTTTTAGCACAGTACAGTTTGCAATTTGTACTTACGGGTATGTAGAACTCATCGGCGAAGGAGAGGAGCGACGTCTGGTGATCCGACGAGTTGGCGGCTGGTGACGGCTCATGACCCACCATGGGCGTGGCCGCTGTGGTGGGGAAGAACTCGTGGGCGCCAGCAGCGCCGGTGGAGCGCATGGCGGCGTCGCCCATGGGCGGCGGCATCCCGTGGTAGTAATGGTGGTGGTGCGCCGTGGAGTAGCTGGCGCCGCCGCTGTGGTGACTGCTGCTCATTGGCGGCGCCGTGGTGATGCTGGAGGCGTTGTGGTGGTACTGGTACGTGCCCATTCCCATGCCGAGATCCACCCCCATGGCCATTTCCCACTCCGACGCCATCGCGAACGCAAGAGCTGGCTAGGCGAGGTAACCGTACGGCTACTTTACTTGGCACAAGCAAGGCTGTTCCGCCTTGAAACGAGCAAGTGACAGTGCTCGTTCCAGTACGAGCTAGTAGCTAGCCTTGCTAGTCTCAGTGACGAGAGTGAGTGAGTGTGAACTGTGAAGAAGATGATGAGTGGAGTGATGAGAGGGGAAAGGTGTGACGATGGGTGGGGGAGGAAATAGTGAAGACTGAAGAGGGGCGAGGAAGCTGCCGCCCAGCACGGACCCAACGTGGCCCGTCGCATGCACTGCATCCATCCACTCTCCCCTGTCCCCCCCTCCCTAGCATAATTCCGTTAGCTACTGGCTGTGACAGTGCCAGTAGTAGCAGTCCCAGTATTTTTTTTACAGTAAAAAATGGAAAACAAAACGCATGCTCTTCGAAAACAAAAAAACCGCAATGCATGCAGACGACCACGTGACTCCATGAGCTGTAGCCTGTGCAACTGTACATGGACATGGATGCCGAAGCATCCTGGCGGAAAAGTCTGCTCGCCTCGCAGGGGCATTCGTACGCAGCAGCAGACCAGAGCAGGCAGGGGGAAAAGTCTGCCACGGATACACCGAGAATGGTTACTGCCGCCGTCGGTCAATTTCCTCTGTCCCTGTCCGGCTCCATTCCACGGATGTTAAATTTCTTTTGTTTTTGCTTTTAGTCGAAATTGTAATGAAGTAACTCATGTTTTAGCTAAGACGGCTAACCAGACAGCTGGTTTGATGTGGCTAAATGTAGCCCCAGAGTCCATCTGGTTTTTACTTTGTAATGACCTTTTAATATAATGAAAGTGTGCTGTCTGTTCTCAAAAAAAAAAAAAGTAGAGCCTCCACGGTAATAGCTAGAAAAAAAATTATATAAATCCTAAAATTTCTATAGGAAAATAGAAACATCTTGCTATACTAATTCTGGTAGACTACAGTAGTCACCATTAAATCTATTCTATTTTCTAAATAATTACCCATCTTCATGTTTAATTTTTTTCTTTTTTTTTTGTTTCATTCAAATCTAGAATTGTTATATCTTTCTGGGAGGGCCGATCTAGTAGGATCGACCTGTTCTGCTGCCTTTCGATCGGTTAACAATCGATCACCGGCGCCGGTTCGTACGATGACAGAGGCCAGCCGGGCGTACGTATGGTACCTTCTCGTACGGTGAATTGATCAGCCTCATTGATTAGTAGTAGTAGTATTTATTTCAAAAAAGTAGTAGTAGTAGTATTACTCGATGTAACATGCTTCTTTCAGAAAACATACAACTATAGATTACGTAGCAAATAAAATAGATCATATTTGATTAAGTTTCTAGTAAATAGTATTTATATTTATAGTTTAAATCAATATATTATAAAAATATATTTTATAATTAATCTAATTGTGTTTATTTAACATTATAAATATTTATAGTTTTATCTGTAATTAGTTAAATTTGATATACTAAAATATATTACTGTGTTAAAATTACATGTTTTTTTTTAAAAAATGGAGGTAGTTTGCTCAATTAACTGGGGTGGGGTAGAGCCAGCTTTTGCTAGCTTGCTGCAGGTTGAAAAGAAAGCTTGCACGCATCTGCTGCCACTGACAAAGCCCGACACTAGACATGTTGACACATGTGTGCGTCTGACACATACTACGAGAGCTTAATGATGCAAAGCTGTCGTTTTACGCGCCAGTAGCTCTCTCCCCACCCCTGTCTCCCTCTCATGTGTCATGTGTAGGAGGAAAGTACTACGAGCTAATTAACATTTCAGGATGAGGATCTGCTCGGATTTCTCACGATTAAAGTAACGAGAAGTTAGTTAAAGAGCCTGTGTTAAAGTTTTAACCTAGCACTCTAGCTACATGTGGAGATAATAAGTAACGTACGTGAGTTTTGATTTCTCCCTTTTTTTCACATACACGTAAAAAACGACAGTCATAATTGGGTTTGATGAAACGGTGGAGAATTATTGGCCGGGTTTCGACAGTAGACACTTGTCATGATCGAGCCATCGCGGCCATCGCCTAAGGGACCGTTTGTCAGTGGCAGCTTCCGACCTGACGAGTAGAAAATAATAATAAATTAGCTTGTGGAGATTAGGTCATTAGGAGGTGAACCAATGGCTTCCATGGCAATGGGTGTGCCGAGGGAACGGAGGTCGCGGCCGGCCCGGAGTGGCGTTTACGCTTAGAGTTTGGATAAGATAAGATAAATGTTACTATACCATGCAGTAATCAATGATGAGGTGAAGTGACAGTGCGACGGCGAGGGGAATTGCTTTGGCTGGTTGCGGTGGTAGCTACCGCAGGAAAAGAGATTCTCTAACTTTTCTAACACACATTTGTTGTGTTCACATGTTAACATGAGCTCGTTTTCTCTCTTTTCTTCTTCTCTCACAGAGCTAGTGAGGGGTGAGTTAGAAAAGTCTTTTAGTTCTAGTTTGTAATTCGATCTCCACTCACCACTGAGAAGATGGAAGACACAGTTGCAAGGTGTCTTTGAATGTATGACGTCTCTTCCTTAGAATTTACTGGACTGGATAACAATTTTGCTTGCTTATACCTATATCTATGTTAACTATTTGAGTATTTCTGTAGGACATGGTAGCAGCAACGCACCACCGCTCACTTTGTTTTTAGCATAACCATCGTTCACTTTTGCCAAGGGAATGCCACCCTCAACATTAGCAATCTCGGACTCTGGTGTAGTTTGCACTATGCTCTTCTGACTGTTGGCACAATTGAGCAGACATTCATGGTGGTGCTGAACACAAGCAATGACCTCTTCGGGATGCCTTGCCAATGTGATGGCTGCACGACGGCGCTTGGGAGCGAGGCAAAGCTGGCGCGCTGGAGCAGCCCACATAGCGTCCGTGCGTTTTAAAGGAGCATCAACAACAGATTTCCCTTAGGAGGAAGAAGGGGAGAGAGGCTGACGGGTGGAACCCAATCGGCAAATGATGGAGGATAAGTTGTGTCTTTTATTTTAATATATAGTTGAGATTCCCTCAATTTGTAAAAAAATGAGAATAATATAATCAGTCATTTTTGTCATGTATTTTTTTCATAAAATGAGATTCAATTCAAACTTTTGGGACAAAAGCGCATCTATGCTTTTTGAATTTGTGAGTGGAGTAATCTGAATTTTGAATCTCATGTAGTTTCAGTCTTCACACATCTAAAGATAAAGAGAGATGCAATTATGTCTTAGGCCTTGTTTGATTCCATCTAAGATTATATAAAATGGGAATAATGGTGCGTACGCCCTCAGTCTAGACGTCAATTTTGTTTTTACTCCTTTTTTCGGATTTCGTGACTTTGTCATCGCAATTTTCTAAGAATGTACCGAAATTGCCATGGTAGGTGAATTTGTGTTTCTTTCATCAGTTGATATAATTTATTATCTAGACATTTATTTTTTAGACGTCACCGTAAGCGTTAGCACGGGCACTATACTAGTAGAGCTAAATGCTCGAGTATAAGTCAAGTTATAAGAGTCAACTTATATAATGGTTTTGTCTATAACAAAGAATTTTTAATAATTACATGGTACAATGTCTTGTATTCTCTTTTCTATTCATCCTTATATACACTTCTATTTGGGTCCATCGCTACCTATGATTATGTTCCCAGCTTGCTGCTTGCTCTCTTCTCTCTTCCATATCAACAAAAATAATAGTAAGCTTGGCTATAAGCCAATTGTTGTACTTACTCTTAGAGCAAGTATAATAACTGGCTATAAAAAACCTGAATGCTGTGGTGGAAAAAAAGAGAGAAGCAGACTGTAAGCTTATAACCAGTTTAGACATAAGAACCAAGAAACTTTGTGAGATATATATAGAAGTCACGTATTAATAGTGAAAAGATAACTATTATATAGATAGATTAAGATATAGGCTGCAAGATCCTTACAACCAATAGCCAACTACATTATTAACCTTACTTTTAGGATAACTACATTATTAATCTTGCTTTTAGGATATCTCGAACCAGATGGAAGAAATTGCTAGCTAGTTCAGGTCCACAAACAATAAAAACCGACATTAATGTACATAGCCGAGCAAGCCTTGAAAGATTTGATTTTCTTTTTTGAAAGAGGGTGAGACTAGCTATTGTTTTCTTCCTAGCGCTATCTTATGTCTTTTTTGGTTCAATAAAATGTCTTCTGCACTATCTATATCTGTTCACCGTCAGAGACGCTCTTTACCCGCTGGACGCCGGGTACAACCAAACGAGGCATCGAATCACGTGAGGGCGACGAGGATCCCGAGGCGTGGGCGGGCGGGGGTCCCAGAATCCCCGGCAGCACGTGCCCACTCGTGCTGCACTGTTGTTGCTTAGTTCCGTCCCCTCCCCACGTGACGCCCGGCCACCACGCGGCCCAACCTGAGCCCATCAGAATCTATCCACGAGCCCAATTAATTATTATTAGTTACCTAATCCCCCGGCCAATTAACCAGCTCCCGGCGCCAGCTCGGCATGGTCAGAGCCATCACGGCCGGCATGGTCGCAAGGCAGCCATACCTGTGTTCTCCAAAAAAAAAAAAAAAGCAGCCATACCTGTCTTCCACCATCAACGATACAACAATATCCCTAAAAAAAATAAAAACCGATACAACAACAACGCATCATCCCGACACCGCGTGGATCTTCATAGTGTACTGTACTGGCAGCAGCATAGGCAGCGGCTTGTGGGTTTTGATGAGGGGGGACGGATAGGAGGCTCGGACCTCTCCTCTGACACCGGCCTGCTGGACATTCGCATCAAGTGGCGGCTGCTTTCGCGCGGCCCCTACAGTACTCTGCCACGTGTCGGTTGGTGGCCGGGCAGCGCTCCATACCATACTACCTCCGGCCTGCTGACGTGCATTGGCAATTTGGGCCTTGTTCAGATTGCAAGAAACTTGCATGCGAAGCACTGTAGCACTTTCATTTGTGTTTGGTAAATATTGTCTAATCGTGGTCCAACTAGGCTCAAAAGATTCGTCTTGTGATTTACAACTAAACTGTGTAATTAGTTATTTTTTACTTACATTTAATGCTCTATACATGTGGGTACAAATTGATGTGATGGAGAGAGAGTGGAAAAACTTGCGAAAATATGGGAAAGAGAACAAGGCCTTGGCACTCCAACCAAGCTGGGCCTGCCTAGCGCGCACTGTTGCATGCGCCTCGTTGACGTTGGAAGGGATTTTTGGACACTAATTAAAAAACTAATTTCATAACTCGCATGGAAACAGCGAGACGAATCATTTAGTTACTGTAGTACTTAAAAATAATTATATGGGTTACTGTAGCGCTTATGGCTAATTATTGAGTAATTAGGCTCAAAAGATGCGTCTCGTCGTTTATAATCAAACTGTGCGATTAGTTTTTTATTTCGTTCACGTTTGATACTCGATATATGTACCGTAAAAAGGGGTAAAAATTTTTGCCCAAAATTTTTTAGAGAACTGAACGCAGCCTTAACTGCACTGTCACTGTGTCAGTATGATGGATGGATGGATGATGTCCCAGATGCCCTCACTGCAGAGGCTATGGCGGCAAAGGAAGGAGTGGAGTTGGCTACGGAGCTTGGCTACGACTACGTCATATTAGAAGTCGACAGCCGTATGCTGACGAAGCTCCTTCAGGATAGTTGGTGCTCGAGATCATCTATTGGAGGTCTTTGCGTCGATATCACAGAGCTAGGCAGGAATTTTAGAGAGTGTAAAATTGTATGGGTGTGTAGGGAGGCTAACTCGGTGGCCGATTATTGTGCTCATATGGTTTCGGTCACTGAGCGCTTCTTCTTTTGGCTCGACTATGTCCCTGAGTGGCTGGCGGAGCTAGCCGCTGCCGATTGTAATCCTGCCGATGATGATTGAATGAAAGCTCTGTGTTTTGCTAAAAAAAAAGTGTGATGGTGTAACACGTAACTAAACTACATGCGGAAGCGAGCGGAAGCAACGTCTAACAAAAGACTGTACTGCGGTTCTTGTCTCACCGGCGTCACACACAGCTAGCTACGGGTAGGCAGGTGATATATTGTTAAGTTTGAATCCATCAGCTAAATTTTATCTTAGCTAGTAAGCACCCTCAAACTAAGGAAGCGTTTGGATCATGCTCATGAGATGCCGTGCCTCAGTTGCGTCAGTGCCGGAATTGCGGCGCCAAATTTGGCCGCCGGACCTGCGGCAGACTTGGCATAAAGAATGAGCTGCGGGGAGTAGGTTGCAGCCGTTGGCATGCCGTAACTGTGGCAGATGACGGCAGTGAACCAAACACTTGACTCATCTACGACGCCGTAAACTGTGGCAGGGGTGTGGCACGGTAACCAAACGCTCCCTAAATTCAAACTAAACTTTAGCTTGAGATAAAAATGAATGGGAACGTATTTAATGCAAACTAACTTTCCGTGAAAATCCTTGTAAATCACAAAGAAGAAGTTATTTAAATTCACTAAAAAATTACACATCTCATAAACAAAGTCGAGTTTGGATAAGATATTTTATAAGGTTGTGTATCATCATATCATCGACATGTATGATTTTTTTGTGAATTTAGACAACTTTTTTATCGTGATTTGTACGAGTTTTTACAAAGAGGTTGGTTTGCACCTGATACGTACCCAAAATGAATACGCTCCCATTAGCTCTTTCAATAACCAAACTAATGACAACGAAAAGTCTCAATAACAAAACTACCTCTAGCTAAAGTTTAGCTAGAGGATAGAGGAGATAGGAAGACTAACAATGGACGTGTATATATGCCTCTTACTAAGAATTGAACAGTTTAGACTATCTGATGACGTAGAACGTAAGATAGATTTTAGAGTATTGTTTTATAAGAGATATAAATATAAATTTGATACACATAGGCTTATTAAACAACCAAGAATCTTCCCAAAGCAGCCTTTTCGCTTTGTTTTTTCATTCTCCCTTGCCGATGAATTTGTTTCTTTTATACTAGCACTAGGGAGGCTAGTCCAAATACTCCTATGTGAATCACCACCGTCTCCTTTTATGTTCTGTATGTATATGTATATAGTAGATTGAATGATTCATACTCTCTCCGGTAAAAAGAAAAAAAGAAAAAAAATTCTCAAATCTCGAAAGCCGCATCTGTAGTGTGTGTATCAACCTACTAATACACCAACTTTTCTTTGCTACAGCCACACACAATAAACGTCCCCCGCTGAGAAGCCCTCCCTTCATCCACCCACAAAATTGTACCCAGAAAACCAACATAATTAAAATGGACAGTCCAGATTTAATTTCATACATTCTCTCTCCTTACTCATTCACATCGGACGGTCCAAATTAAAAGTGTCACACATCCTCCCCTCCTCACACGCCCACCTAGCCCCCCACGCTCGTAGGCCGCAGCCCAGGTTCGATCCTGAGGTTGTTTCGTTTTTTCTGCCTCTTCTTTTTTTTTTTCCGTGCACGTTGGTCCTCTCGCTGCCCTCTGTGCCTCGTTCCATCAGCCGCCGGTCGGTGGAGATAATGCGACGGCCGCATGATCGTCATGCTATGCAAAGCTGAGCATCGAACCTCCCGCCTCGCTCCATCAGGTGGTGGCCGTGCGCTCGCCGTCACGCATCTGCGCCTGTGCACCGTACGTCCTCATCGCGCTCGCAGTCGTAGCCATAGGCGCCGAGAGGACGCCAAACCCATCGCAATTCCATCTGGTGGTGTCCGACGGCGAACAGGTGCCAGGTTTCGGGTCCTCGCTATCCCTACGCACGCTTGGGTCCGAAGCGTGAGTGCTTTCTCAATTGTCTGACGCAATTCTTGTACTGCACGTAGACCATGATAGCATTCTATGTGTTAGAGGCTTTGCAGAAACTTCCTTTGCCATCAGCAATCATCTCCAGTTGTCTAACAATGTGTGACTGCTCCATTTGTTCACCATCCTGAATTTCAGTAATTTCAGTAATATAAATATATCTGCATGAGTTAAAACAATCCTGTAGGACCTTGCTGAATTGGCGAGAGAGCAACATCGACAAGACTCGGCGGTGGCTGCGTCAGCAAGCAGCTGAAGTTGGCAGTCGTGCTTCTGTTGCTGGTACCGGCTGAACCCAAGTTCAGTCACAATTTTTCTCTGTTCATTTCCTCTTTTCCGTTGAAATACATGTATAAATAACTTGATCAGCCTTAATAACTATTGTTCATGGTTTACTGCTCTACCAATTTTGTTTAAACACTACAGTCTAATCTACAATGGTTTAGGGGATACAGAAGTTGATAGTTTTGTAAATTTGATACATTCCTAGGATGCTTGTTAAGTTCAGAGTTCTATTTTTAGTGCACTGTGTTCAACATTGACTGTTCACCATTGTGTCACATGACTATAACAACTTTTATTAATGAATCAATGCTCCACAGAATTTGTTTAAGGTTTACCTATTGTCAAATTATATGATATATATATATATATATATATATATATATATATATATATATATATATATATATATATATATATATATATATATATATATATATATATAAGGTAGATCATACACCTTCCTCATGCGTGTCGCAAGTTAATTAATTGGGCCTAAGTATTTTAAAAGTTAGCTGTAACTTTCAGACCTTGGGATCAAAAAATAATACACTGATTTCAGTAAGTAGGCAAACGTGCAGTTTGCCTCGATCTCTTGTACCCTGCAATCCTTGATAGCTCCAAGAATTGCAGTGAGAATTTCGAAGTTTGGTAATTTTGAAAACAGTATATGCAGAATTTTTTTATAAATATAATGTTTTTAAGTATTACCGTAGCGTTAGCACGGGCAATATACTAGTATTTTCTAAAAGAACGACCAGCAAGAGTATACTTTCCTCTTTTTTTCCATAAAAGAATTTGTCAAATGGTTTCCTTTTTTTTTAGCAAATGTTTGAGCTGATTAGCCCTGTTTTCAGAAAGAAGAAAGATCAAATCTTACTCCAGCAGCAGCCCAACGGCAGCGGCGAAACCTTCGTCATCGTCACGGGCTCAGCAGGCCGTCCGTGGCCGTGGGCACGCTAGCCGGTAGCTGTCTCTCAAAATGAGCAACAGAAGGGTCTCTCGGCTCTCGCCGTCGCTCGTGTCGCCGAACAGAGCGGCGCCGCCCTCCTTCGCTCCGGTGACTCTCCCCTACCACAAAACCTAGCTGCGCGTCCAAATCGAGGCGAAGGGCAGCGCGGGCGACAAGCAAACACGCTGTCCGCTGGGCAGGCGAGGGCGCGGCAGGCGCTGTGCGCGCGCGACACACTGGGGCTAGGCGGCGGTGCCAAGGCCGCCGCAGCCTCACCGTGGCTCCGCCCCTGGTCCCTGGCCACCTCACCGGCAGGAGATAAGCAACAGGCACGCCCATCCATCTTCTATTCCTTGTTGCTTGCTCTCGCAGACGACGGCCGGCCAAGTGCCTCCCCTCCCCATCCGCCGCCGCCATGCGGCGCCTACGAAATAGCCTCCTCCCCCTCTGCTCCGCGCCGCATCCCCGCTTTCCCTTCTCCATCCACCTCCATGCGTGCCGCCTCCTCTCCATCCCCCCTTCCCCCCCGTCGCATGAGGAATTGAGCTGATAAAGCCAAAGTTGAGATGATCGATCGCTTGCCTCCTCCAGTGAATGCTGGAACAGTATTTGTAGGAGAATGAGATACTAAAATCTGAAAAATAAATTGCAAGTTTATGGAAGACGGCTTCATTTGAGAGAGTAGTAATTTGTTACTGTTTCATTTTGTTTTTCACAGAATATACAAGGCGAATATAACCCTTTTATACCAGCATCTTGATTTGGCTGCCTGGGATTAAGGCAACTGATCTCATAACTCATATATAGCGATTAAGGTAACTGATCTCATAACTCATATATAGAGAACGTGCCTCTTCTGGAAGTTAGCTTATCCAATAAGGGAGACAATTGTTATTAAATCTAAGTCTCAAACTTGTTTGTTGCTACCATTTTTTTTTTGTTTAGTTTTGCAATTTTAAGTAGGAGTTTTCTCAGAATTTTTTATACTTTTATGCCTGTGCATGATAGTAGCAGGCATTGTACTATTTGTAAGGTTTAGCAGCTCGGCTTAAATCTTGCGAAACTCTTCATTCATCTCTTGTCTTGTTGCTAGAGAAGGGGGATGTCAAAGGAACCACCCCCTCTACAGGAACGACCTGTTGAATTGGAGCCTTGCCAACAGCAACGGCAGCAACCCGCCGCTTGCTCTCAGGGACACAAAAAAGATGTTTCATGGAGGCCATGCAAGCTAACACAATGATGTTGAGGATGAACGATTTCACTCTGGTGATGAAAGCTCAAAAGGATGTCTTGCAGTCTGAGGGTCTGACCCTAGAGATTAGAGAAACATTGAAGGTGTATTGGTTGAGCTACAGGAGCATGTTGAATCCATTGACGTGGCAAATGATCTACATTGTGTTGTCTAGTTGGTTACTTGAAAAATTCAAATGCCACATCCGAGCAGAGGTGGCATAAGTTGCGAGTACAATTGTGCAGAATAATCCGAAGAGCAATTTGTCATGGAGTGTCCAATTGACTGGAGTCACTGCTGACAAACTTCAAATCCGATCCAAGCACAAATGCACACTTGTAGGAGCCACGTCTTCTCTGATTCGTTATAATCAGCCTGAAATTTCTACATTTTGCCTGGGGAAATGGCTTCCATGGATTGATGGATGCTCTTGGTTCCTGTGTTGCCAGACGCAATTGGAAAGCTCAGAATCTCATACCTGCTAGCTGCTGCACAACACGGTAGGCAGGAATGTTGCTACAGAGTTTGATCTTTCAAAGCCGATGAGACCGTACATCCAGTGACGATCCTTATTTCATGGCGATGCACTAAGCGATCTCCTTGAAATGGCACAGGACAAGACATCTGTTGGTTGATTCGCTCTGGAAGGAGTTCTATAAGCCTACAACGACCTGTCGTCCCTCAGGATGAAGAGCATCCCCGTGCTTGCAGCCTTCCTGGAGAGGACACGCCACCAGATGTCACAGAGACATGCTTGAGTGGCCGCTTTGGGCAGCTGCAAGACCTGCTCAGAAAGATGATTCTTATTCTTGCTGCGGGAAAAAAGGATCCACCATTGCTGCTCGGCGCCGAACTGTCATCATAAGTCCAATTCTTTAGGCTTTAATGATGGGTAGTGTGGAAGGCTGAAAGTGGCCTGATGGAAGTTTGGCATTTGTCCCCTACAAATTCGACGTCATCATGTACCCATCTGCACTTGTGTTCTGAATTCTGATGGTATGCTTGCATTTGGATTCATTGTGAGAGGATGATTGATGTTTGTGTCAAAAAAAAAATCAGGAACAGAAGAGGATTTCCCTCCCGCCGCTTTGATTAGGCTTGCGGTTGTCACAGTCGCCTGCAGCAACGAGTGGCCGGCGATGGCGTGAGGCCGATGTGGTAGCCTGTGAAGGCGCAACTGTGACCGTCGAGGCCTACCCTAGGTGGTCTGATCTGATGCCCACATACCCAGAACGAAGGTATGCACCCACGAACCATGTATGCCCTGCAAAATTTCTTCAAAATCCTGTCGAAGCACACGATTTCATGATTATTACTGTAATGTGTAGTAGTTTATTTTTCACTCTATACGCTGTTCATCGCTCCTTGCACCTCGTGACCTCCCCAAATTCAATCTCATCTGTATTGTATCTCATAGCATTAGCACACATCATCTCTGTCATGCAGTGCACCGACCAAGACCCGCTGGATCTATGCTTTCATCGTGTTTTGGCCGGCACCAGCGGCAGACACGCTCTCGAGGTACCTCTCCACGACGTCCAGGCCGCAGAGCTCCTTGACGACGGGCATCGTCGCCGGCACGTCCATCTGGAACGTGACGACGGAGTTCGACGGGCCGGTGCTGACTGAGAACTCCTTCCTCGCCGCCCTGATGGCCTCCCTCATCGCGCAATGCACCGAGGCCGCTAGAAGCAGCGGCGGCTCACCTGACGCTGCAAACAAGTCCACGGTATGTCAAGATTGTTGTTTTTATTTCATAAGCAGTCGTGTATGTCCATGTGCCGTCGTGGATGAAATATTATGTGGAGTTGCTTGCCTTTGGAAGACAGGACACGCTTCTTGTCAGGGGCGCTGTTAAACATCTCAACATTGAACTCCTTCGGGATATTATCCACCGTGGGGATCTTGTATGTCCATGTGCTGTCGTGGATGACCAAGCCGTCGGAGTTCGCCTTGTAGTCCTCGTTCGTGAAGAAGCCTATTCCTTGGACAAAGCAGCCTTCGATCTGTTTCAGTGATGAACAGTGTTTAGAGTAGGAGCACATTTTCGTTGATACAGGGGCTGTGTTAATTTTATAGCTAACCTGGCCCAAGTCCACAGCAGGGTTTAGGCTTTGCCCGCAGTCGTACACCAGGTCGCTTCGCAGAATTGTGGTTGCTCCTGTCAGGACATCAACTTCCACCTGCAATGTTCAGTTGCAAATTTCCAATCAAATGTCAGCTTTAGAAGAACTGGAGCTGCAAGTCTCAAGTCAACCTCCAATAATTTGGCCTGCTAATTCTGCTTGCCTGTTAGTATTGTATTTTAGATCAGGGATACCTCACTGGTGCCAGCTCCATAGTTCAAGTAGTTTGTGAAAGATGGATCAGGAGTCCAGTATGCCTGTGCTGATAAGTTCACACTCGCCATGCTTGCCTGTAGATGAGGAACACGTTATGAAAAATTTAAATTGCTTGATGTTGAGTTACAGTTCCTTAGACTTTTTTGACATTGCTACCAACTGCAGTACATTAATGATAGAATGAAGGGCGGCAAAAAGATTTGAGTAACTGTAATTCTTGGTATCTCTTTCAATCATATTAAGTCCCTTGTTACCAACAAAATTAGAGTTAAGTTGTTATCCTCACCTGTGCAATCAAGGCAGTCCATTCCACTATGTTGGACTTAGCTCCGAGACTCTCCTTGATAGGCTTCAGCCTCTCGACGAGTACAGCACATGATTGTCGAACCGCTTCACAGCTACTTTCAGAGGTGGTGCTTGCAGCAGTCATACCTCCTTGGATCAGGCTTAATGTGTCTGCCTGGATAACCCGAATCTTGTCCAGAAGGCATTCGCCACCATCAGGGCACAACTGTCCCAATCCGAATGCCGTCATCTGCTTCACTTTAGTCCACAATCCTTGGCCTATCTCAATTCCTCCGACCTCGACAGCAATGGAACCATCATTCATGATTGATACCTTGCCTGGAGTTGGTCGAAGACCAACCTCATAAGTAGCTGGCACACAAGAAATGCCGCGTTTCTTCCATTTGTTGCTGCTATTGAAGTGCTCAATCATGGCAGCCCTGTGCTGGTATTCTGGAGACAAGGCCAGCTTTTCAAACATAGAAACCAGGCTATATGTAGAAGCTTCACCTGCACTTTCTCCAAAGAAAACCTCAAGACTTTCAAAATCATGAAGATTCTTCCTCCTGACGGTGTTAGTGTCTAGTGCAAGCGCCGAGGCAACATGCTCGATGATGGCTTCGGCGATGAAGGATCCCTGCACATCTCCAGGAGCTCGCATTGCTGACTTTGATGAGGCATTTGTCTTGCATAACTTGGTGTCAAATTCAAGAGTGCCCCAGTTGTACTTTTTGAGAGCTCCTATGATAGCTCGTGGCATCAATGGACTCACATCTGGTGATATTCCAGCATTGATTCCAAGATCAAGGTGCAAGGCTGTGATCTTGCCATCTGACTTGAACCCGACAGAGTACTTCACCTTCATTGGATGTCGCCCTCCAGCCATTATCATGTCCGTCTTGCGATCGAGGTACATCTTAACTGGGCGCTGCAGCTTGAAGGCAGCAAGGGCACATGCACATGCAGTCTGACAAAGATGAAAATTCATGGTCATCTCTAACACATTTGCATCTCAATAGTTTTTTGGTCATGCCATGAAGTTCAATTGACAGTGCAATGGTAATTGAAAATAGAAAAGTTGAGCAAATAAAACTCCAGTTACAGGCAGGACTTACGTGTGTCGATTTGATTGCCTTACCACCAAAGCCTCCTCCTACTCTTCTGCTGATGACACGGACATTATGAAATGGAATGCCAAGGCACGTTGCTATCAAATTTTGTGTGTGCTCAGGCATTTGTGTCGAAGAATAGATTGTTATGCAGTTATCTTCATCAGGAATCGCTAGTGCTGTTTGAGTTTCCATGTAGAAGTAGTACTGGGATTCAAGTTTTACCTGTCAGCACAAAAATACTTGGCGTCAAGTTTGGCCTTGCTGGAATATAGATATATCATTTTGAACATAACAAAGGGTTTTGTACCTCTGCTGATAGAATCTTGTGGTCAGCTTCAGACATTCCTTTGTTGTAGTCACCAACTGGCTTTGGAGCTAAAAATGGGGGAATTTGGATGTAGCTATTTCTTTGGATGGCATCTTCTATGGTCAGAATTGGTGGCTGCAGATTTTCTGTGCTATACTCAATAACGGCTTGCTTTGCTGCCATGTAGGCATACTTCTGCGTTTCAGCAATCTGAGTGAATTGAAAAGCAATAAGACATGGTAAGCTTGCCTGGTTCTACAAAAACATATTTCTATTTTTGTGTAACCTGAAATAACACCAAAGAAACATTACCACAACACCAATATTTTGACCAGCAAATTCAGCGATTGGATCTGCAAATAGTGCTTCATCTCCTAGCATATAGAAGTTGCTTCCAATATTTTTTCCACCGCTTGGAATATCCTTTGCGGTTATAACTGTGATGACCTTCTTTGAAGCCAGGGATGATTTGAAGTTGATACTTTTCACATGAGCATGAGGATGTGTGCTGTAGATAAATGCTCCATAGAGGCAATTCTTGGGAGCAGGGATATCATCAACATACACAGCCTCCCCTATATAAGAAAAATAAATTTGGTTTAGTGCATTTTTTAAGAGAGGAAATACAATCAGTAGAGCATGCTGGGACTGAAGCTTATGAGGTGGTTCTGCACTGACCAAACTAATGTACTAACGGCAAAAAAGGAGACATGAGATGGTTATTTTGTGGAGTATACAGAAGAAAAGAGGTTCACCACAGTGAAACATGTTTGGAAGTTCAAGCTAAATCAGTTTATGCATCAGTGTAAGAGTACATACCTGAAGCTTGGATCTCTGCCCCGACTTTCTTGATTGGCTTGCCAACAGGGTTGTACTCATCATTGAAAACCATTTCTTGTCTTGAACGTATTGGCAAATCCTTGTTGTCAACCCTAAGATGCTTCTCGGGCGGGTTCACAATGCTACCATTTGTAGTTCCATTAGTATATGACCCATTGGGAGTATCAATCTTTGATGGTGCATTTGAATAGTTGGCAAGGGAAGATAGGAAATTGAACAAGAAGCTGACAGCTAAGCTGATCCTATATTCACGATGTGTAGTGTCTTCTGATGGTGAAACAGTGCCTTTGAGTAGTTGAATTGCTTCAAGTATCACAAATGAGCTGAGCGATTTTCCCTTCAAGAAATCCTCAACCTTCTTAGCTCTGATGGCATGATCAACTCCGTAGGCACCAAATGCCAAGCATATATCCTCAATTAGATGGCCGCTTGATGTCCTTGCCAAGAAAGCCGAGTTTACATATGAGACAGCATTTCCAAATGGACGAGGAGCTGCTCGGAAAGTTTCAAATGTGACATCATCTGAACCCCAATGTGGAATGAATATACTCAACAGCAGGGTCCTTGAATCACATGGAGGTTGCTCCAAGAACTCCTCCAAAGTGAAGCACAACCTTTTGGAAGCCACCTGGATTGTGACCGTTGATCCTGCAGCTAGGAGCATGGTTGCAATGTCCGATTCAAATGGCAACCTTTGCGCCATCATTATGTTTCCACCTATGGTTGCAGTGTTCCGAACAAGCGGTGAAGCCACTTTGTTCAGGTGATCAGCAATCTTTCTGAAGACCAGATTCCCATCTGACAGCACCTCAATGGCTTTAGAGATGGACACAACTGATCCAAGCTCAATTCCTTCGCTGCCTCTGTTGATGACCGAAAGCTCTGGGATTCCTTTGATGTCAATGTACTTGTCATAGAGGTCCTGATCCTTGTACACTCCAGACCCAGTGTTTGAAGCCACAATCTTCACGGTATTTTCATCAAACCAGTTGGAGTCAAACAACCTGTGGAGCTCTTCAATGCTCTTAGGATGGTACCAGCCGTCGTTGGAGACTGCAATTGGAACATCATTTTCCTGCTTCTGATTAGACTTGATCTCGGATTTGAGGAACTCCGGAAATGTGCAAATGTTGCCACTGATGTAGCCTGGTAGCTTGCTGACTTCTGCATCACCCTTCTTCCAGAAGCAATTGAGGCCTAGGTCCTCGAGGTCAACATCAGAGGCAAAGCTTTTGCAAGTGTCGACAATGGGCCTATATCCAGTGCAACGGCAAAGGTTGCCCGAGACTGCCTTCTCTGCCTCTGAGGTAGTTATCTTGGAGAAGCCAGCAGGAGGGTTTGGGCGATCGGACATCTTGTCCGCCTTGACAAGGGCGGAGAAGATGGACATACACATGCCAGGTGTGCAGAAGCCGCACTGCGAGGCGTGGAAGCCAGCTAGGCGCTGCTGCACTGGGTGGTAGCCATCCCTAGTGTTGCCGATGCCCTCACTGGTGGTCACCGAGCAACGGTCCACGCTGTGGAGCAGGGTCAGGCAGGAGCTAGCAGAGAACTCAGTCACCTCGTCCGTCACCGGGTCGTACTTGGAGATGAGGACCACGCATGCGCCGCAGCCACCTGCCACAATGTGAATTGTAAAAGTGGAGTTTAGCTCTTTTTTTTCTTCACTGTACATGCAGAGCTGTGTTCTGCAAGCTAATTCTATGTAACGAAAGTGCAGGAAATTTCAGAGTTTACATTGTAACCTCGTCATATAAAGAAGAAAATACTATATGTAGTTCAAAAGATAATTCCAGTTTCTTATAGTATTAGCTTCCTGTGTAGTATGTCCTGAATATAATACTACCTGATTTTGTAAAATACAATGATTCTTTTTATTAATTAAACAGTCTGTCCAGTCCTGCCTGACAACAAATGTTTCCTTCCATTGAAAAATGCAAGATGTCTTTTATTTTGAGAGAAGTCAAAACTCTGTACATTTGTGTATAGCAATCAGTGTGTATAAAAAAGGGCAGAAGCATCTCTAGGGATCTGTATTTTAAAATCCTTGCACATCATATTGACATTCTAGCTGTATTTATTTCTACCTTGTAGCTGGTATCGAGGCACAGAGGTAATGAAACAATAGCAGATAAGGTTCTATAGAACGAAAGTGCATAAAAATTTCAAAATTCACATTGTAACCTCGCTTCCAGTTTCTTGTAGTATATTAACTTCCTGTGTAGTATGTCCCGAATATAACAGTACCAGGTTTTTAAAAATACAATGATTCTTTTTATTAAGTAAACTGTCTGTCCAGTCTTGCCTGACAGCAAATGCAATTCCTTCCATTGAAAAATGCGAGACCTCTTTTATTTTGAGAGAAGTCAAACTCTCCACATTTCTGTATATCAATCAGTGTGTATAAAAAAATCCAGATGCATCTCTAAGGATCTATTGGAGTATTTTGCAAGAAGCATCTTTAGGCATCTGTGTTTATTTATTTCTTCGTTGTAGCTGGTATCGAGGCACACAGAGGTACTAATGAAACAGTAGCAGATAAGGACATAAGGTTTGCCTTTCGATCTCTATGGATGGATTCGCCTTAGCTTCTTGGCATGTACGATCCGATCCGTGAGATGGTGACATCCCAAGCAAAAAAAATAGGAGGGACACAAGAAAATGGAAACAATGGATGAAGAAATGGACGAAAGATGATAGCGCCAGCGCCCATGCATTAGGGAACGAAAAGGCACTGGCATCTTCTTGATCTGCAATCTGAAGTACAGTTGGCGAAGAGGGTGCACATGCACCTGGCAAATACACAATAGGAAACTCCCAGGAAAACTAGCTACCATGCATGCGTGCTTGGAAGTTGGCAAGAGAAGCCAAGAACGAAACATAGAGCTAAGCTACCTAGTAGTGTAGAGAGTAGCTAGTGAACATAGAGCTAAACATCGATCAACAATAGCGCTCTGATCTGACGTAACGTACCTTCGCCGCAGCCGAGCTTGGGGCCTCTGACGGGCGTCTGGGTGCGCAGGAACTCCAGCAGCGACATCGACGGGGCCACGCCGGCCGCCTCGTACCGCTTGCCGTTGACGGCCAGCACCACCGTCGACGACGACGACTCGGCTGCTGCTGCTGCCAACGACCCCATCTCGGTCCTCCTGCACAGCACACCACACAGCAGAGCACCTCAGGGTCAGCGGAGCTGCCGATGGTGCCCCTCCTGTTTATTTAAACGAGTTCCCGACCTGCTCCTGCAGCCGGCCGGGCGGTGATGTTGATGCACGCGCTAGCTTACGTCGCCGACGGCCAGGATGCGAAAGCGTCCTCGCAGCTGCAGTGCAGGCTTGTCAAGCTCAAGGTGCGGGACCAATGGGCAATGGCATCATCCATCATACATATGCATGTGCCTCCCAGTCTCTGGCTCTATATGTAATGTATGAACTATAGTATATACGTAGGCGGCGCTTGCTCTGCAAAAACAAAGGGAAATGATCCAGCCAGTGGATTGGACTAGCGGGCATCCAGTCAGCATGCAGTTTTTGTTTTCAGCCGTAAGATACTATACTAGCACAAGTGTACAAGGCCACAAGCCAGCAATATGCAATGCAAGCGATCGGGGAGATGAGAAGAGATGCGCGTTGACGGGCGCTGGCGCGGGTGGACGGTTCGAGCGAGCTGCGCCTGCCCTGCCTGTAGGAGTATTCGTGTGTTGCGACGCGAAGCCAGAGCCCAGAGGAGAGGTGTCGGGGTTTCCTCCTGCACATGCACCAATCCTTCAGAAATCAGAACCCCAAGACAGATTGACCGTGCCGTGGTGCTGGCAAATCGAAACTGCCTGGCCATCGCCGGCGGCGGCGAGCCGGCAACAGGCCGACAATACGCCAACCACCGGCTTCAAAAACGGCGTCGATCGCCTACCCTTGATACCCTTAGCTATCCAATCCAATCCCCTTTCTGCCGATAAGGCAGGTATGAGCATGCGTCTATGATTTATTATAGAATTTCTTCAGAAACCAATCAAAATCACAAGATTTTCGACACACACACACGTCCTGGCCAACACTTATATTCTATTAAGAATCGGAGCAATGCACAACACGCACGGTCCGGGCGAGCTTGGCAATGTGATGACATTATCTCAGGCATTGGCAAGCAGTGTGCCGGCCACGACCACCTATGCTTTCGCTGTGGTTGGGCCAGAAGCGGACACGCTCTCCAGGTACCTCTCAACGACGTCCAAGCCGCAGAGCTCCTTAACAACGGGCATCGTCGCCGGCACATCCATCTGGAACGTGTCAGTGGAGTTCTCGGGGCCGGTACTGATCGAGAACTCCTTCCTGGCGGCCCTGATAGCTTCCCTCATGGCACAGTGCACCGAGCACGCAAGAACCAGCGGTGGCTCGCCTGACGCTGCAAGCAAAAATGGTTCAAATCCACAGCACATCATGTTTCAGTTTCAGGCAGCATGCAGCCATTGCGTGCTTTCAGTTACCAGGAAAGCTGAGAAAGTCTGCTAGGATTTGGAATGGGGAGAAAACATTGTGCAGAGAGATGGAGACACTCACCTTTTGAAGACAGGACACGCTTCTGATCAGGAGCGCTATTGAACATCTCGACGTTGAACTGCTTGGGGATGGTGTCGACCGTGGGGATCTTGTATGTCCACGTGCCATCGTGGATGACCAAGCCGTCTGAGTTCGTCGCGTACTCCTCATTGTTAAAAAGGCCCACGCCTTGGACGAATGAGCCTTCGATCTGGGTGGATAGTTAAAAAGTGTTCAGAGGACCAGCACGTTTTCTTTTTTTTTTTTATGAAAAGCACATTTTCGTTGGTCACCAGAAACAGTTTTAATTCACCTTTGGAGCTAACCTACCTGGCCCAAGTCGACGGCAGGATTCAAGCTCTGCCCACAGTCGTACACCAGATCACTCCGTAGAATTGTGGTTGCTCCTGTCAGGACATCAACTTCCACCTGCGATGTTCATTTTCAGAGTTACAGTCACATACATGTCAGCTTTGAGAAGAACCGAAGCTGGAGCCTCCAACAATTTGGCTTGGTAGATGCATTTGCACTGCTAGTATATTATAGTAGTAATTTGGAAAAGGGTACCTCACTGATGGCGGCTCCATAGTTCAAGTAACTAGTGAAAGTTGCATTAGGAGTCCAGTAGGCCTGTGCTGACAAGTTCACATTGGCCATACTTGCCTGCAATTGAGGAACAGATGCCATGAGCACTGGAAACTCCTAGAAAGACTATCTATTGCTCTCACAGCAGATAGCATTTATACTAATTTGCTACGCTACTCATTGCAGTGTGTTGATTGATGATGAAGAGTAGCAAATCTCAAAAAAGAAAAAAACAACACTGCAACTCCTGATGGGGATAATATGTTTAACAATCAGCATTTAAAAGCAGAGTTCTCATAAGGCTTATCCTCACCTGAGCAATTAGGTCACCCCACTCCAAAGCATTGCCCTTAGCGGCCTCAAGTCTCTCCTTGATAGGCTTCAGCCTCTCCACAAGCGCACTACATGACTGACGAACCGCTTCACAGCTAGTTTCTGAAGTTGTACTCCCAGCAGTCATACCCCAAGTTATTAGGACCGAACCGGAGATCGAACCGGTGAGGCTGTCGGTTCAATGGTTCATTGGTCCGACCGTTTAGAACCGGTTGAACCGTCGGTTCAATTATTTTGAACCGGTTAAATCGAACCGGCAATAAATACTTTGAACCGGTGTGTATATATATATATATATATATATATATATATATATATATATATATATATATATATATATATAATTTTTACTAATTGACAGATGGAAATATATAGAGATAGATGATATAATTTGAGAAAGGCTAGGCGTGTGAGGAAAATAGTAACTTAATAAATACTCCCTTTTGGAAAAAAAAAAATCAAATATTGGGATAAAATGTATCACTATGAAGAGCTCGTCAAAGTGATTAAGATATATATATTATTTATTTATGCATTATACGGATCCAGTGAAAAATATATTAAATTTTGAAATAAAAAAGTGTCCAAAGCAAAAGCATGGAGCATGGACCATGGAGTCTGCAGCCAAGTGCCGTACGCACGGGTTCAAAAAGGTACCTGTACGCACGCACGCACGTCCCGCACTCACGCTCAAACGCACAGAACAACAGGCAGCATCGCAGCAGTAGCGAACAGTCCGGGCCCACTGCCAGTTGCACACGCGGGAGACAGTCACACGCCAGTCCACGCACCAGCAGACAGTGATTCCCAAACCGGAGCGGTTCAAACAGAACCGGCCGGTTCACCGGTTTCATAAAAAACCGGCCGGTTCAACAGGTTTTTAGCGGTTCAATTGCATGGACGGTCTTTTAAGTGAACCAGACCGGTAGAGGCTCTGGTTCGGTCTTTTACCGGTCGGACCGCCGGTCCGGTCCGGTCCAAATAACTGGGGTCATACCTCCTTGGATCATGCTCAATGTGTCGGCCTGGATGACCCGCACCTTGTCCAGAAGGCTTTTGCCGCCGTCAAGACAAAGCTGTCCCAATCCAAACGCCGTCATCTGCTTCACTTTAGTCCACAGCCCTTGGCCTATCTCAATTCCTCCCACCTCGACGGCAATGGAGCCATCGTTCATGATGGACACCTTTCCTGGAGTCGGGCGGAGACTCACCTCATACGTGGCTGGCACACAAGAAATGCCTCGTTTCTTCCACCTGCTGCTCCTGTTGAACTGCTCAATCGTTACAGTTCTGAGCTGGTAGTCTGGAGACAAGGCCAGCTTATCGAACATGGACACCAGGCTGTATGTAGAGGCTTCACCTGCACTTTCTCCGTAGAACAACAAGAGGCTTTTGAAGTCATGAAGGTTCTTCCGCCTGATCGTATTGGTGTCTATAGAAAGCACCGAGGCAACGTGCTCAATGATGGCTTCAGCGATGAAAGAGCCCTGCACATCTCCAGGACCCCGCATTGCAGACTTTGAGGACACATTTGTCTTGCAGATCTTGGTGTCAAATTCAAGAGCACCCCAGTTGTACTTTTTGAGAGCCCCTATGATGGCAGTTGGCAGCAATGGACTTAGATCCGGTGAGATTCCAGCATTGATCCCAAGATCCAAGTGCAAGGCTGTGATCTTGCCATCTGACTTGAACCCGACAGAGTACTTCACCTTCATTGGATGTCGCCCTCCAGCCATTATCATGTCCGTCTTGCGGTCCAAGTACATCCTAACAGGACGTTGGAGCTTGAATGCGGCAACAGCACATGCACATGCGACCTGACAAAGATCACCAACTTCAGTTGAGAATACATAGGTAACTGAACTTCAGTTGAGAATACATAGGTAACTGAACTTCAGTTGAGAATACATAGGTAACTGAATACTGAAAATGTTTAGAAAGCAAATAAGTGCTCTAGTTAGCAGTCTGCACTTACATGCATTGCTTTCATTCCCTTTCCGCCAAAGCCTCCTCCGACTCTTCTAGTGATCACACGGACATTGTGGAAAGGAATGCCAAGGCACCTTGCAACCATACTTTGTGTCATCTCAGGAGATTGTGACGAGGAATATATGGTAATGTTGTTATCTTCATCAGGAATGGCTAGTGCCGCTTGTGTTTCCATGTAGAAATAGTACTGGGACTCGAGCTTTACCTGTGAAAACAACAACAAAAACTAGGTGTGAGTGTTTAGCCTGGCTAAAAATCTGAGTTTATACCATCTTCAACATAACAGAGTACTTGCTACCTCCGCTGATAAAATCTTATGGTCAGCTTCAGACATCCCTTGGTTGTAGTCACCAACTGGCTGTAGCTTAGGAGCAACAAATTGAGGAATTTGGAAGAAGCTGTTTTGTTCGATGGCATCTTCTATTGACAGAATTGGAGGCCGAAGATTTTCTGTGCTGTACTCAATAACAGCTTGCTTTGCCGCCATATAGGCGTTGCTTTGTGTTTCTGCAATCTGAGAGATAGAAAAGTAACATGACACTTTGAGATTGCCTTTTTATGTAAAAAATCATATTGCTAATTTTTATGAAGAACACTCAAGAAAAATTACCACAACACCAATATTTTGACCAGCAAATTCAGCAATTGGATCAGCAAAAAGTGCTTCGTCTCCTAGCATCATGAAGCAGCTTCCAACATTTTTTCCATTGCTCGGAATATCCTTTGCAGTGATAACTGTGATGACCTTCTTTGAAGCTAAAGACGATTTGAAGTTGATACTCTTTACATGAGCATGAGGGTGTGTGCTATAGATAAATGCTCCATAGAGGCAATCCTTGGGGGCAGGAATATCATTGACATACACAGCCTCCCCTGTGTAAGAAAAAACAAGATAGGGTTAAGAGCGATTTTCAAGAGAAAATTTTAATAAATGTGAGAAAATGGAATAAATCTTATCGGCAGTACAACAATAACCAAACTATCATAGCAAAAGTAAACAAAAATACCATCTAATAGTAATTTTGTGTTAGGAGGATGAAAGAGTTTACAAAAAGCATATTCAAAAGCTCAAGCAGTAGAAATCAAATGTAAATTCATAGATAAATTGGACTCTGGAATAATAGCCTTTTTTGGGATCTATCAAATGGTACATCAGATTCCAAACATTGGTAGGTAATGGTGTATTAATGTATACCTGAAGCTTGAAGCTCTACCCCGTCTTTCTTGATTGGCATGCCAACTGGTTTGTTTTCTTTGGTGAACATTATTTCTTGCCTTGAACGTATTGGTAAATCATTGGTGTCAATCTTAGCTTGATCCTCAAATGACTTAGAGCTTCCATTTGTATATGACCAATTGGGAGTATCAGCCTTCACTAGGGGGGGACAAGAAGGTGAACAAGAAACTGACAGCCAAACTGATCCTGTATTTAGGATGTGTTGTGCCTTCTGATGGTGAAATAGACTCTTTAAGCAATCGAACGGCTTCAAGTATAACAAACGAGCTCATTGCTTTGCCCTTTAGAAAATCCTCAACCTTCCTAGCTCTGATGGCATGATCAACCCCATAAGCACCAAAGGCTAAGCATATGTCTCCAATGACATGATCTCCTGATGCTGCATCCTCTGAAGTCTTTGCCAAGAAAGCAGAATTGACATATGAGACGGCATTGCCAAATGGGCGAGGCGCTGCTCGGAACGTCTCAAAGATGACACCATCTCCATTTGAACCCCAATCTGGGATGAATATGCTTATCAGCAGAGTTCTAGAATCACATGGAGGTTGCTCCAAGAACTCCTCCAAAGTGAGGCATAACCTTTTGGAAGACACCTGAATGGTGACCGTTGAACCTGTAGCTAGTAGTATGGTTGATATATCTGACGCAAAAGGCAACCTCTGTGCCATAATTATGTTTCCCCCTATGGTTGCAGTGTTCCGAATGAATGGTGAAGCTACTTTGTTCAGGTGATCTGCAATCTTTCTGAAGAGCCGGTTTCCATCTGACAACACCTCAATGGCTTTAGAGATGGTCACGACTGATCCAAGCTCAACCCCCTTGCTGCTTCTGTTGATGACTGAAAGCTCTGGGATCCCTTTGATGTCGATGTATTTTTCATATAGGTCTTGATCCTTGTATACTCCAGACCCAGTGTTTGAAGCCACGATCTTCACAGAATTTTCATCATACCAATTGGAATCAAACAGATTGTAAAGGTCTTTGATGCTCTTAGGATGGTACCAGCCATCGCTAGTGACTGCAACCGGAGCACCATTCGTCTGCTCTAGAGAAGACTTGATCTCTGATTTGAGGAACGGGAAGATGCAGACATTGCCTTTGTTGTAACCTGGAAGCTTGCGGACATCTGCAGGCTCATGGCCTTTCTTCCAGAAACAGTTGAGGCCCAGGTCCTCGAGGTCGACGTCAGCTGCAAAGCTCTTGCAAGCATCGACGATAGGCCTGTATCCGGTGCATCGACACAGGTTGCCCAAGACAGCCCTCTCGGCCTCGGAGGCGGTCAGCTTGGAGAAACCTGCAGGAGCGTCGGGGTGGCCGGCTGCCTTGTCGGCCTTGACCAGAGCGGAGAAGATGGACATGCACATGCCGGGCGTGCAGAAACCACACTGCGAGGCGTGGAAGCCAGCCAGACGCTTTTGCACGGGGTGGTAACCATCCTTGGTGTTGCCAATTCCCTCACTGGTGATCACCGAGCAGCGGTCCACACTGTGGAACAGCGTCAGGCAGGAGCTCGCTGAGTACTCAGCTGTCTCGTTAGTGGCCGGGTCATACTTGGATACAAGGACCACACATGCACCACAGCCACCTGCCACAGTATAAAGTTGTAAGAGTCCAATAGTAGGGCAAAGAGGTTAGCGATAGATGTGCATCATTAAGATAACCCGACCAGCCATAAAAAAATATGTGATATTGAATAGACATCCAAATTCGAGTTGCGTTCAAGTTTAAGAGAATGTGAATCTGGGTGGCTAAACCGATTACTTTCAAGATTTAGTTTTAGACAAAACTACAGTTGTATTCACATACTTTATCATGAAAGTACACTGTGATCAATTAATTCTGTGTAACTACACTTGTATTTACATTCCTTGATAGTACAAAACTACCTTTTTGTATTCCGTATGCGTACGATAAAACAACACATTTTCACACTTCTATTTTAAGCCATAAAAAATGTAGTTTTGTCATATGAAATGAGCACAAGTGTTTCATTTTGTGGGGGAAGATAGGTGATGATTATAGGGATTATATTAAAAGAGGGGTAACGCACATTTTCATTCTTCAACTTGCATAGGAGTATGAAATTAGACATCCAACAACTGAACTACAATATCCAACAAAAGCACACATACCGAACCTGTCAACTTACAAAAAACAAACTAGTTAAACCCCTTCTCCCTCCCCTGACTCCCTGATCCCATTCCACCTATGTTTCGGGCCGACTTGCTCTGTTTGGGACATCTTAAACTGTGCACACTTTGATTCAAAGGTTATTTCCTACTTTACTTCAAAAGCTAGCTTGCGAAGCGAAGGAAGTTGAAGCGTACCATTTGGGAGGAAGTGGGATGTGGGGGCGAGGGGGACGAGGAACCAGGAGCCTGGCGACCGAGTCCTGGGGTCTCGCCTATGTCATGGAGAGGAGGAGCGGGACAAGGAGCCTGCGGCCTCGCGTGGAGAGGAGCGCAGTGGTGGTAAAGGAGCACGGAGTCAGCATGGATTCGGAGGTCTAGCACAGGAGGAGCTTATTAGCAGTGGCGCGTGGGAAGGAAGAGCCCAGCGGTGGCATTAGGAGAAGAGGAGCTCTTTTTTTTCGGCTGGTGATATAAGCTGGTTGATAAGACAAGCCGACTGTTTTGGTATAAGAAAAAAAAAATACTATTCAAAAGACAGATAAGTCCTGCTGATAAGACAAGCGAACATGTTGGTTTAGGTTAGCACGTCAAATAGATTGATCAGGTTTGGTTCAGTTTCATTCAGGCTTCAATGCGCCTCTACGCCTGCCTCACGCCATGGCCACATCGCCCACAGGCCTCCGCTGCCTCCGCGCGCAACTCCGCGTCTGCTTGGGTTGGACCACTTGCCGGAGGCGTTGCTCCAGCGATCGAGCGGCCTCTAGTACGATCTTCTCTGTGGCGCACTACGCTGGGAGCACTACGCTGCACACGCGTGCGAGCTCAAAGACACCTTCGTTGACGTGTGAAACAGAGAAGCTTGCATGTTGGCTTGCGGGGTGTCATGCGCTCCAACCATTGGAACAATGGTTTTTTTTTTTCCTGATTTGGAGCTTAATCACCCTCAGTTTGGATTGGCGTGGTAGGATTTGGAGCTTAAAAAAAGGATTTGGAGCTTAATCACCCCCAGTTTGGATTGGTATACAAACGGAAACAGTAATAATAAGAAACGAAGCACTCGTACACAAGACCTGCCCGACAATGAAGAGCTACGCGCGTGCCGACGACGACGTACGTACTTACCTTCGCCGCAGCCGAGCTTGGGGCCTCTGATGGGCGTCTGGGTGCGCAGGAACTCCAGCAGCGACATCGACGGGTCGACGCCGGCGGCCTCGTACCGCTTGCCGTTGACGGCCAGCACCACCGTCGACGACGACTCCGCTGCTGCTGCCTCCTTCCCCGCCATCTCCTCCTGCACAGCAGTGACAGCACACCACAGCAGAGCAACTACTCAGGGTCAGCGGAGCCGCCGATGATGCCCCTCCTGTTTATTTATACGAGTTCCCGGCGACCTGCTGCTCCTGCAGCTGGCCGGAAGGTGATGTTGATGCACGCCCTGACGTCGCCGGCGGCTAGGAGGCGAATGCGTCTTGCCACCAAGTCAAGGAGCGGGAGTGCGGCGCTTGCTTTGCGGAAACAAACACGGAAATGATCCAGCCAGTGGATTGGACTAGTGAGCATCTAGTTTTGTAATAATTATCGGTCGCACATGCACATCGTTTGATATGGAGACCAGGACTTTTTCATTTACTTGATGAAATAAACTCCCTTTATATAAAAAGTGATACTATACTGTTACAACTTACAAGCATATACAGCATGCCTTTTTTTTTTTCTCTCTCTCTCTCTTCAGTCGTAAGATACTATACTGTTACAACTTACAAGTGTACAACTATATAAGGCCACAAGCCAGCAAAGCAATGCAAGCGATCGGCGAGATTAGAATTCAGAGGAGACGCGCGTTGACGGGCGCTGGCGCGGGCGAAAATGTCGGCGGCGGACGGTTCCCGCGGCCTGCCCTGCCCTGCCCTGCCCTGCCCTTCCCGGCTGCCAATGCATTTCAGGTTTCGGCGTTTGGTCAGCCGGTGCAGCGGCCGGTGCAGCGGCAACGAAACTGCACGCGTTCGTCTAGCCACCCGTCAGTTGTGGCTCGTTAGGAGTCGCGACGCGTGGAGAGGTGTCGCGGGGTCGTCCTGCACATGCATGGGCTCGGTCTCCGGTTTGCCGGGCAAGCGAGCATGCCATTTGTCCGTGAATTGCAGCTTATCTGTACAGTAGTACTAGTATGAAGTTCCTCCCTCCGTCTACTGCTGTATGTATACATGGATTGGACATTGAAGGCATTTCTGTCCCGAGATGATAATTAGAAGGTTTCTTTTCTTATTCGACACCTCAAGTCTCAATAAGTCGATTCTTTATATGATCGTCAAAGGTAAACATATTGGTTTTACTTTTTTTTGGTCCAATTTGACACTACCATTCGGTTTCGCATCTAGATCGCCTAAACCAATATTTGCCTTGCCAATTCTAGTACAAGCCAAAATATGAGTATACAAATATTAGAGCAAATCAATATTTTAGTAAGGAAAACAATGTCCGGCACACACAGCTAGCGGGCCATAACGCTGGCCAATAGATCGCCAAATAATAGCTGAAAAAGATATTGAGGTATCTAGAGATGAACTCGACCAGCAGGTTGGTCGATGAAGAAGGCTGGCGGGGGAAGAGGATCCAACCAAGTAAACTGAAGTAACAGAGAGCAGCAACACTTGGGAAAATCCTAAACCTACAATAAACAGGATAAGAAACTCGCCAATGCAGCTCTGAAACACAATCCCCAACCAAGCAAATTGAAGGCAGAGGCAATATATAATGTCCATGAACCATTCGGCATCAGTTCGTAAGCAAAACACCACAATGGTAGATGTCTCTTTATGCAATTCTCCATGAGTACCTTTAAGTCACCTATGTTATGAGTTCTGCTCTGATGCGTGGAAGCAAAAGGAGAATATTTATATGCAAAGCTATCCTTTTTTAGAGGAAAATTATATGCAAAGCTATCTATATTTCAAACTCAATCACTGGATCTCACCACAAAGCAGCTCGATGGGCCGGCGGCAGCAGCCCAACAGGCAGCGGCGAAAATCTTGTCATCGTCAGGGGCTAAGGGCCTGGCCGTGATGGGCACGATGTTTAGCCGGTAGCTATCTCGCAAAATCAAGAACAGAAGAGGATTTCCCTCCTGCCGCCGCGCCGCCGCTTCGATTAGGCTCGTGGTCGCCACAGTCGCCTGCCACCCGATAGTCCAGCAAGGAGTGGCCGGCGATGGTGTGAGGCCGATGCGGTAGTCTGATCTGATGCTTGCCCACTTACCCAGAAGGAAGGTATGCACCCACGAACCATGCGTTGCAAAATTTATTCAATATCCTGTCGAAGCACACGATTTCATCCACAATCCACACACGCGCGCCTATTTTTTTTTTTCACTCTAAACATTGTTCATCTCTCCTCGAAGCTCCTGACCTCCCCCAATTCTATCTTATTGTAGTACCTCAGAGCACTATGCAGTGCGCCGACTGCAGCCTGAGGCCTGCTGGATCTATGCTTTCGTCGTGTTTGGGTCGGCACCGGCGGCAGACAGGCTCTCGAGGTACCTCTCCACGACATCCAGGCCGCAGAGCTCCTTGACGACGGGCATCGTCGCCGGCACGTCCATCTGGAACGTGACTGCGGAGTTCGCGGGGCCAGTGCTGACCGAGAACTCCTTCCTCGCCGCCCTGATGGCCTCCCTCATCGCGCAATGCACAGAGGCCGCGAGAACCAGCGGCGGCTCGCCCGACGCTGCAAACAATTCCACGGTATGTCAGGACTTTTTTCTTCTTCATAAGTAGCTATCAGAAGTTGACAATGTCTGCATGAATGTTGAGAATGTTGAGAGGGGATGAAATATTGTGAGGAGATGCTTGCCTTTGGAAGACAGGACACGCTTCTTGTCAGGGGCGCTGTTAAACATCTCAACATTGAACTGCTTTGGGATATTATCCACCGTGGGGATCTTGTACGTCCATGTGCCGTCGTGGATGACCAAGCCATCAGAGTTCGTCCTGTAGTCTTCGTTTGTGAAGAAGCCTATTCCTTGGACAAAGCAGCCTTCAATCTGATTGAATGATGAACAATGTTTAGAGGAGGAGCACATTCTCCTTGATACAGTGGTCTGCGTGAGCTGTGTTGATTTGATAGCTAACCTGGCCCAAGTCCACAGCAGGGTTCAAGCTTTGCCCACAGTCGTACACCAGGTCGCTTCGCAGAATTGTGGTTGCTCCTGTCAGGACATCAACTTCCACCTACAATGTTCATTGCAAATTTCCAATCAAATTTCAGCTTTAGAAGAACTGGGGCTACAACCTCATTGAAGTTGCATTGTCAGGATACCTCGCTGGTGCCAGCTCCATAGTTCAAGTAGCCTGTGAAAGATGGATCAGGAGTCCAGTATGCCTGTGCTGATAAGTTCACATTCGCCATGCTTGCCTGTAGATGAGGAACCAATGTCATGAACAATTTAACTGCTTGATACTAAGTTCCAGTTCCTTAGACTTATTTGACATTGCTACTGATTGATTAATAATGGACTGAAGGGAGGCAAAGGATTTGAGTAACTGTAATTCTTGGTACCTCTTTCAATCAGATTAAGTGACATGTTAACAACAAAAGTTAGAATTAAGTGTTATCCTCACCTGAGCAATCAAGGCATTCCATTCCACTGTGTTGGACTTAGTTTGGAGACTCTCCTTGATAGGCTTCAGCCTTTCAACGAGTACAGCGCATGATTGTCGAACCGCTTCACAGCTAGTTTCAGAAGTGGTGCTCCCAGCAGTCATACCTCCTTGGATCATGCTTAATGTGTCTGCTTGGATAACCCGAACCTTGTCCAGAAGGCATTCGCCGCCATCAGGACACAGCGGACCCAGTCCAAACGCCGTCATCTGCTTCACTTTAGTCCACAATCCTTGACCTATCTCAATTCCTCCAACCTCGACAGCGATGGAACCATCATTCATGATCGATACCTTGCCTGGAGTTGGTCGAAGATTGACCTCATAAGTGGCGGGCACACAAGAAATGCCGCGTTTCTTCCATTTGTTGCTGCTATTGAAGTGCTCAATCATGGCAGCCCTGTGCTGGTATTCTGGAGACAAGGCTAACTTTTCAAACATGGAAACCAGGCTGTATGTAGAAGCTTCACCTGCACTTTCTCCAAAGAAAACCTCAAGGCTTTCAAAATCATGAAGATTCTTCCTCCTGACAGTGTTAGTGTCTAGTGCAAGTGCCGAGGCAACATGCTCGATGATGGCTTCAGCGATGAAAGATCCCTGCACATCTCCAGGAGCTCGCATTGCTGACTTGGATGAGACATTTGTCTTGCATAACTTGGTGTCAAATTCAAGAGTGCCCCAGTTGTACTTTTTGAGAGCTCCTATGATAGCAAGTGGCATCACTGGACTAACATCTGGTGATATTCCAGCATTGATTCCAAGATCAAGGTGCAAGGCTGTGATCTTGCCATCTGATTTGAACCCAACAGAGTACTTCACCTTCATTGGATGTCGCCCTCCAGCCGTTATCATGTCCGTCTTGCGATCGAGGTACATCCTAACTGGACGCCGCAGCTTGAAGGCAGCAAGAGCACATGCAACTGCGGTCTGACAAAGAGAAAAAATTCATGGTCATCTCTGACATATATCCATCTCTATGGTTTTTTTGGTCAAATCATGAAGTTTTGATTGACAATACAGTAGCAATTGAGAATACAAAATATTGAGTGAATCAAAGCCCTAGTTATAGGCAGGACTTACATGCGTTGATTTCATTGCCTTTCCACCAAAGCCACCTCCTACTCTTCTGCAGATGACACGGACATTGTGAAATGGAATGCCAAGGCACCTTGCTACCAAACTTTGTGTGAGCTCAGGCATTTGTGTCGAGGAATAGATTGTTATGCAGTTGTCTTCATCAGGAATTGCTAGTGCTGCTTGAGTTTCCATGTAGAAGTAGTACTGGGATTCAAGTTTTACCTGTGAGCACAAAAATACTTGGCATCAAGTTTGGCCTTGTTGGAATATAGATATATCCTTTTGAACATAACAAAGGGTTCTGTACCTCTGCTGATAGAATCTTGTGGTCAGCTTCAGACATTCCTTTGTTGTAGTCGCCAACTGGCTTTGGAGCTAAAAATTGGGGAATTTGGATATAGCTGTTTCTTTGGATGGCATCTTCTATTGTCAGAATTGGTGGCTGCAGATTTTCTGTGCTATACTCAATAACTGCTTGCTTTGCTGCCATGTAGGCATACTTCTTTGTTTCAGCAATCTGAGTGAATTGAAAAGCAATAAGACATGGTAAGCTTGCCTGGTTCTACAAAATCATATTTCTATTTTTGTGTAATCTGAAATGACAACAAAGAAACATTACCACAACACCAATATTTTGACCAGCAAATTCAGCGATTGGATCTGCAAATAGTGCTTCTTCATCTCCTGGCATTAGGAAGCTGCTTCCAATATTTTCTCCACCTCTTGGAATATCCTTTGCGCTTATAAGTGTGATGACCTTTTGTGAAGCCAAGGATGATTTGAAGTTGATACTTTTCACATGAGCATGAGGATGTGTGCTGTAGATAAATGCTCCATAGAGGCAATCCTTGGGAGCAGGGATGTCATCAACATAGACAGCCTCCCCTTTATAAGAAAAATGAATATGATTTAGACGTTTTAGTGCATTTTTTTAGAGAAGAAATACAATCAGTAGAGCATGCTGGGATAGAAGCTTATGAGATGGTTCTGCACTGACCAAACTATTGTACCAAAGACCAAAAAAATGGAGTCATGAGATGGTTATTTTGTGGAGTATACAGAAGGAAAGAGGTTCACCATAGTGGAACATCAGTTTATGCGTCGGTATACTCCACAAAAAAAAATGGAGTCATGAGATGGTCATTTTGTGGATTATATACCTGAAGCTTGGATCTCCGCCCCGACTTTCTTGATCGGCTTGCCAACAGGCTTGTACTCGTCGCTGAAAACCATTTCTTGTCTTGAACGTATTGGCAAATCATTGCTGTCAATCTTAAGATGCTTCTCAGGTGATTCCACGGTGCTACCATTTGTAGTTCCATTGGTATATGACCTACTGGGAGCATCAATCTTTGATGGTGCATTCGAACAGTTGGCAAGAGAAGATAGGAAATTGAACAAGAAACTGACAGCCAAGCTGATCCTATATTCACGATGTGTAGTGTCTTCTGATGGTGAAACAGTGTCTTTGAGTAGTTGAATTGCTTCAAGCATCACAACTGAGCTGAGCGATTTTCCCTTCAAGAAATCCTCAACGTTCTTAGCTCTGATGGCATGATTGACTCCGTAGGCACCAAATGCCAAGCATATATCCTCAATTAAATGGCCGCCTGATGTCCTTGCCAAGAAAGCAGAGTTTACATATGAGACAGCATTTCCATATGGACGAGGGGCTGCTCGGAAAGTCTCAAATGTGACATCATCTGAACCCCAATGTGGAATGAATATACTTAATAGCAGGGTCCTTGAATCACATGGAGGTTGCTCCAAGAACTCCTCCAGAGTGAAGCACAACCTTTTGGAAGCCACCTGGATTGTGACCGTTGTACCTGCAGCAAGGAGAACGGTTGCAATGTCTGATTCAAATGGCAACCTTTGCGCCATCATTATGTTTCCACCTATGGTTGCAGTGTTCCGAACAAACGGTGAAGCCACTTTGTTTAGGTGATCAGCAATCTTTCTGAAGACCAGATTTCCATCTGACAGCACCTCAATGGCTTTAGAGATGGACACGACTGATCCAAGCTCAATTCCTTCGCTGTTTCTGTTGATGACTGAAAGCTCTGGGATTCCTTTGATGTCAATGTACTTGTCGTATAGGTCCTGATCCTTGTACACTCCAGACCCAGTGTTTGAAGCCACAATCTTCACAGAGCTTTTATCAAACCAACTGGAATCAAACAACCTATAGAGCTCTTCAATGCTCTTAGGATGGTACCAGCCACCGTCAGATACTACAGCTGGAACATCATTCTCCTGCTTCAGAGTAGACTTGATCTCAGATTTGAGAAACTCTGGAAATGTGCAAACGGCGCCACTGTTGTAGCCCGGCAGCTTGCTGACTTCTGCATCACCCTTCTTCCAGAAGCAATTGAGGCCCAGGTCCTCGAGATCAACATCAGAGGCAAAGCTTTTGCAGGTATCAACAATGGGCCTATATCCGGTGCAGCGGCAAAGGTTGCCTGAGACAGCCTTCTCTGCCTCGGAGGTAGTGATCTTGGAGAAGCCAGCGGGAGGGTCTGGGCGATCGGACTTCTTGTCGGCTTTGACAAGTGCGGAGAAGATGGACATACACATGCCGGGAGTGCAGAAGCCACACTGTGAGGCATGGAAGCCGGAGAGGCGCTGCTGCACGGGATGGTAGCCATCCCTGGTGTTGCCGATTCCCTCACTGGTGGTCACCGAGCAACGGTCCACACTGTGGAGCAGCGTCAGGCAGGAGCTAGCAGAGAACTCGGTCACCTCGTCCGTTGCTGGGTCGTACTTGGAGATGAGGACCACGCATGCACCGCAGCCACCTGACAGAATGTGAAAAGTGGACGAGTTTAGCTCTTTTTTTTGTTCACATTGTACATGCAGAAGAGCTGTGTTTTGCAGGTTTTTTTTTGTTTTGTTTTTTTTTCATTCAGAGATAAATGTAGAAGCTGATGTTAAATTCTATAGAACGAAAGTGCAGGAAATTTCAAAATTTACATTGTAATCTAGTTATATAAAGCAGATACTATATATAGCTCAAAAGATAATTCCAGTTTCTTGTAGTATTAGCTTCCTGTGTAGTATGACCCAAATACAATAGTACCTGATTTTTTTTAAAAATAACAATGATTCTTTTTTATTAAGTATAAACAGCCTGTACAGTCCTGCCTGAGAGCAACAAATGCAATTTCTTCCATTGAAAAATGCAATACGTCTTCAATTTTGAGAGAAACAAACTCTGTACATTTCTGAATAGCAATCAGTGTGTATAAAAAAATGCAAAAGCATCTATAGGGATCTGTATTTTAAAATCCTTGTACGTCACATTGACTTTGTAGCTATAAAACCGTCTCCAGCAATAGAACCAAAACATAAGACCTATCCTGAGAATTAGGTCATGCACGCTAAAAGTTCACCCACCCCATAACTTTCGTTCTCCAACAACTGCAACCCATTCGTTCCCAACTCTCTCTTCCACCGAGTCCTCCAGCCCGGCGCCTCCTCCGTCGTGCGCCGCCCCTGGCACCTCCACCGACGAGATCTGCATGCCCCCACACCTCGTCCGTGTGACCCCCCCCGATCCCAACGGTGGCGGCTCCTTGAGCTCTTGCGCAGCGGCGGTGGCCGTTGAGCTCGCTCCCGGGCAGCTCCCCGAGCGTGTGCCCGACGGCAGCTAACTCCTCGATCCTAGCGCGCGGCGTGGCCCCAAGCTTGCGCATGGCCACGGCTCCCCCAAGCACGCGGTGGCCCCAAGCTCGCGTGCGGTGGCGAGTCCCCGGAACCTAGTGTCGGCGGCTTTCACGAGCTCGTGCCCAGCGGTGGCCCCTTGTGTGCGTGCACCTCCTCTCCTCCTAGACAAGATTTGCGCCTTCTTCCCGCAAGACGCTTATTTGCGTTTTGGTTGGTCAAGCACCTAAAATGGGTTTTTTTTTTTTTAGGTCTTCTGTTAGAACATATGATTTTGGATACCCAAAATACTATGTAAGACGTGTATTTTAGGTTTGGGTAGTATTATTGGGGTAGTCTAACTAGAACTTCTTTTTATTTTTAACTGATTTTTGGATACCTAAAATACCATGCATGGCGCGGCAAAGACCTGCCACATCAGCCGCCCACATCCTACGGGCCACGTTCGAAGCCTTTGCTGCGCCGCCATGCATAGCGCGACATAGGCCATTTGCCGTGCCATGACGGATGGTGCAGCAAAAGGGGTTAGTGAATGAAATAGTTTTAAAATAGTGTTCAGTTTAGAATTACTTTCGAAAATAAGTTTAAAATAAAAAAAATATTCTCTAACTATTGGAGTACTTTGCAAGAAGCATCTTTAGTTATCTGTATTTATTTATTTATTCCTTTTAGCTGGTAGGCACAGGGGTATTAATGAAACAGTAGCAGATATTGTTCTGTCTTTGGGTCTTTATGCATGGATGGATTCGCCTTGTCTCCTTGGCATGTACCATCCGATCCGTGAGATGCATGGTGACCTCCCAAGTAAAAAGCAGGAGCAGGGACGCAAGAAAATGGAAGCTAGCCGTCTAAATAGATATCGTTTTAGATTTTTCAGAATATTGTGTTTGATCATTCCTTTTATTTAGAAAATTTGTACAAATATTATCTATTTTATTATGACTTTTTATCATTAGATATATCTTAATAATAATTTATTTACTTTATAATACGTACAAAAATTTTTATTAGATTAGAACAAATGATCAAACAAAATATCCTAAAAGTCTAAAACGATATTCTTTTTAAGATGGAGAAAGGATATTCAGAGTATTCGGCTGTTTTCAATAGGAGCTCCACTTCAATGTACGAGGAGGAGACTCCAAGAAAAACTAGCCCATGTGGAAGTTGGCAAGAAGCCAAGAACGAAACAGAGCTACGTAGTAGTACGTGTAGAGAGTAGAGAGGAGAGTGCTCTGATCTAACGTGACGTACCTTCGCCGCAGCCGAGCTTGGGGCCTCTAACGGGCGTCTGGGTGCGGAGGAACTCCAGCAGCGACGTCGACGGGGCAACGCCGGCCGCCTCGTACCGCTTGCCGTTGATGGCCAGCACCACCGTCGACGACGACGACTCGGCGGCTGCTGCTGCCAACGACCCCATCTCGGTCCTCCTGCACAGCACAGCGCCTCAGCGGAGCCGCCGATGTTTGGTGCCCCTCCTGTTTATTTATATACGAGTTCCCGACCTGCCGGCCGGGCGGCGATGTTGATGCACGCGCTGACGTCGCCGGCGGCGGCTAGGATGCGAAAGCGTCCTCGCAGTCGCAGTGCAGGCATGTTCAAGTCAAGGAGCGCCGCCTAGGATGCGAAAGCGTCCTCGCCTGCCATGTTCAGTCACTATATATATACTAGTAAAAATATGTAGGCGGCGCTTGCTTGGCAAACACAAATATGGGAATGATCCAGCCAGCGGATTGGACTAGCGAGGAGCATCCAGTCCACATGCATTTTTTGTTTTCAGACGGAAGATACTCCATCCTACAATACTAGCACAAGTGTAGAACCGTACAAAGCCACACAAGCCAGCTCAAAGCAAGCGATCGGGGAGATCGTGAGTCGCGACGCGTCACAGAGTTGTTGTTTTGATTGAAAGAATAGGTTAAGAAAGTTTGGCGACTTCTCCAGTCCGTTCCCACATTAGAATTTAGAAACACATAGTACATATGGTACGGCACCTCTTGGGAGACCACAAGGCACCTGTGGCAAGCAATTATCAATATTGATCATATACAAAGCTAGAATCTTGTTATTATTTCAAAAAAATAAAAAAAATAGCACACCAAAAAAAAAAAAGACATCTCTTGGGAGGATATCTATTATCGTAGCTCCAACGTGTGATTTAAGAAATTGCATAGAATAGGTAAACAATAAAGTAGAATTAATATGTACAATATCTTAGATCAAGAGTGCATATAATGAAAGAGTAAACACAAAAGAAGTTCATATATTAAAAAAGAATATGCATACTAAATATTAATGGTCTATCATATCTTTTGGTAAAAGCTAAAAATATCTAGTTTATTAGGAAAATAAGAATGACATCTTTTTATAGGACGGAAGAAGTAAACTAATAAGAAATAAATTTATCTTTAGTGTTCGTTATAAATTTACTAGTTAGCTAAATTGTCGGATCAGTTTGAGCTAAAGGAATAGTTTATGATATTGCTACTAGTATAAATCTTGTACACCAAAATTGTGCTTAGCGGAATAGGTAGAGGTTTTTGCTTAGACTGCCGGCAGAGGGCCACGTAATTAATTATTGATGACGAAGAGGTCATCCTGCAACAGACGATCGGAGGCCACGTGCGGCTGCGTGAAACGCGCGCAAGCGCTCTCAGGGAGCGAATCCTTCCACGGTCAATAAAGATCTTTATGTATGCATGGATTGGACTTTGAAGGCACCCGTTTACTTCCTCCATCCCGAAATGGTAATTACGCCTTGTTCAGTTCCTCCCCCAAGTTGTAAGTTTTTTCACTCTCTCCATTACATCAATTTCTACCCATATATATGGAGCATTAAATGTTAGTAAAAAAAAACTAATTACACAGTTTTGTTGTAAATCACGAGACGAATCTTTTGAGCCTAGTTGGGCCACGATTGAACAATATTTGTCAAATACAAACGAAATGCTACAGTCGTAACTTTTTCTAACATTTACGAACTGAACAAGGCCTTAGAAGGTTTCTTATTTGACACCTGAAGTGTCGGGATAACTCAACTTATTCTTTATTTGACCATGAAAAATGAACATACTGCTTTTATTTTTCTATGTCCAATTTGACACTATCATTCGTTTTAGCATCTAGAGCCTATTTGGTTGAAGACCAATATTTGCCTTACAAATTCTAGAAAAAGCCAAAATATGAGCATACAAATATTAGGACAAATCAATGTTTTATTTAGGCAAACAATGTCTAGCACACACAGCGGGCCACACCGTTGGCCAATGGTTAGCCAAATGGTTGGAAAAAAATATTGAAGTATCTAGGATGAACTCGACCAACAGGTTGGTCGACGAAGAAGGCTGGCGTGGGGAGAGGAACCAACCAAGTAAATTGAAGTAACACAACAGCACCACTTGAGAAAATCCCAAACCCCTACAATAAACAGGATGAAGAAACACACCAATGCAGCTCTGAAACACAATCCCCAACCAAGCAAATTGAAGGCAGAGGCAATATATAATGTCCATGAACCATTCGGCATCAGTTCGTAAGCAAAACACCACAATGCTAACCATATATAAAGGCTGCGTAAGGTCTCTTTATGCAATTCTCCATGAGTACATTTCAGTCACCTATATTATGGGTTCTGGTCTGATGCGTGGAAGCTTGCGTGGAAGCGAAAGAAGAATAATTATATGCAAAGCTATCTATATTTCAAACTCAACTACATGCACACATATCTTGAAGCTGTTGTCTAATTGCAATGTATAAGAGAAGTTCCTCTATTATCTTTAGTGTTGTAAAAAAGACATGTCTAGAGCGCTATTGTTGTATAAAAAGGCGGTAGGTGCGCTCTTTTGCACTCCCTTCATTCTAAAATACAAGTCATCATTCCAATATTTTTTGGAGATTCAAAACATCTCAAGTTTTATCAAAATTATAGAGAAAACTAAAAAGATCATGACATCAAATAGGTATACTATAAAAAGATCATTACAATAAGTCTGAAATCATGAGTCTGTTGGCCATGCAGCCGCTCCGTAATTTCAGGATCTCCTACGAGGCGATCGTGAAGGCGAACTCGTTCCCACCTCCGTTCTAGATCGTCACTCCGGCGATCTGGACTGCTCCGTCGTGTGCCGCTCCGGCTGCGACGTCCACGCCCCGCCCACCGACTCCCAGTTGGCGGCGGCCACCGCAAATCGCCGGTTAGCCGTTCTTGGCGCCGTCGACCAAAGATCTTCCCCTAGGGACCAAGCGCCGCTTAGGATTCTCCTGGTTGGGACTTGTTTGTGTCTGTGGTGTTCATACACGCAGATCACTGTGTTTTTGCCCTGATCCGGTTGCATGGCATCGGGTGGTGATGGCAGCAAGGGGGCAGGGGGTGACCCCTTAAACCCTAACGTGACTGATCTCCTGCGATGGCTGAATCTGACAGAAGAAGAGGCCATCGTGGACTTCTCTGATGATGAGGACATGAATGATTCACCACCAGTTGAGTGGGCGTTGGTGGGTAAGGTGCTTTCCCCGTCGCCAATTCATGTGAATACAGTTCGCTCGGCTATGAAACCTGCTTGGGGCAACCCGATCGGGCTGAAGCTCTGAGCAATCGGTGAGAAAGAGAGACAATATGTTTGTGGCGGAGTTCGGTGATAGTACTGACATGGATCGTGTACTGGCTGGGACGCCATGGATGGTGGGGAGATATGCCGTTGTTTTACAAAATTACGATGAAAAGCTTAGTGCGGCAGAGATTGTTTTTTAGATCATATGGAAATTTGGGTGCGCATTCTGAATCTTCCGCTCGGGTGGATGAACCAAACGAGGGGCTTTAGAGCCATGAGTCTGATTGGGCGAGTGGTGCAGATGGATGTGGATTCAGATGGTAAGGCAAGCGGCGCTTTCCTGAGAGCCCGCGTGGCGATCGAGATTGACAAACCCTTACGACGGGGGGTCCTCCTTCGTATGAACAAGCTAGAGGAGCCACGGTGGTTCCAGGCCCAGTTTGAGAAGCTACCCTTCTATTGCTTTGGTTGTGGCATTATTGGTCACTCTGAAATTGAATGTGCACATCCAGTTGCACGTGACGAGCATGGTAAGTTGCCCTATGATGTCCAACTCAGGGCACCGGATGATAGAAGAAAGCGTCCCCTAGTCCTTTGCAAGTGCTGCTGCAGAATCCTATGGGAGTGGGTCCTCTTCGGCATCTAAACCTCCAAAGGCGCAGCACAGCAAATCTGGAGGCACCAGATCCTCTTTGGGAAACGATGGCACACGTCAATCGTTTGGTTCAGTGGGGGAGACAGACGAGCAGGAGGTGCAGTCTCCTCTGAAGGCACAGGAGAAATTTACAGAACAGGAAAAGGGGAAAGGAGCTCCAACTGCGAGCAGGAAACTTGATTTGTCAAGCGACAAGTCTAACCAGCTACCGAGGAAACGGAAGTCCAAGGGAGCTGGGGCAGCAACACAGGACCTAGACCTGAATGAACCCTCCACTGAATCAAATGCACTGGTGCCGGCTGGTTTAGTGCACTCCCGTGTCAACCAACTAGATACCAATGCTGATACTAGTGGAGAGAGCATGATCGAGACCCTCAAAAAACAAAGGCATGGAAGCGCTCAAAATGCACGATCGGCGGCGGCTGTGCCAGACAGCCCCCGCCGGGCACAATGAATCTCATGTGTATGAACTGCCGGGGCATCGGGCGGTCCGAGGCAGTTCAAGAAGTGCGTAGCATCATACAGCTACATCGCCCGTCTTTGGTGTTTCTTTCGGAGACACGGTTGTTTAGCGATTCGGTGGATAAATTGAGGAGGGAGGTTGGGATGCCAAATGGCATAGGTGTGGGCAGCTTGGGCAAGGGGGGAGGCCTTGCCCTCCTATGGACAAACTATGTATGTGTGAAGCTCCAGAGCTATGACAAGTATCACATAGATGTGCTGGTTGTCGATCAACTTTCTGGTGCGGAACTCTGGCGATTCACAGGGTTCTATGGCGAGGCCAGAAGGGAGAGAAGACATCGAATTTGGGAGTTGATGGATTTTTTGAATGATCAGAGTTCAGCCCCGTGGATTTGTGCAGGGGATTTTAATGAATGCTTGGCCGCTCATGAGCAATTTGGTGGAGTCACAAGGTCTGAAAGGTAAATGAATGGATTCCGTAATGCGGTTAATAACTGTGGTTTCGTAAACCTTGGTTTTATTGGATTACCATATACTTGGGACAATCGTCAGCAGGGCAATCACAACATCAAGGTCCGGTTGGATCGGGCCTTTGCCAATGCGGCGTTCTCTGATTTATTCCAGGATATGAAGGCATGGCACGTTCAAACGATGGAATATGATCATTGCTGTCTTATTATTGAGTGTTCCCGGTCCAGAGTGTCAAAAAGAAAGAGAAAGACATTCAGATATGAGAACATGTGGCGTCGCGATCCGTCATATACCAAGCTAGTGGAGAACACCTGGGGGGACGCCGCGACTACCCAAAATTTGGGACAATTACAAACCACCCTCAGGCGGGTTCAGTGCTCCCTCCAAGACTGGGACCGGTCAGTGTTTGGCTCTGTCAAGGCTGTCTTGGCACGACTCCGTAGAGAATTGGAGGATGTGAGGAGGCAGTCCATTCATTCTGGTCCCTCTCGGCGGGGCGGCAGATCATGTCCAGCATCACTGAACTGCTGACTCGAGAGGAGATAATGGAAAAACAACGATCGAGAATTGAGTGGCTTAAAGAGGGTGATCGGAACACCAAGCTCTTCCAGGCAAGATCGAAAGAACGTGCAAAGTCTAACAGGATTAGTGCTTTGCGGTCTGAGGATGGTGTCCTGGCCACCAATCAGAAAGATCTTGAGGATTTGGCAAACGACTTCTATAAGAAGCTATTCATGGCTAACCCGGTGTTGTAGGTGGAGGGGATATTGTCGCATGTTCCTGCACGGGTGACGGATGCGATGAATGAAGTTCTTGATGCACCGTACTCGGCTCAGGAGGTCGAACGGGCTCTGTCAATGATGGGAGCAAATAAAGCACCTGGCCCTGACGGTTTCACTGCAGGATTCTTCCAAACTCATTGGGAAGCAGTGGGTCCAAGTGTTGTGTCTGCTGTTCTAAACTTCCTGAATGGAGGACAGATGCTGGAGGGGGTAAATCAGACGACCATTGTTCTGATCCCTAAGATTAAGAATCCACAGGAGCTAAAGAACTATCGACCGATCTCCCTGTGCAATATAACCTACAAGCTGTGCTCGAAGGTGCTTGCCAACAGACTGCATTGTTTTCTGGACGACATCATTTCTGCAGAACAGAGTGCTTTCGTCCCTGGACGCTTGATAACGGACAATGTCCTTATTGCATACGAGTGTATCCACTATTTGAAACGGAAAAAAGGCAAAACAGGCGCGTGTGATGTCAAGCTTGACATGGCCAAGGCTTATGATCGCGTCGAATGGCCGTACTTGCAAGGAATGATGCTCCGATTGGGTTTCTCGGAAAATTTTGTGGCAACAATCATGAGATGTGTCAGCACAGTCTCGCTTTCAGTACGGGTGAATGGCAACCTTACTAATCCTTTTACCCCATCTAGAGGTATTCGGCAAGGTGACCTGATTTCCCCCTATCTCTTTCTGCTGTGCTTTGAAGGGCTCTCGTGTCTTCTGAGGTCAGTTGGTCCAGTGCATCTCTCGAGGGGAGTGCGTGTTGGTATTCACGCCCCATGGATTTCGCATTTGCTTTTCGCGATGATTGTATCGTTTTCTCTAAGGCATCGCGGAGAGGGGCTGACCGACTTCATGAAGTGTTGGACATCTATAGTAAAGGTTCTGGACAGTTAGTGAACAAGGAAAAATTTGCTATATTCTTTAGCGCCAACTGTCAAGATGAGAACAAGGAAGAGATGAGATCGGCATTGCAGATTCACACTGAAGCGTTGGCCGAAAAATACTTAGGCCTCCCAACAACGCTTGGGCATTCAACGAAAGAAGCTTTTGAGTACATGCCGACGAGATTAAAGAATCTGGTGGGAGCCTGGAGTGGGAAGGAAGCAAGTGGAGCTGGAAGGGAGGTCCTGATTAAGTCAGTAGCCCAACCAGTTCCAACCTATCCCATGAGTTGTTTCCTTATACCTAAAGACACATGCAAGAAGATGAGATCGGTAGTCTCAAATTTTTGGTGGGGAAACTCAGCTGACAGCAAGCGCATTCACTGGCAGCGTTGGGAGCTGCTCACCCGGCATAAAGAAGAGGGAGGAATGGGATTCAAAGACTTGTGATTATTCAATCTGGCACTGCTAGGGAAACAGGGCTGGAGATTGATAAAAAACCCAAATTCCCTCTGTGCTCGAGTTTTGAAAGGTCGGTATTATCATGATGGGAATTCTTAACAGCGACGAGACGAAAGCACGCTAGTCAGACATGGCGAGCAATTTTGGCAGGGAGAGATGTACTGCAAAGGGGAATTATTAAGAGAATAGGGAATGGAAGCTCAACAAACATTTGGCATGACAAGTGGATCCCAAACCATTTTGATGGTAGCCCACTGGTTGTGCCGGACAATGAACAGTTCTCCCTGGTGTCTGAATTGATAACACCTAGTGGTCGTTGGAATGAAGATCTGATCAAGCATAGCTTTGAAAGTATTGATGCAAATGCTATACTGAGTACACCATTGAGAGGAATCGGAGAGGATACCTGGGGCTGGGGGCCGGAAAGACATGGCTGTTACTCTGTCCGTTCAGCTTACAGATTACTCTACTATGATCAATGTCAGCAATCTGTACAAGGGAATGCCTCGACTTTGGGTGACCCGACATGGAAGCGTATCTGGAGGCTATGCATTCCTCCCAAGATTCGCGTTTTCTGGTGGCGTGTGGTAAATGGATATCTACCAACAAAAGGGATCCTACATAGAAGACATATCGAACCCACTCCACACTGTGAGAGCTGCGGGACAGAGGAAGAATCCATTCGGCATGTGCTCCTGGACTGCACTGTGGCAAGGTGCTTCTGGAAACAAGTACGAGCGATGACTGGTCACAAGCTCCCGCAGATGCACCCGGTAACGTGGGCACAAGACCTAGTCGACCCGAGTTTTTGTTCAGAGAAAGCAGCGGCAACGTTCCTTTGTGGCATGTGGTCGTTGTGGACGTCGAGAAACAAGAGGAAGCATGGAGAGTCAGAAATTCCGGTAGCAAAGGCAGTGCAATGGGCTGCAGACACAGCATTCGATCTTTGGCAGATTTCTCATCCTATCAAGGCAAAAATTCACCCACCAAAGGCAAGGCAATGGAGGAGTCCTGACCCAGGTTGGGTAAAGTGTAATGTTGATGCAGCTTTCCTAGAGAATGAGCGACGAGGGGCAACTGGAGTGGCACTTAGGAACAATGACGGTCAATTCTGTGGTGGCCGGGCCCGCTGGTATGATAATTGCCTAAGTGCCATGGCAACCGAGGCAGTGGCGTGTCGCGACGGTGTCCAGTTTGCCTTGGAGAAGGGAGTGCAACGCCTTCAGCTCGAGACTGACTGTCAAGTACTCGTTAGTTTGTGGAGGCACCCAGACCGCAAGAACTCTGAGGTTGGTCCTCTTCTACAGCAGATCGATGATCTGAGTCGGAGCTTCCTTGATTTTGCCTTTACATTTTCCAGTAGAGATTGTAATAGGCTTGCGCATGCATGTGCTAAACTAGTTTCCGTGACAACTTGGTGGAGGAGTGGCTATTACCTCCACCGAGCTTACTGGGAATCATTGAAGCTGATTGTAACCATATTCACGATGAATGAATGAAGCTCTGGCAGTTCCTAAAAAAAAAAAAAAAAAAAAGACTGCCGGCAGAGGGCCACGTAATTAATTATTGATGACGAAGAGGTCATCCTGCAACAGACGCTCGGAGGCCACGTGCGGCTGCGTGAAACGCACGCAAGCGCTCTCAGGGAGCGAATCCTTCCACAGTCAATAAAGATCTTTATGTATGCATGGATTGGACTTTGAAGGCACCCGTTTACTTCCTCCATCCCGAAATGGTAATTAGAAGGTTTCTTATTTGACACCTGAAGTGTCGGGATAACTCAACTTATTCTTTATTTGACCATGAAAAATGAACATACTGCTTTTATTTTTCTATGTCCAATTTGACACTATCATTCGTTTTAGCATCTAGAGCCTATTTGGTTGAAGACCAATATTTGCCTTACAAATTCTAGAAAAAGCCAAAATATGAGCATACAAATATTAGGACAAATCAATGTTTTATTTAGGCAAACAATGTCTAGCACACACAGCGGGCCACACCGTTGGCCAATGGTTAGCCAAATGGTTGGAAAAAAATATTGAAGTATCTAGGATGAACTCGACCAACAGGTTGGTCGACGAAGAAGGCTGGCGGGGGAAGAGGATCCAACCAAGTAAATTGAAGTAACACAACAGCACCACTTGAGAAAATCCCAAACCCCTACAATAAACAGGATGAAGAAACACACCAATGCAGCTCTGAAACACAATCCCCAACCAAGCAAATTGAAGGCAGAGGCAATATATAATGTCCATGAACCATTCGGCATCAGTTCGTAAGCAAAACACCACAATGCTAACCATATATAAAGGCTGCGTAAGGTCTCTTTATGCAGTTCTCCATGAGTACATTTCAGTCACCTATATTATGGGTTCTGGTCTGATGCATGGAAGCGAAAGAAGAATAATTATATGCAAAGCTATCTATATTTCAAACTCAACTACATGCACACATATCTTGAAGCTGTTGTCTAATTGCAATGTATAAGAGAAGTTCCTCTATTATCTTTAGTGTTGTAAAAAAAAGACATGTCTAGAGCGCTATTGTTGTATAAAAGGCGGTAGGTGCGCTCTTTTGCACTCCCTTCATTCTAAAATACAAGTCATCATTCCAATATTTTTGGAGATTCAAAACATCTCAAGTTTTATCAAAATTATAGAGAAAACTAAAAAGATCATGACATCAAATAGGTATACTATAAAAATATAGTTAATAAGAATATAATGATACTTATTTGACATTATAAATTTTATTATATAAATTAGGTTGAACTTGAGATGTTTTGACTTATAATTCGGGATGGAGGAGTACTAAGTTAATTGCAACTAAAAAAATGCAGGAATGACATTTTCATGCTATATCAAGAAAAAAATAGACCATCACTGGTTAAAAATAAAGTTTTTTTTTTTTTTTTTGCAGTATCTAAAGTCTGAATGTTTCAGCACACATCAAGCCTGAATCAATTGTCGCTGGAATATTACAATTTGATATAGGGTTGATTAATGTTTTTATCCACTCTGTGCGACTAAGATTGCAACGGTGCATTCTAAATTTCTGCAGGTAGGTTTAGCACAGCGTTATCCACGTTACTGGGGCTTAGGGAAGCGGTGTATTAAACTTCTGGCAGGTTTAGCACAACGTTATCCATGTTACCGTGGCATGACGTGAGAAGATAAAAAGTAAGGAACAGATCAACTAATACCATGGAAAGAGTTTCAGAAAGAGAGGTAACGCCACAGTAGTAGTACTAGTACCTCTCGAGTCCTTTCTCCAGACTGATCTCCAAGACTACGCCTTTTGCAGAATCTTCCACAGAATAAATCAAAGAAAATTAGATTGGGCCGGGGCTCCAAAAGGCAACGTTGAGAGGTGCAGTTTACTCCAAAAGGTAATGGCATATAGTGGCTGGCAAGGGATGAAATGGGCGTGTTTGGATTCTCCTGGTAAAAATTTTGCCATGTTCTATCGAATCTTGTTACATATACATGAAGTATTAAATATAGACTATAAAAATAAATATTTGTACAGATTACAACTATTTTGTGAGATAAAATTTTTTAACCTAATTAGTCTATGATTTGATAATGTGATGCTACAGTAAACATGTGCTTATGACAGATTAATTATACCTGAAAATTTGTCTCATGGTTTTCTAACGAGTTCTATAATTTATTTTTTTTTTATTAGTATTTGAAATCTCCTTCCGATATCTTTCTGACATTCCGATGTGACATAAATAAAATTTTTCCATCTTATCCAAACAAGCCCGAAAGATCAGTGGGCAGTAGTTTCAGCCGATATATGGATTTTTGCAGCAGTATAGTCTGCAAGTGCGTGAAAGGAGAAACGGTAGGAAGAGGTGGGAAGACTGACGATTCTTTTATGACATATTTACTTGTATGACCCTTAGAAAAATGCGCTTTTTTTCTATTGTCTTATTTTTTTTCAAACATATACATACATGAATCTAAAACAAAACTATCTTTCTTCTGTGGTCTTCTACCAGTCACCTATATATTACTAGTATAGTGCCCGTGCTAACGCAACGGGTTTTATTTTAGAGATGCACATAAAAACCAAATGATGCTAATTCTATATGGTATCTAAAAAAGATAAATCATAATCATAAAACTAAAATAAATGAAGAAATACAAATTCGTTGTCTCACAGAGATTGGTCATTTCTCACTCAGAAAAAAATACGTAAGTCCACACAACGCTATACTAAGAAGGATCTTAAAGATAATCAACATATTATAAATCTGCAAACAATAGACAGAAGCTAAGGATGACGGTCAAGTGCACATTCTGAAACAACTAACTACCAGATTCACAGTTTTTAACCTCTCATATGTTGCTGTTGCTGGAACAATGTTTTAAAGTGACCAATTTCCCTCTCAAACATCTCCTGCTGATCTGCAACATTGGCGAGAAAAAGTGGTGAGACAACTGTTCTGAAAGGATGATTGATAAGCTCCAGTATATTCCTGATGATTCAATAATCTCATTGGCCTCATAAAAGTGGTAATGCAGTAGTATTTTTATCAAGATAATGATGTTTTAGCTACAGACACTATCTATTAGAATTTAGCAAAGTAACTATACAAGATATTCTATTTTTTATATTCTACATAAGACCACATAATTTGTTATTAAAAATATTAGGTAGTAACAGCTATATTATTTGAATAGGTCCCCTGTATATTTTATCATTATTTCAGGAAATTTAAAAGAATGACAACGTATGACATAAACATGGAAATGAAGAAATATGGTAATCCTCTCTGTTTTTAGCTGGAACTAAAATATTATAAGAACATGTCAACTGTAGGCATATAGTTGGCACTTAGTTTAGAACAAAAACATTTTTCTACAGGTCCCTAACATATGTACAGGTCCATCACAAGAATCATTTTCAAAATAAAATTTTAACATATAACATCCATAAGCTCATTTCATTCACCAAACTCAGAGATTTGAACCTGTCTGCTACCATAATTACTAAGTATAGAAGACGCATTCTGAATGTCACTGAAGAAACTCCGGGGGGGGGCGAAACAAGAATACTTACCGCATTTAATGAGATGCTTCTGAGACAGAATGTCAAGCCGTTTGCTTTCTTAGCATGGTGGAGGAGAAAACCTTGGGCCCTTTGCTTTCTTAGCAGCTGCTCTAAGCATTTCCAGTGCTAACCCACACACTCTCAGATAGTCAGCTGTGAACCATGTAAATCTGCACCGCACAAGGAAGTATCAACATTGGTTGCCTTGAGCTGAAAAAGGTGACGATATTAATAATTGCCACCTATTTTAAAATCTGCATAGAGAATTGGTACATGATATGAGAATAAAATTACCTCTAAACTCAATTTGATATATCAAGGATTAACATATTAACTTGGCCTTTCTGCTTCACTGAACAGAAGATATGGCAATGTAATTTTCTCTGGTATACCATTATAGGCTAATGGTTTGAGAATTTATAGAATTATATGAGCATCAAATTTATTCACTGTTGGTATAAATTAACGGCACCCTAAATTGTAATTATTATCAGATTATCCGCAAGCGCACAGATATATATTGATCAACACTTCACCAAGATCAACCCAGTTTTAATATCGAACCCAAAGGAACAGCAGTGATTTATGACTAAGTCTATAACTCTTAATCCAAAGGGGTACAAACAATCTAGAAACTATTGAGAATGAGGAAATAGCTAATGTCTTCTAGTTCCGACAACCGGTAAGCTTTGTATAATACTATCTAACTGGGCAAGTAACCCGAATAGGAGAAGAAACAGAGTAATCTCCTACCAAGCACCTATAAGCCTATCAGTCCTATCAACAGGAAGCGGACTACAGAGAAATCAACGAAGCTATAAAGTCACCTTCGTGAACTACCACTATCCGGCTAATCAGGGGACATCTACAAGCAACCATAGCCCAGACACCACGTCTATGCTACGAATCACTACTTCGACCTAGGAGCTACCCAAATCAAAGTACTCAATATAATATGAGTTGCAAACTTAAGAACGAATAAAAACAAGTTGCTTGCTTGAATCAGAATGGCGAATACAAAAGTACCTCAGAACGTAGCTCCGGGCAAGAGAGCTGAATCCAGACGAATACAGCTATGAAGAAGCTCCGACAGGCCGAGACTCCTCCGAATCTCTACTCCTCTACTCTATCTCTCTAATCTCTATCTTGATTGCTAGCCTAGATCTAGTGGATACCTATCTAATGCTCTGGCTCTTCAGCTCTTGATCTGCCTCTTCTCAGGGGGGTCTGGCCCTTTATTTATAGCCCGGTGGGATGAATACGCGCCGTTGGATCAAACCGACCTAACAAGGGGCTGAGATGACTCCTCAGAGGCGGTGGAGGAAGCTTCCGAAGGGGGGGGAGCAAACCCTAGCCACAGGGGGCTGCCCGGCGCATGGGTGGGGCCGCCCGGCCCCACCAGGGCTCCTCTGCCGGTCCCGCTGCTTCGGGTGTCTTCTAGACTCTTCTCATGCCCTGTTGGCGATATTTTCTGTCGCGATCAAGTTTTGTGATAATTACGCACTTTAATCCCTCTTTTAATCTTTTCTGGATAATTCCCTGAAAAATACACAATTCACCAAAACTCGTGGAAATTATTAGTAATAACCCTATTCTAATAGATATTCATATATGACACAGGGATATTTGCTAATAAAAATTATACATTAATGAGTGTCAACATTCACTATCGCAGATCCATCACTAATAGCTAACCAACAGAAATCAAGCACTACTTGGTGCACAATATTGAAGAAGCTTAAAATCAGACCTTGTTAAAAATGTAGTGCGATTAAATTAACCTTTGTTCTGCAATCTCATGGCTTTGGAGGTGTGCACACAATCCAACAATGTGCATGTTTCCATGGCATGTAAAGGTCTGCACACAATCCAACATTGATTGCAGTCTTAGCAGGTTTGACATTAATCTGTTTTTGCTATCAGAAAAAAAATGATAGAACTATCAGATAATGAATCCAAATATTTATTTAGGCCAGATAAAAACAAAAAAATCAATAGTATCTAATGGTGTATCTTCTATTTCAGCCTGACTACACAGACACTATTATAAACGTCAGAGTCAATCTAAACTGAATGAACAGGCCAATTCATGTAATCGATTCTTGTGTAGGCAACCACAAAAATCAGGAAAGAAAAATATATGATTTTATGCAATTGTTCAAGGAATAAGGTGTATTAGTGAAAAATAATTTTCCAAACTCTCAGAAACATTTTATCAAATACATGAAGTGCAGATTAGAATTGATCCATTTCAAATATTTTTTATGAACTTGTATGCACGATATGGATCATTAACCAATCTAGAAAAACAAGAGGAGGGGAGCAAAGACATGACCTTGTATATGTTCAGCAGGTGATTTCGTGTTGTGTCCCTGATAACTTCGATGGATCTTCGGCGTACCTGTTCAAACACCTGGTGCCATGCTAATAGATTTTCAGAGCCCGCAGGCAACCATACAAAAATTGTGGCTTAATTGAAATCATTCAATCATCCAAATGCAATTTGAGAGAAGGATCAATACCTGATGGACACTCATGGCTGAAGGGGAGATGCAAGTAGATTCTACCACCGTCTACCGTGCGCTCAACACTGCTGGATTCAAATCCTGTGGAGAAAAGACTGCAGCGTAGCTAGAAGGGGATGGGCGGATCTGAGGGTGCTGAGGAGTTAACTCCGTAGAGGAAACCGGAGGGAGCATCGCGTGGGAGAGGATCCCGGGGCGACCGACGACATCCCACCACCCGCACCCTTCCTCGCCCCTGGAACTGGAACAACAGAGAGAAGAGGGCTTGAGTCCAGTCGGAGCTCCAGGGGATGGATCTAGAATGGGAGCAAACATACCTTGGTCCCCAGCCATGGAGTAGGCTGCCGGTGCCGCGCCCACCACGGTGGCCTCGCCCGTTGCCAGAGTCGGTACGCCAACGCCGGTGATGAAAAGGGCGCGACCTCCGTTGCCACATATGTCGGGGGAAGGGGGCCGTGGCCGGTGAGAAACGGATGCCGCTGCTGCCGATGCTGGATAGGAAGAAGGCAGTGTCACCACGGGAGGCTGCGGGTGCCAGCGCCGGGCGCGCGTGGCCAAGGATGTGGCCGCCCGCGTCGGGAAAAGGATCCCACGCCCACGCGTGGTCGAAAAGCCGGGCATCGACCGAGGCGGCCCGATGTTCAAACCCTTGGCAGCTCGTGCGGAGGCGGGGGCCGGGAGCGTCGTGGGAGAGGAGAGTGCCTCGCGCGGCGACGGGAGCGTGGCGGGGGCTGGCTTCAGCGCGCTGAAGCCTAGGATTTCTGACCGTAAGATCTCGCGAGGGTTGATTAAGAGCCTTAAATTTTGATGATGTTGGATTCCTGGGTGCATTTTGTGGGGTGCACAATGGTTGGAGACTCTCAGCGGGGGACATATTCTTGTGTGGACGGAGTATAATTTAACTATTCCATTATAGTAGAGATGGGTTCTGGTCTAATGCGTGGAAGCGAAAAGAAGATATTTATATGAAAAGCTATCTTTTTCTTTTTGATGGGAATTATATGCAGAGCTATCTATATTTCAAACCCAAAGCAACCCGGTGGGCCAGCGGCAGCAGCCCAACGACAGCGGCAAAAATCTTGTCATCGTGGCCCGTTCGTGAGTCCGTGACGGGCTCACGGGCACGCTGGTTAGCCTGTAGCTATCTCGCAAAATCTGGAACACAAGAGGATTTCCCTCCCGCCGCCGCGCCGCCGCTTCGACTATGCTCGTGGTCCTCACAGTCGCATGGCATCCGATAGTCCAGCAAGGAGTGGCCGACAATGGCGTGAGGCCGAAGCAATAGCCTGCGCAGGCATAATGGCGACCGACGAGAGGCCTACCCGAGGTGGTTCGGTTTGATGCTTGCCCACTTGCCCAGCCCAGAAGGAAGAAGGTATGCACTCACGAACCGTGTGTTGCAAAAATTTCTTCAAAATCCTGCCAAAGCACACGATTTCATCCACAATCCACACACGCGCCGTCCAACACATGATTATCAGTACATTGTAGTTTATTTTTCACTCTTGACACTGTCATCGCTCCTCGCAGCTGCTGACTCTCCCCCAGTTCTATCTCTTCTCTATATTGTAGCCTGAGGCCTGTCGGATTTATGCTTACGTTGTGTTTGGGCCGGCACCGGTGGCAGACACGCTCTCGAGGTACCTCTCCACAATGTCCAGGCCGCAGAGCTCCTTGACAACAGGCATTGTCGCCAGCACGTCCATCTGGAATGTGACGGCGGAGTTCACCGGGCCGGTGTTGACTGAGAACTCCTTCCTCGCTGCCCTGATGGCCTCTCTCATCGCACAGTGCACCGAAGCCGCGAGAAGTAGTGGCGGCTCACCTGATGCTGCAAACAAGTCCACGGTATGTCAAGATTTTTGTGGTTTTGTTTCCATAAGCAGATAAGCTAGTTATCAGAAGTTGAGAAGTTCTGCATGAATGTTTAGAGGGGATCAAACGTTGTGAGGAGATGCTTGCCTTTGGAAGACAGGACACGCTTCTTGTTGGGGGCACTGTTAAACATCTCAACATTGAACTCCTTCGGGATATTATCCACCGTGGGGATCTTGTAGGTCCATGTGCCGTCGTGGATGACCATGCCATCAGAGTTCGTCTTGTAGTCCTCATTTGTGAAGAACCCTATTCCTTGGACAAAGCAGCCCTCGATCTGATTGAATGATGAAAAATGTTTTGAGAATGAGCTCAATTTCATTGATACAGTGGTCTGTGTGAGCTGTATTCATTTTGTAGCTAACCTGGCCCAAGTCCACAGCAGGGTTTAGGCTTTGCCCACAGTCATACACTAGGTCGCTTCGTAGAATTGTGGTTGCTCCTGTCAGGATATCAACTTCCACCTGCAATGTTCATTGCAAATTTCCAGAGAAATGTTAGCTTTAGAAGAACTGGAGGTGCAACATCATTCCAGTTGCATTGTCAGGATACCTCGCTGGTGCCAGCTCCGTAGTTCAAGTAGGTTTTGAAAGATGGATCAGGAGTCCAGTATGCTTGTGCTGATAAGTTCACACTCGCCATGCTTGCCTGTATACGAGGCACAACTATCAAGAACAATTTAAACTACTTGATATTGAGTTTCAGTACCTTAGATTTATTTGACTTTGCTACTGATTGATTAATGATGGAATGAATGGAGGCAAAAAGATTTGAGTAACTATAATTCTTGATATCCCTTTCAATCATATTAAATGACATGTTACCAACAAAGCTAGAGTTAAGTTGTTCTCACCTGAGCAATCAAGGCACTCCATTCCACTGTGTTGGACTTAGCTTCGAGACTCTCCTTGATAGGCTTCAGCCTCTCAACAAGTACATCACATGATTGTCGAATCGCTTCACAGCTAGTTTCAGAAGTGGTGCTCCCAGCAGTCAAACCTCCTTGGATCAGGCATAATGTGTCTGCTTGGATAACCCGAATCTTGTCCAGAAGGCATTCGCCACCATCACGGCACAACTGTCCCAATCTGAATGCCGTCATCTGCTTCACTTTAGTCCACAATCCTTGGCCTATCTCAATTCCTCCGACCTCGGCAGCAATGGAACCATCATTCATAATTGATACCTTGCCTGGAGTTGGTCGAAGACCAACCTCATAAGTAGCTGGCACACAAGAAATGCCGCGTTTCTTCCATTTGTTGCTGCTATTGAAGTGCTCAATCATTGCAGCCCTGTGCTGATATTCTGGAGACAAGGCTAGCTTGTCAAACATGGACACTAGGCTGTATGTAGAAGCTTCACCTGCACTTTCTCCATAGAACACTTCAAGGCTTTCAAAATCATGAAGGTTCTTCCTCCTGATGGTGTTAGTGTCTAGTGCGAGCACCGAGGCAACATGCTCGATGATGGCTTCAGCGATGAAAGAGCCCTGCACATCTCCAGGAGCTCGCATTGCTGACTTTGATGAGACATTTGTCTTGCATAACTTGATGTCAAATTCAAGAGTGCCCCAGTTGTACTTTTTGAGAGCTCCTATGATATTACGTGGCATCACTGGAGTAAAATCTGATGATATTCCAGCATTGATTCCAAGATCAAGGTGCAAGGCTGTGATGTTGCCATCTGATTTGAACCCAACAGAGTATTTCACCTTCATTGGATGTCGTCCTCCAGCCATTATCATGTCCGTCTTGCGATCGAGGTACATCCTAATTGGACGCCGTAGCTTGAAGGCAGCAAGGGCACATGCACATGCAATCTGACAAAGAGGAAAATTCATGGTCATCTCTAACTCATTTGCACCTCAACAATTTTTTTGCCCAAATCATGAAGTTCAATTGACAATACAGTGGCAATTCAAAATTCAAAATCTTGAGCGAATTAAAGCTGTAGTTATGGGTTGGACTTACATGCGTTGATTTCATTGCCTTTCCACTAAAGCCTCCTCCTACTCTTCTGCTGATGACACGGACATTGTGAAATGGAATGCCAAGGCACCTTGCTACCAATTTTTGTGTGTGCTCAGGCATTTGTGTCGAGGAATAGATTGTTATGCAGTTATCTTCATCAGGAATCGCTAGTGCTGCTTGAGTTTCCATGTAGAAGTAGTACTGGGATTCAAGTTTTACCTGTGGGCACAAGAATACTAGACTTGAGTGTTTGGCCTTGCTAGAATATACATATATCCTTCTGAACATGACAAAGTCTTTTGTACCTCTGCTGATAGAATCTTATGGTCAGCTTCAGACATTCCTTTGTTGTAGTCACCAACTGACTTTGGAACTAAAAATGAGGGAAGTTTGATGTAGCTATTTCTTTGGATAGCATCTTCTATTGTCAGAATTGGTCGCTGCAAATTTTCTGTGCTATACTCAACAACAGCTTGCTTTGCAGCCATATAAGCATACCTTTGTGTTTCAGCAATCTAAGTGAATTGAAAAGCAATAAGACACGGTAAGCTTGCCTGGTTCTACAAAAACATATTTCTATTTTTGTGTAATGTGAAATAACAACAAAGGAACATTACCACAACACCAATATTTTGACCAGCAAATTCAGCGATTGGATCTGCAAATAGTGCTTCATCTCCTAGCATATGGAAGTTGCTTCCAATATTTTCTCCACCGCTTGGAATATCCTTGGCCGTTATAAGTGTGATGACCTTCTGTGAAGCCAACGATGATTTGAAGTTGATACTCTTCACATGAGCATAAGGACGTGTGCTGTAGATAAATGCTCCATAGAGGCAATCCTTGGGAGCAGGGATATCATCAACATATACTGCCTCCCCTATAAGAAAAATGGATATGGTTTAGTGCATTTTTAAGAGAGAAAATACAATCAGTATAGCGTGCTGGGATGGAAGCTTATGAGAGGTTCTGCATTGATCAAATTGTTGTACTAAAGACAAAAAATTGGATACATAGGATGGTTATTTTGTCGAGTACACAGAAGAAAATAGGTTCACCACAGTGGAGCATCAGTGCATCAGTGTAAGAGTATATACCTGAAGCTTGGATCTCTGCCCCAACTTTCTTGATCGGCTTGCCAACAGGCTGGTACTCATCGCTGAAAACCATTTCTTGTCTTGAACATATTGGCAAATCATTGCTGTCAACCTTAAGATGCTTCTCAGGTGAGTCCATAGTGCTACCATTTGTAGTTCCACTAGTATAAGACCCATTGGGAGTATCAATCTTTGATGGTGAATTTGAACAGTTGGCAAGGGAAGATAGAAAATTGAACAAGAAACCGACAGCCAAGCTGATCCTATATTCACGGTGTGTAGTGTCTTCTGATGGTGAAATAGTGTCTTTGAGTAGTTTAATTGCTTCAAGTATCACAAACGAGCTGGGCGATTTTCCCTTCAAGAAATCCTCAACCTTCTTAGCTCTGATGGCATGATCGACTCCGTAGGCACCAAATACCAAGCATATATCCTCAATTAGATGGCCGCCTGATGTCCTTGCCAAGAAAGCAGAGTTTACATATGAGACAGCATTTCCAAATGGACGAGGGGCTGCTCGGAAAGTCTCAAATGTGACATCATCTGAACCACAACGTGGTATGAATATACTCAACAAAAGGGTCCTTGAATCACATGGAGGTTGCTCCAAGAACTCCTCCAGAGTGAAACACAGCCTTTTGGAAGCCACCTGGACTGTGACTGTCGAACCTACAGCTAGAAGCACGGTTGCAATGTCTGATTCAAATGGCAACCTTTGCGCCATTATTATGTTTCCACCTATGGTTGCAGTGTTCCGAACAAATGGTGAAGCCACTTTGTTCAGGTGATCAGCAATCTTTCTGAAGACCAGATTTCCATCTGACAGCACCTCAATGGCTTTAGAGATAGACACAACTGATCCAAGCTCAATTCCTTCACTGCTTCTTTTGATGACTGAAAGCTCTGGGATTCCTTTGATGTCAATGTACTTGTCATAGAGGTCCTCATCCTTGTACACTCCAGACCCAGTGTTTGAAGCCACAATCTTCACAGTATTTTCATGAAACCAGTGTGAGTCGAACAACCTGTGGAGCTCTTCAATACTCTTAGGGTGGTACCAGCCGTCGTTCGAGACTGCAATCGGAACATCATTTTCCTGCTTCTTATTAGACTTGATCTCGGATTTGAGAAACTCTGGAAATGTGCAAACTGCATCACTGTTGTATGCCGGCAGCTTGCTGACTTCCGCAGAACCCTTCTTCCAGAAGCAATTGAGGCCTAGGTCCTCGAGGTCAACATCAGAGGCAAAGCTTTTGCAGGTGTCGACGATGGGCCTGTATCCGGTGCAACGACAAAGGTTGCCTGAGATAGCCTGCTCTGCCTCTGAGGTAGTTATCTTGGAGAAGCCAGTAGGAGGGTCTGGGCGATCGGACTTCTTGTCGGCCTTGACAAGGGCGGAGAAGATGGACATACACATACCAGGTGTGCAGAAGCCGCACTGCGAGGCGTGGAAGCCGGAGAAGCGCTGCTGCACGGGGTGGTAGCCATCCCTGGTGTTGCCGATTCCCTCACTGGTGGTCACTGAGCAGCGGTCCACGTTGTGGATCAGCGTCAGGCAGGAGCTAGCGGAGAACTCGGTCACCTCATCGGTGTCCGGGTCGTACTTGGATATGAGGACCACGCATGCACCGCAGCCACCTGCCACAATGTGAAATTGTAAAAGTCCATGGAGGAGTTTAGTTCCCTTCACTTTACGTAAATGCAGGAAATTAGCATACTTGGGTTGATCGTTCAGAGTTCACACTGTGTGATCTTGTTATAAAACAAATAGTACGTAGTATGGTTCAAAAGCTAATTCTTGTTTCTTGTAGTATTAGCTTCCTGTGTTGTATGTCCCAGATATAATACCTGATTTTTTTTGTAAAATATAGTGATTCTTTTAAGTAAAAACAGTGTGTCCAGTCTTGCCTGAGAGCAAATACAGGACGGGTTGTACTTGTATTCCCTTCCATCGAATAATGCAATACCTCTTTTATTTTGAGGAAGTCAAACAAACTGTGTATATTATCTGTATATCAATCAGTCAAGTTATCAGTATTGCACTATTGGTTGTAGTATATAAAAAAATGCAGAACCATCTTTAGGGATCTGTAGTTTAAAATCCTTGCACATCATTTTGACTTTCTAGCTTTTTCAGGGCTGTATGAAGAGGTGGACAAGGAAATGCTCATCAACGGCGTGAACACAATGCTTCGGGTGGCAACTGACCTCCTTCTTCAGAAGACTTCAGAGGACCCAAAGCGTAGGAAGCAAGACAAGTGAAGGAAGATTTAGAAAAAGACTGAAGCTGGATGATTCTGATGAAACTATCTTTTGCTGATTCATGAGGAATGTTATGCTTAAATGCCTGAGTGGCATAACTACTCTTTTGTTCTGTTATGTTTCAGGGTCCGTTTCTAGTTAAGTAACAATTCGGTGCGAGTTGGCAGCGTTTCTGGGTTTCAGATGCCCTCTAAGGTCGAGAGGCTAGTTGTTAGTGTTGGCTGCTTCTGTTTGCTGTCTGTTCTGTTTCCGAAACTCTCTGTATCGATCGTTGAATGGAAATGGGTATCCCCCTGTTGGAAAAAAAAAAATATTGACTTTCTAGCTCTATTGATTTCGTCCTTGTAGCTGGTATATATCAAGGCACAGAGGTAGTAATGAAACAGTAGCAGATATAAGGCTGTGTCTATCTCGATCTCCAATCTGAAGTTGGTGAACAGGATGCACATGCAGCAAATAAATACATAAAACAAGAGACTCCAAGGAAAATTAGCTACCTTCGCCGCAGCCGAGCTTGGGGCCTCTGACGGGCGTCTGGGTGCGCAGGAACTCCAGCAGCGACATCGACGGGTCCACGCCGGCGGCCTCGTAGCGCTTGCCGTTCACGGCCAGCACCACCGTCGACGACGACTCCGGCGGTGGTGCTGCCTCCGACCCCATCTCCTCCTGCACAGCGCACACAGCACAGCAGAGCACAGCAGAGCACCCCAGGGTCCGCGGGGAGCCGATGGTGCCCCTCCTGTTTATACGAGTTCCCGACCTGCTCCTGCGGCCGGCCGGGCGGTGATGTTGAAGTAGGCGCTGACGTCGCCGGCGGCCCCGTTGATGCACGCGCTGACGTCGCCCGACGCCAGCGGCCAGGATGCGGAAGCGTCCAGAATTCCCAGCGTGAAGGCCTGTCAGGTCAAGGAGCGGGAGTCAGGGGCGGGACCAATGGCATCGTCATGCATGTGCCTCCCAGACTCCCAGCTGTGGTATATAAGTAGGCGGCTGGCAAGTCAAAGAGCACGAGTCGTGGACTCGTGGGACAGTCTAGATGGTCGGTCATTGCTAACGTCGTCGTCACCCCGACTGAGAAAACTCTGGCAGCTCGCTCTGAGGCTGGTGCATGCCACGTGTAAATGAAGGATATGTCTCTTCAGATGAAGGAAAGGGTAGGTCTCTATGAATTTGCCTCCACACCGGAGCGTGCTTTGCAAAAACAAATACGGAAATGATCCAGTCAGCATGCATTTTTTTTCTTTCATTCAGTCATTAAAATACTATATACTAGCACAGCTGTACAACTATACAAGGCTGCGCAGCCTGTATCAGAAGCTAGGAAGTTAGCCGGCGCCGCGCGCGCCAACGAACGAGCAGAAAAAAAAGGCTGCGCCGTCGTTCGTCTAGCCACCCACCCGTCAGAGCAAGGCTAAGGCTATCCGTAGCAGGAAACGGCATGTGATCCTCCTATACCGTTTACCGGATGGAATCACCGCAGCGGTGTACGATATCCGGAGCGGAATCCTCCAGGACCGGCACCCTATCCACCAAATTTGTCGTCTCGCAGGTATGCACTATCTACGTATGGGGCCCAAGCGAGCGAGCAGAGAGGAGAGGGTCGGGGAAAGTGGACGGCCGCCGCTCGCCGTGAACCGTCGCCAAGACGGAGGAGGGAGGGGATGATACGCGCGAGATCCGCCGTCGCGCGAGGTGCTCCCGCTCGCCCAGCGGTCGGGTGAGTCCGCCCGCCGGAGCCGCTCGCAAGCTCGCACCTCCCATGGCGGAGCCGCCCGCCCGACGGAGCCGCTCATGCGCTCACGGCCCGCACGCTCACCACCCGCCGCCGCTGCCCGCCCGGAGCCGCTTGCGCTCACGGCATGCGCACTCGCCACCCCAGCAGTCGCTGCGCCCGCCTTGCTCCATTGAGCTCGCCCCTCCGTAACACCCCGGTGTTATGTTAACCTAAACCCCACCATGCCATCATATTATGCATTAAGCATCATATTTATTAATCCAATGATAATGCATCTAGCCTATGATCATATGCGTCATTAATTTGATAACCAAGCATTAGGTGCATTATTGCAATTCATGGTGTTAATGATCCTTGCACAAGTGATGTTTTGTCTTGTATGTTAAGCGTGTTTTGAGATGCTGATCATGATTGATGCTCATTAGTATAGCTTGCTATGCATGCCAATTAGAATAATGTGGAAAAGCAATTAAATTTCACTTACATGCTTTATCAACTTTATAAAAGTGATTAAACTAAAAGCAACCTTGGAATGATTAAGTGTTTGGCTAACCCCGACTCACACCCCAAACATATTTTACAAGTCAATTATGTAAAAGCAAGAACTCAGGTTGAATTTAGAATTCAAATTCCAACCCTAGCTAGAAATGGTATGTGTTGGAGTTTGAATTCCATTTTCAATTTCGGGAGCTAACCATAATTAATTTTCTAAATAAAGTTGCTAACCAATGGCACTATTTCAAAGTATGAACTTTGTACTTTCAAAGTATGCCATTGATTGGGTTTGAAATGTATCCCAACATCATTAATTAATTGCCCAAAGAATCAATTTGATAAATCCTTTCAAAAACCCTAAATTCAAAAGGTGTTTTGTCCCCTTTTCTACAGTGTTCAAAATATTTAAAATTTGGGAAAACTTCCAAAATAAAGTTTGTGTATCTCTCAGAGCTCTACAAGTTTGGTAAATAAAGTTTTTCAAGTTTTTGAATAAAATCAAAAGTAATTTCAAAAGTTCTTTAAATGGGAAATTGTCCCCTTTTGAGTTTTAAACTCCAATTCAAAAATTATTTAGTTTCATGAAAAACTTCCTAAATTAAAGTTGTAGATCTTGAGAAAGGGAACAACTTTTATTTTTGGAGATTTTCATCTTTTATTCAAAAATTGAAAGTAATTTTGAAATCCCAAAAGTTAGGGTTTATCCCCTTTTTAAATTCAAATTTGTAGTTTCAAAAATACCTGAATTTGACCAAACTTCTTTAACCAAAGTTGTAGAGTTTTAAATTTTGAACAACTTTTATTTTGGAAGTTTTTCATGTTGCTATATGATTTTGAAATTGCAAAAATTTAGGGAGAGGGGGTGTATGTTTGCTAGTATAACTGAAATTGGATTTCAGTTTCATTCCACTCCTCTGCCGTGTCCATGCCGGCCGATCGCCGCCGTGGCCCTTCCGGTGTCTTCCCAGGTTTCTCGCGCAACCGAACATCTGGCCGAGCTCGCGAAATCATCACCCACCTGTCGACTACCTCCCCGCCCTATAAAACCTGTCCACCGGCCGTTGTCATCGTTTTTTCTCCGCACTGCTCGTAGCTGGCTGTGTTGAATCGTCGACCAAATTCACCATCACCACACTGCCCCTGTCCAATTGCCTTTCCCAGTGGCTCCGAAACTTCATGGCGCACACGCCGAGCTACCTGTCGCTTTCCCTCGTCGTCGGGATCACCCGAACCTTGGCTTTCTTCCTCAGCGCTGTCACCGGAAGCCACTCCGTCCGCTCACCATGTCCGTCCGCCTCGGAGTGTCTCTGATCAAGCCAAGCAGTGCCCGAGTTCTGCCTTGAGCTCGTGGTTTCCGTCGGCTCGATCTCAAACTCTCTACCGTCGCGGTCTCACCGGAACGTGACCCATTCCGCGTGCACATCCATGGATTCCGCCGTCGAGCTCTGTTTTGCTTTCATGACGCCACCGCCTCCGAATCTATCCGGCCAAATCAGTACCACCAAGAGCTTCTCTTAGGGTCGTGAAGCTCACCGACCTACCCGTTGCATCCCTATCGCCGTCGGTTCGTCGGAACGCAGCCGCGCGCCGCCGGTTCACGCCGTCAAGGTCACCTCCGCCGCGGCCAAGCCTTTCTGCTCCGCCTCTCGTCAATCCAACACGAGCATCGTGTCATGGTGAGCCTCCTTGACCTCTCGGTTCATCGTTTTCAGTACATCGTGGCCGTTGGTGGTGACTCCGCTGCTGCGCCGTCGTGTCATGTCGTCGCCGGGCCGCCATGGCCGTCGCCACGGCAACCCCGAGCCCTAATCCGTCTGTCCAACCCCTTAGCCAGAGTCGCTAGGTCATGGGGGTCGCGTAGGTGTGCTTTCGCCGCCCCTGGGGAAGTTCGCCGTCGGCGAGGAAGATCGCCGGCGCCGTCGTGTGCCTCTGTTCGAATAGAAGAGAGGAGGAGATAGGAGCTGGGCCACGGGCCGCTGCTGGGCCGGTTGGGCTGGGCCGCCGGTTCAGTAGAGAAGGAAGGTGTTTTCCTTTTTCTTTTTTGTTTTTCTGTTTCTTTTTTTTCATAAATTCATAATTCAAAAATCTGGGCAAATAAAAATATAACAAAAATATGTATGTGATCCTTGTGATGTGTTATTTTATAGAAAAATATTTGTGTAGCATGTTAAATACTTTTATCATGTTTAATAATTGCATGCTTTAACTAATAAATGCATGATGTTTGATTTTTGTAGAGTAAAATAATAACCCAAAAATCATGAAACTTTAGGGTTAAGTTTTTTATGTGAAAAGTGACCTCCACTAAAATTTTGGTACTGTTTTAAGCAAGTTTGTTTTAATAACTAATTCTAGCCTTGTTTAATGACTATAAAAATGATTAATAAGACTAGTAAATAGCTAATTAGTTTTCTAATTAAAATGTTGTTTGATTTATGGTTTTGTTGTAGACTTTGGATCAGCAAAACATCTCTGGTCCAAAGCATAATCATGTATGGTTATGTGTAACGTTGCTCACATGCTTAATAGATAATTAAAGTACTTAAGTAGCAAAACTAGAATTCATTTAGGTTTGATTGTTTTTGATATTGTTTGAAGACCATGAACTATTATTCACCTTAATGACCTATGGCTTGGTTGTGTAGTATTAGTTGTAGTCATCATCACATGTGTATAAGTAGTTAATTACTTAGTAAGTTTATTTAGCGGCTTTCAATAACTATAAAAATGGTTAATAAATTAGTAATTAACCTTAATCATTTTAGGATTGCTTGATTTTGAGATTGAGTGATGACCCTAGGTCATTAACCCTAATGACCTTCGGCACTTTACATTGATTGCGCCGCGTTATCCGTTTTTGTTGTTGCTAATTACGATCTCTTGATGCAACTATACCGTGAAGGAAAGTTGTACTCAAGATGCAATGTAATTGAGTTGTTTTATCCATATTGTCATGCATCATGGTATGCATTTCATCATACTTAGCTCGCATCATTTCATTACGTGTAGTATACGTGAGAGCAAGGTTCGTGTTGATCAAGTTCGGAGAAGGTGTTTCCGGAAGAAGATGCCCAGAAGTGTTGGTGTCATCTGACCTGTGTAATCCTCCCGAGGATCCTAACCTTCTCTGCAACGCAGGCGAGTCCCGGATGCATCCAAACCCGTCCTTGTATTTCGAAAAGCTTTATATTTTATGTTCCTGATATAATGCATTAGGTGTTAGGAGTTGTGTGATATCCTACTTTGATGCATTTACCATACCTTGATATATTACCCTAGATACCTGTTTTGATTTCGAAATGCTTAGTATACGCTTAGCCTTGCTACTAGTATAGGGTTTTGATAAACTGTTTCCAAAAGTGTGATAATGGTACCAACTTTTGAGAAAGTTATGAAAAACCTGATGTTGCTTGTTGTTTATCCTTGTTCCGACGGGGTCAAGGGTACACAACAAGAACATGATGGTGAGTAAATCGAGACATCGGTGGAGTGACTTGCACCAGGATGGGCTAGTGCCCTGGTGTAGTGTCATCCACTTGTGTCGGTTAAGGACCGTCCATTGTGGTGATCCTGTGGTCAAGAGGGTTATTGGATAGTACTAGTCGCATGCTAATGGCGGTAAGCTCCCTTGTATGATTCATGCGAGAACGGACAACCGGAACGGGAAGTAGCGTGTACCCACACTACGAGCGCATCGTCGACGGTTAGACTGACGGCGTAGGGAGATGGGGTACTGTACTCTCGTGGCTAGGACCCGTTCTGGCAGGGAGAAATGCAAGCGTGAGTTGATGTATGTGAGATGTTGGGTCCTGCATACATCGTGTGGCTAGGAAGCCCCAGCTGGGTATATAAGCGATTCGAATCGTCGTTGCTCCACGATATGGGAGACTTGACCAAGCGTCAGCATCGTAGTAATAATGGAAGTTGTGAGACTGGAAAGTTTTGAATTCGTTACATGTTTGACAAGTGATTGTTATAGTAAGGACTGGCTTAGTCTCTTTTTGCAAAAGGTGTCTTTGATTCTTGCTAAAGCCTTACCTTGATTCTCATCAGCCAGCATTCCTGAGTCTTCTCCACTCTTTTCTGTCGGGTAAGTCTTGCGGAGTACTTTTGTACTCAGGGTTTGTTTGACCCCTGTTGTAGGTGCTGATTAGTGAAGCTAACTTCGGTCATACCAGTGGGCTTGGCATAATCGAATACCTCCCGTCTGAGACGTTCTCTTACAAGTACTCTATGGTTCTTTCTTGCTTCCGCAAACTCAGTTAAGTTTTGTGTACTCGAACTCTGATTAAGTTTTGTAATAATTTTTTTGTAAATCTTCCGCTACTCTGTGTATTTAGATAAAAATAGTTGTAATACTACAATATCTCTGTAAGAATTTGATCCTGGAGGATCGTGGTGTCATCGGGGTTTCACCTGATAGAACATTCTGAGTTATGTGGTACACAAGTATGGCTGACAGAGGTCTTAAGGACAATATCAGGTGCTTGTGGGCCATATAATTTAGAAGGTTCTGCCACACCCTCAGCCGCTCGCTGATTGGGGAGAACGGGAAAGGAGAGAGGAGAGAGAAGAGGGAGGAGAGAGAGAGAATGGGGAGAGAGGGAGTTCGGTGGAAAAAAGAAAAAACTGTCGCATATGTCCCACTGATATAGAGTAGAGATACATAGAATGGATAAGTGCGGAAGAAAGTAATATAGATGAGAGAATCTCGATGATCAGGACAAAATATTCTTTTTAAAAGATAGATTTAGAGAATGACGAGTGCGGCTCAGTCTTTTCTCAACCACTCATATAAGTTACAGCCAGCTACTAGCTATATGACCCACTTGTCTCTCTCAAGCTTCTTGGTTCCTGTGTCCAAGCCGACTATAAGCTTACAGTCTGCTTTGCTTCTCTCTCCTCCACATGAGAATTTAGCCAACTTAAAACCTGCTATTATACTTCTCTCAGTCGTGGCTCATGAGGAGTCGTGACGCGAAGCCAGAGCTGCCAAGTGTCATGGGGTCGCACAAGAGGTTGGGTCTCTAGGTTTGCCCGGGTACGCGAACATGTCGTTTCTCCCTGTGTTGCAGTTGATCTCAAAAAGAGAGAAAAATTTCTCCCTCTATATGTGACAATGTATTAAGTGCAAACCAACCTTTTCATAAAAATTAGTGTAAACTATGATAAAAATTTGTCTAAATTCATAAAGAACCATATATGTAGATGATATGACGATGCACAAACTTGTAAAATATCTTATCCAAACTCAATTTCCTTTGTAAAATTTGTTATTTTTATATCTCACAAACAAAGTCAAGTTTGGGCAAGATATTTTACAAGGTTGTGTATCATCATATCATCTACATGTGTCATTTTATTGGTGAATTTAGACGACTTTTTTACCGTGATTTGCATGAGTTTTTATGAAGAAATTAGTTTACACTTGATATGTTGCCTCCGTCTATTGTTATACTAGTATCTATCTATGCATGGGTTAAACTTTGAAGGCACCTGTTTATTTCCACGGTTGTGAAATGATAATAATTACAAGGTTGTTTCCTTTATTCGACACCTAAAGTCTAAAGATAATCGAATTCTTTATATGACCATTTGATGGAAGATAAACATGCTGGTTTAATATTTTTTATATCCAATTTGACACTACCCGTTTTAGAGCCTAGTATAAGGTTGAAGGCCAACATTTGCCTTACCAAACTGTGGATATACAAATATCAGTGCAAATCAATATTTTAGTAAGGCAAGCGGTGTTTGTACTTAGCTTTGCTGCCAACAAGAAGATAGATCGTCTTTTAATATGCTTTGGACGGCATTGCCAAAATTTTACCACTAGAGCAATTATATGCCAACTATCTTATTTTTTGTAGTACTATCTTAACTTGACTAAATTTACATAAACAATATATTAATGCTTATTATAGGAAATTTTCATCGTACACTTATTTAAAGTATGAAATGTTGACATTTTCCCCATATAATTCACTTAAATTTAAGTTAGGTCGACCCTCACCGAACCTAGAACTAGAATTGCAAGGCAGTATTATTATCCACAAAAGCAGCGGCGACCTACACGTGCGTGGACATCCGTTAGATCAAAACTTAACGCTTCTGATCAACCGGACTGAGAATCAAGACTGCCTTCGTTGGCGGCGGCGGCGGCACCGCCGGTTACCCGAGACTGTCTTTGTTGGCGGCGGCGGCGGCCGCGGCCGGAATACGCCATGGCCATGCCAACCACCGGGCCCAACCAAACGGCAGCTGCAATCCAGCAATAGCCACACAGCATCAGCTCTCGTGCGTCATGGGCAGGAGCATACAGCTACACATCCCGCGAAATCAAGTAGTCTGAGCTCAGCCCCGCCGCCGCTTCGCTAGTTGGAATAGGCGCGAGGTCACCACACTCGCTCGCCAGCCTACAGGCTACAGTGCGCAGGGAGTGAGAGGCAAAACCTAGCTGGCTGGTCCAATCCTATTCTCCATCCACACAGCGCGCGGGGGAGAAGCTGCTGGGAGAAGCTGCTGGTGAAGGTCGCGACGAGGCGGCGAGGGCTAACCTTGTGGCTGGTCCATTCAGTCCGACCCCCATCTACCCAGAAGGTAAGTAGTACGGATCTAGGTGTGCGTCATCAAAATCCAGTAGAAATCACATGATTTCATCCACAAACTAGCCTGCCCGACACTTATTTAGTTTACCTTTTCCGGTTTTCCCCCCTCTATTGTTCATGACTCCTGATTCACAAGATCACCTCGCCATTGCTGCCTCTTCTTCTGTACATCAGAGAAGAGATAACACTGGAAAGCTCGGCATGTCATGCCGTTTAGTATTTTACACAGACTGATTAAGCTCTCTCACTATGGGCACTGGCGCACCGCGCCTACTGGACCTATGCTTTAGCGGTGTTTGTTGGGCTGGCAGCTGACACACTCTCCAGGTACCTCTCCACGACATCCAGGCCGCAGAGCTCCTTGACGACAGGCATCGTCGCTGGCACGTCCATCTGGAACATGATGGCGGAGTTCGCTGGACCAGTGCAGACCGAGAATTCCTTCCTGGCAGCCCTGATGGCCTCCCTCATTGCGCAGTGCACTGAGGAAGCTAGAAGAAGCGGCGGTTCGCCAGATGCTGCAAACAAAGATCCGAAGCACAGTATATCAGGGTGCAGGCAGCAATTGTTGGTGGTTTCAAATTGCAGCTAACAGTATGTGGGAATGTGAGGGGATTGGATTGTAAGAATAGAACAGGCTCACCTTTGGAAGAGAGGACGCGCTTCTTGTCACGTGCGCTGTTGATCAGCTCAACATTGAACTGCTTTGGGATGGTGTCAACCGTGGGGATCTTGTATGTCCATGTGCCATCGTGGATGACCAATCCGTCAGAGTTAGTTGCGTACTCCTCATTTGTGAAGAAACCTACTCCTTGGATGAATGCACCTTCCACCTGTGTTAATGATGGATAATGTTTAGAGGAGCAGCATATTTTCTTTTAAGTGATCAGCAGGTGCAGTTTTTCTTTGGAGCTGACCTGGCCCAAATCGACAGCAGGGTTCAAGCTTTGCCCACAATCGTAGACAAGATCACTCCTTAGAATTGTTGTTGCTCCTGTTAGGACGTCAATTTCCACCTGTGATGAAATTTCCAATCATGTGTCAGCATTGGGTAGGACTGAAGTTACAGCCTCCAACAATTTGGCTTGCTAACTGCGCTTGCAGTGCTTTTTCATGAGATTTGGATAAGGGGTACCTCGCTAACACCAGCTCCATAATTCAAATAGCTTTTGAAAGTTGGATCAGGGGTCCAGTATGCATGCGCAGATAAGTTCACACTCGCCATAGTTGCCTGCAAGTGATCAGCAAAATGACATGTCCAATCGATGTACTGACAAATATTGAGTTCCTCAGAACTGTAGGGTCTGCTCACTGAATTGCTACTGCTATTGCATTTGTTAATATCTCAAAGGAAGGTGACAGAGCTTTAAACAATTGTTATTCTTGGCATGGCAATGAGAAAATTGGTATTTACAAAGCTTATTCTCACCTGAGCAATCAAGGCACTCCATTCCACTGTGCCAGCCTTAGCCTCCAGATTCTCCTTGATTGGCTTCAGCCTCTCGACGAGCATAATACATGACTGTCGAACTGCTTCACAGCTAGTTTCAGAAGTGGTGCTCCCACCGGTAACCCCTCCCTGGATCAGGCTTAATGTGTCGGCCTGGATGACCCGCACCTTGTCCAGGAGGCTTTCACCGCCGTCAGGACACAACTGTCCCAACCCGAATGCTGTCATCTGCTTCACTTTTGTCCACAACCCTTGGCCTATCTCAACCCCTCCGACCTCAACAGCAATGGAACCATCATTCATGATAGACACCTTGCCTGGAGCTGGCTGAAGCCGCACCTCATACGTAACTGGCACACAAGAAATGCCACGCTTCTTCCACTTGTTGCTTCTGTTGAAGTGCTCCACCATTGCAGCTCGGTGCTGGTATTCTGGAGAGGAGGCCAACTTATCGAACATGGTGACAAGGCTGTATGTAGAAGCTTCACCTGCAGTATCTCCGAAGAACACCACAAGGCTCTCGAAGTCATGAAGGTTCTTCCTTCTTATGGTGTTAGTGTCTGCTGAAAGTGCCGAGGCAACATGCTCAATAATGGCTTCAGCGATGAAAGAGCCCTGTGCATCTCCAGGAGCCCTCACTGCCGATTTTGATGGAACATTTGTCTTGCAGACCTTGATGTCAAATGCAAGGTTGCCCCAGTTGTACTTTTTGAGAGAACCTATGATAGGTGCTGGCAAGATTGGACTCATGTCCGGAGATATTCCAGCATTGATCCCAAGATCAAGGTGCAAGGCTGTGATCTTGCCATCTGACTTGAACCCAACAGAATACTTCACCTTCATAGGATGCCGCCCGCCCGCCATTATCATGTCTGTCTTGCGATCGAGGTACATCCGAACTGGACGCCGTAGCTTGAATGCGGCAACCGCACATGCACATGCAACCTGACAAAGAGGAAATTCATAGTCATCTATAGCTCATTTTGCCTCATTCTGATCACATTATGAATATTAGTTGCAGTACATTGGTAGTTGAATAGAAAATTCAGCATGAGCTCTAGTACTTTAGGGCTTACATGCATTGCTTTCAATCCCTTTCCACCAAAGCCTCCTCCGACCCTTCTAGTGATGAGGCGGACATTGTGAAATGGAATGCCAAGGCACTTTGCAACCACATTTTGTGTGGCCTCGGGCATTTGTGACGATGAATAGATGGTTATGCAATTATCTTCATCAGGAATAGCTAGCGCCACTTGTGTCTCCATGTAGAAATAGTATTGGGACTCAATTTTTACCTGTAGAAAAAAACCTAAGCATGAGTTGTTTGGCTGTGTGGGAAGTCAAGTATACATCCCCTTTAGACATTACAAAATATGCACCTCTGCTGATAAAATCTTGTGATCAGCTTCAGACATCCCTTGGTTGTAATCACCAACTGGCTTTGGAGCAACAAATGGGAGGGTTTGGAAGTAGCTGCTTCGTTGGATTGCATCTTCTATTGTCAGAATTGGTGGCTGCAGATTTTCTGTGCTATACTCAATGACAGCTTGCTTTGCCGCCATGTAGGCATATTTTTGTGTTTGTGCAATCTGTGTGATTGAAAAACCAACATGATGCAGCAAGGTTGCAAAGACATAAACTGTGAAATGTGAAAGGGAAATTAGGAAACATTACCACGACACCGATATTTTGACCAGCAAATTCAGCAACTGGATCTGCAAAAAGTGCTTCTTCTCCAATCATCGGGTAGCTGTAACCAACATTTTTTCCACCGCTGGGAATATCCTTTGCAGTGATAACTGTGATGACCTTCTCTGAAGCCAAAGATGGCTTAAAGTTGATAGCCTTTACATGGGCATAAGGGTGTGTGCTATAGATAAATGCTCCATAGAGGCAATCTTTGGGAGAAGGGATATCATCAACGTATACAGCTTCCCCTGTGTCAATCAAAGTAATATTGTTAAGGCATTATCATGTGAAGAAACTGCAGGCACTAGAAATGTTCAGGGATGGAGCTTATTGGACAGTTCAGTGCTGACTAAAAATTAATGAGGTAGAAATGAATAGAAGGATCATTATATGATGTCTTTATGAAGTATGCTGAAGAAAAAGGATATGGTGAACTTATGAACATGTCTATTTGTGTATTGCTATGATTGTTTACCTGAAGCTTGGATCTCTGCCCCGGCTTTCTTAATTGGTTTGCCAACTGGCTTGTATTCATCTGTGAAAAATATTTCTTGTCTTGATCGTATTGGCAAATCACTGGTGTCCAACTTAAGATGCTTCTCCAGTGAGTGCTCAATGGCACCCTTTGTGTCTCCATTACTATATGAACCAATGAGATCATTAACCCTTGCAGATTCATTCAAGCTGTTGGCAAGGGAGGATAGGAAGGTAAACAAGAAACTGACAGCCAAGCTGATTCTATACTCAGGATGTGTTGTGCCTTCTGAAGGTTTAACAATCCCTTTAAGCAACCGAACAGCTTCAAGTATAACAGATGAGCTCACTGTTTTTCCCTTCAGGTAATCCTCAACCTTCCTAGCTCTAATAGCATGATCAGCTCCATACGCACCGAACACCAGACATATATCCTCAACGAGATGGTCTCTTGATGCTGCATCTACTGAAGTCCTTGCCAAGAAAGCTGAGTTGACATATGAGACAGCATTGCCAAGTGGACGAGGTGCTGCTCGGAAAGTCTCAAAGGTGACATCATCTGAACCCCATTCTGGGATAAATATGCTCAGCAGCAGGGTCCTATAATCACAGGGAGGCTGCTGCAAGAACTCCTCCAGAGTGAAGCATAACCTTTTTGAAGCCACCTGGATTGTGATTGTCGAACCTGCAGCTAGTAGTACCGTTGCAATGTCTGATGCGAATGGCAACCTTTGTGCCATGATTATGTTTCCACCTATGGTTGCAGTGTTCCGAACAAACGGTGAAGCCACTTTGTTTAGGTGATCAGCAATCTTTCTGAAGACCAGACTTCCATCTAACAACACCTCAATAGCTTTAGAGATGGACACAACTGATCCAAGCTCAATTCCTTTGCTGCTTCTATTGATGACTGAAAGCTCTGGGATTCCTTTGATGTCAATGTACTTGTCATATAGGTCCTGATCCTTGTACACTCCAGACCCAGTGTTTGAAGCCACAATCTTCACAGAGCTTTCATCAAACCAGTTGGAATCAAGCAACCTGTCAAGCTCTTCAATGCTCTTAGGATGGTACCAGCCGTCATCGGCGACTGCTACTGGAACGCCATTCGCCTGCTTCAGAGTGGACTTGATCTCAGATTTGAGGAACTCTGGAAAGGTGCAGACGGCGCCACTGTTGTAGCTGGGTAGCTTGCTGGCTTCTGCAGGTTCGTCACCCTTCTTCCAGAAACAGTTGAGGCCCAGGTCCTCGAGGTCAACATCAGAGGCAAAGCTTTTGCAGGCGTCGACGATGGGCCTGTAACCGGTGCAACGGCAAAGGTTGCCTGAGACAGCCTTCTCAGCCTCTTTGGTGGTCATCTTTGAGAAGCCTGCATGTGGGTTGGGGCGACCGGCTGTCTTGTCAGCCTTGACGAGAGCGGAGAAGATGGACATGCACATGCCGGGCGTGCAGAAGCCACACTGAGAGGCATGGAAGCCAGCCAGGCGCTTCTGCACAGGGTGGTAACTGTCCTTGGTGTTGCCGATTCCCTCGCTGGTGATCACTGAGCAACGGTCCACGCTGTGGAGTAGTGTCAGGCAGGAGCTAGCGGAGAACTCGGTCACCTCGTCGGTGGCCGGGTCGTATTTGGAGATGAGGACCACGCATGCACCGCAGCCACCTGCCACAAGTTGAAATGGTAAAAGTGGAGGAGTTTAGTTCTTTTATCTTCACTAGATGAAACATGAAAGTAGAAGCTGATGCTAATTCCAGTATGAAAAGTTCACTTGGGTCGTTCAAAGTTCACACTGTAGCTTCATTATCAAAAAAAAAAAAAAAAAAAAAAAAGTATAGCTCAAACGATAACCCCAGTTTCTTGTAGTAGCTTCCTGTGTATGTCCCAGATATAATACCTGATTTTTGTAAAACATAATTATTCGTTTAACTAACAACGGTCTGTCCAGTCCTACGGTCCTGACTGAGAACAAATACAGGACGGTATCCGTTCCATAAAAAAAAAATGTTATTTGGTCATAATGCCAGTAGCAACTTCCTCACAAGGAGAGGATTTCTATGTTTCTTGCGTCCTGTACCTAGATGTGTGAATCATCTGTTAGCGTTCACCATGGATTTCTTTGTCATTGAGATGGATAAGATTGTCCATTCAGATCTACGTGAGGAAGTTGATCTTCTGTTAGTCCATTCAGGATTGGATGCAAGCCACCATTTCACAGCTGCTTTCATCATTTTACTAGCTTTCTGCACATTCTAATTCATTGCTCGAAGAAATCTCGCTAACTGAGGCGTCTGAAAGGAAATCTTGAATGGCTGCTGATGAATGTTCACCCAGCTCCTTGTTTAGTCCATTTATCTTCTCAGAGAATCACAATACAGCAAGTTAGGACTTACTAGAAAGTACTTGACTAGAATCCAAGAATCAGTTGGTTCTTGCGCCGATATTTTTTGTTCTAGCTAACTATTCTTTTCTTCATGAATGATAAATGCATTTCTAGTACAAATCCTCTTTCTGAAAACATTTCCATCATGCTCTGTGGAATACTCATGCATCAGTTAGGAGCTGTAATGAGTGTTTGACCTTCGTCAACCGCCAATCATTTTCTGCCATTTTTTAGTTTGGACATACTCATGTAGAAATGCCTTTTGAACTTCTAATCTTGGCTTTCACTTCCCTGATATGAGTGCTAGAAATCACACTAACTGCTAAGTAATGGTCATATACGTATTTAATTATTAATTTATGCCATTACCATTGCACGATCATTGTAGTGTTAGGTTAACTTTCTATTTAGTCTCCATGTAAGATGTAACTGCTAGCTGAACCTTGTACGGTTGTCATTTTGATGTTACACTGACTGCTAATGTAGATATGTTTTGGGTTTACATAGGTAGCAGTCAGTTTTATTCAATACCCTGGTTACAAATCCAGTATCAGATAATGTTGAAGATGAACAAGAGCACAGTAATGATCATATAAGTTCAAGATCTGGGACAACTGGACCAACTACAGTAAGATCAAAGAAAAAAAATTATGCAAAGGCAGTGCCACACATCAAAGAAACTATGTCAGATTTTGAGTTTCTAGGCTGATGATGGTTGATTTGTCTGATGGTGTAAAGATCCTTGCTTCTGAGGTTTTTAAGGATGCCCCCAACAGAGAGATGTTTCTACTTTTCTAGGCTATGAAACAAGACTTCATGCATTGTGGCTGACTAAAGAAGTGAATAAGCTTAGAACACAGTAAAACACAAGTAAGTTTGCTTATTTTCAATTTCAAAAATTTATTGGCTGTCCTCCTTATATGCGTGTAATGGAATCTCTTCATAACTCTGTTGCAGGTTAATGGCTGCCAAAAATGTGAAGATCTTGCAAGATCATGGTCTTGTGTGTGGTATTTGCAAAACTGTTCATCAACTATTCTCTGATCAGTGTCTATCTAATGCTGCCGTTATTGTGGATTACTGCAATGCAAATCTTCTGCAAAGTTGTGTTTATTGTTGTTTATATACTTATATCCAAACTTGGCGTGGCGGTTCAGAATTGCATCAGTTATGAAGTGATTTGAGGTGTTTTTGTGTCTGAAGCAACCCTATGGCTGGATGTGTAATGACATGTAATTATCTCATTTAATTTTTAGCTTGAGCAATGACATACCTAGTGTGATGCCTAGTTCTGTGATGGCTTTAATCCATCCGTAGTATAACATTTTTTTTTTTAGAATTATGATGGGTGCAAGCAGTGACATGTCCACCATTGCAGCATGCTGTAGATGTGGATACAAGCACATGCATCGCATAGGAGAGAAAAAACACATGGGAGCATGCGCAGCAGCAGAAAAGGCGCTGTCTAACAGATGCAGGCGGAAGTCTTTTATCCAAACAGCACTTTCCAAGTGCAAAATGAAGCAGTAGTATTCTTGTGCACAACAAATTACAAGCGGAAATGGTTTGCACCTAAGAAATAATACCGTATTGACAAACAGGACCTCACAAGGATATTTTTTTTTTCCTAGGTCACTGCCACGAAAGTTGTGAAATTTATGACACAATTGTCGGAATCAACATTTTCTTTGGTTATTTCCATTCACCCATGTACATGTCACGGGAGACGTAAAATTTCCCCACCACGAACACACCCCCCAAAAAAAAAAATGCATTGCGAGCTTTTTTTCTTTTTTTGGGAGCTTAGAGCCACTACAAGAAGGCATATTGAGCTGGCGAGGCATAGCACATGATGGAGGAGGTAGAAGTGACCTGAATAATTTTTCATGGGCATGCCAAGACGTTGATGTTCAGGTTGGATAAATGTTGTGCATGCTTATAATCCTATAAGGTTTTTGTGGTTATTTTCATTATTATTATTAAATGGAAAAATCCAATTGGAATGTCTATTGAATTCTACACTATTTTCCATATATTCTATCTATATTGTAGTTTTCACTATTTATTTATTTATTTTAATTCTTTTGATAAATATAGATAGCCACAATTTAGATTCATATGGCCGATGTGGTAACTTTACTTATTAATACATTAAACTTTTCATCAGATACTTTTCCAAAGTAAGAAAATTCTTACTTTTTCCATAAATGTTTATATTGAATTCAGCATTTTAATAATTATAATTTACATGGACTAATTATAAAGGAACTGTTTTGTTTACATTAACATAAAGACAAAATTAGTTTTATTAAATTTATTAATTTTTTGCATTTTGTAGTTGTGTGGATGAAATCTGTATTTAGGTAATTTTTCTTTCAACTTATATGAAAATCAAACTGTTTTTTCTTAATTTGTTGACTATTTCAAAATTACTTTCTTTACATGGTTTTTTTTGTTAATTTAAGCAATTAAAATTATTCTTAAATCTAATGATGTAGGATATTTTATTTTTTATTCATCCCATAATTGTATTATATATCAATTATTTGATTCAATGTAAGACAAGATCATCATAAAATACAAAAATGTGTGTTATTTTTTCTATTTTTGTGGATTAATCTCACAATTATATTAGGCATAGACTCTTTGATTTAAATCTCAGCCATTAGATAATCAAAAATCCGTTAACATATAGTTTTTTAATCTCTCTCCTTCAGTACATATATACTCATAAATATCTTTGATGAATTAATTCTTTTGATTAGTTTTCTCACAGATGAATTTTGTTGCTGCTAATCTGCGTGTAATAAGCAGATTAATCCGTCTGATGGTGACATCCCAACTCCCAAAAAAAAAAAGGAGGAACATAGAAAGTGGAAGCTAAGATCTAATAATGGGAACTCCAAGTGATGAAATGGACGAAAGATCGATAGCGCCAGCGCGCCATGCATGACCAGGAAACGAAAAGGTACTGGTCTCTTCTCTGCAGTGTCTACCGTCTACCGTTGCCCATGCAGCCACACGCAGACAGGAAACTCAAAGGAAAATCTTCTCAGATACGTGTTCTTGTAAGGTTTTCTGTTTTGCTCGGATGCTGCTAGGTACAAGATGGGGAAAAAAAAAAAAAAAGGAAAAAAGCTGCTCTGTTTGCTTCAGCTTCATATACCGGTAGTATATATAGACTGGAGATCGAGTAAGCGAGTAGAGAGCTGCTAGTACGTACTGTAAGGCTCAACAATGGCGATCTGAGATCACACAATCACATACATACCTTCGCCGCAGCCGAGCTTGGGCCCTCTGACGGGCGTCTGGGTGCGCAGGAACTCCAGCAGCGACATCGACGGGTCCACGCTGGCCGCCTCGTACCGCTGCCCATTCACGGCCAGCACCACCGTCGACGACGACGACGACGTTGCTGCTGCGGCGGCGGCCTCCTTTCCCATCTCCTGATCCGCAGCCCGAGCTCGCGGTCGATGACGATTGACGATGACCACCACCACCACCTTCCTGCAGTGTGCAATGCACGTGCACACCACCTCGAGCAGGGCACTAATAAGCTCTTCGCAGCCTGTGCCTTCCCTTTATTTATACTATTTATTTATTATATGCTGTAGTAGGACGTAGTACGTATTACTGTATGTATACAACCCCAAATGAAACACGGGTCTCCGTCCCAGACGAGCAGTCAACCGTCCGCACGAGCCGCCGGCACCACGAGCCGCTCCCACTCGCCAAGACAGGCGCGGAGCCTGTCACTGTTAGAGCGGCGGCACTTGGAAATCGTATTTGTGAAGAAGATATGATTTTTTAACGATAAAGACAATAAGATAGAGATACGAATATTTGAATGAAGCAATGAACCCACTCTCAAATTTGATTATTGGCAGGATAAGATCTTCCTTTCTCCAACAGCTACTATCATTACGATCGATTGTTTTTTCTAACCGCCGCAGCGTGGGGTTCACTACAATTAAATCTTTGTTAGGCACTAGTAGTATTTAAAAAGGAATTCTGTTTTGTAGCATCTGATTGATTGTGAGTTAGGGTGACGAGGATGCGAAAGCGGACTCCCATGTGCAGGATTGGATTGGTCACTTGGTCAGCAAGCACTGCTAGTAGCAGCCACCCAACACAAGTCAGCAAGCGATTGGGCAAGTGGATGCACCTGCATGCTGTACACGTACCTACCGCCGGCGAAATCGGCAGGCGGGCGCGGGAGGAAGGAGAGACACGCGAAGCCGGGCGTCCACTCAAAAATGTCCGCGGCAGAAGGTTCGAAGGTACTTCCCGACCCTGCTCTGCTGAGCATGTTTTTTTTCATTGGCTGCTGAGCATGTTTAGTTATAACTTTAGTGTGCCTTTAGCAAAGTAGGAGGTGTTTTGATTATGATGACTTTTGTCTATTTTTATTGTCATGAGTATGACACTTGAGCACATATGGCAATACTAGTTTTATCAGCAAAGCATAGTCACTATGGTCGTCACTTTTGCAGATTTGATTCGTGAGGAATATATTAGTCCAAACAAATTAAAAAATAGAACCAGTATTTTTATAAGATACTACTCCATACTTATATATATTAGTTGATTTTTTGGACAAAGTTTAGGCCAAATCATGAGAAAATAAAGTAGCAATAACTTTTAAAATATTTAGTCTAAAAAGGTAAAACTTATATGTATAGATTCACCTTAAACCCACTTTTATAAAAGTAATTTTATTTTTAGTTTTCTTATATATTTTAATAATAAATAATAAATAAAATTAAGTTTTAGAGACCATGTCCTTGTCCAAAACATCAACTAATATAAGTATGGAGGGAGTATTATCTTTTGACAAAAAAGATATTATTTTGTCCCTAAAATAAATAAATTTTAAAGTTGTCTTAAAGTTAAACTTTTTTATATTGAAAACATACAAATATTTATGACACAAAATATGCATATTATATCCGTTCCTAAATATTAATTTCTAGAGTAGTTTCAGAGTAATGTTTTTAAAGTGTGACCAATTTTATAAGAAACATCAAGATTTATGACACAAAATTAATATATTATTAGATATGTCATGAAATATATTTTCATATAGTGTATTTATTTGGTGTTGCAAATATTGTTATATTTTTCTCTATAAATTTTGTATTTAAGCCAACTCTACAAATTAGTTTATGTATTAGGGACGAAGAGAATATCAAATTGTACTATTTTTTGTAATAATTTTGTGCTTTGAATGTAGTGATGCCTGAATAAGCTAGCGGACCCTACATGTGAGAACAGATAATCACTCATTTCACGCTGTAGTGGGAGGCATCACTAATGGCCCTCTTGTTTTCAGCTTTTTATGTCCTGTCTCTTCTGCATATCCCTCTCTTCTCTCATTGCAAATCAAATATTTGTTTATTGAGTTGGCTTCAACCAGTGCATGTACTCCCTCTGTTTTAAAAAACATGCAATTCTCACATTTCGAGAAGTCCAATATTATGAACTTTGACTAAAATTATATGAGAAAATGTTTAAATTTATGAGACAAAATAAATATCATTAGATTGGTTATGAAATATATTTTTATAATAAATTTATTTCAAGACATAAATATTAATACTTTTTGCTATAAATTAGGTTAAAATTGATATAGTTTGACTGACACATTTTTCGTAATTGTCACATATTTTTTACAATGGAGGGAGTACTTGCCTCACTCGAGTTAGCTTCAATCAAAGTTGGCTATACTAATACCTTTCACTATAAATTGAGTTAAAATTGATATAATTTGACTGATATATTTTTTATAATTATCTTATATTTTTTTGGAACGGAGGGAATACTTGCCTCACTCCAGTTAGCTTCAATCCAAATTGGCATCGCTAGCTGCAGTGGGAGGAGCTGTGTCCAAATCTTCTCTTCTCTCTCTGTTTTTAGCACTACAGACACACACCGCAGAAAGCCACCAACCCACACGGCCGGCGGCCCATTGTCCTCGCCGCCGTCGTCCCAAACCAGCCAGTAGGCAACTAGGCGGCGCACTCTGGGCAAGGTTGCGTGCGAATCGCGGCAGCGGGCGCTCTAGGCGAGGGCGCGAGGCAGCGGCGTGCGCAGCCGCCAACGGGCGGCCGAGGCGGCGGGGCGCCGGCCGCATGCAAAGCTGCAGCGCTGGAGCACCGGAGGGCGGAGCCGCCGAGGCCGCAGCCAGAATTGTGGAACTGCTCTGAGCCTGTGACCTGGGAGGCTGACGGCCGGATGCTTGCTGCTGATTGGAGTAGACTAAACGGCGACAGCGATTTCAAAATGTAAGTTAATTTTTTAATTGGCTTACTATTTAAACATATTATCAATTGTAATTTGCCTATGTTTATGAAACATTGAGACTGATACGGTGGCAAAGACAATCATAGTTGCGTAGAGTAATTTACTGATTCGCCAATGTTTATCATTATATTGTTTAAAATCCTCTGTATATTTTGATGTTGCCATTTTGATATATTGAACCATTTGTATTATATATGTTATAAACAATTTCAAATAATGCTCGATTCTAGGTATATATGCTATCATGTTCAATTATGTGCTATATCTGCTATATATTATACAATTACTGCTATGTGGTATATTGTCAACAACGACCATTTTGTTTTACTTTTGTTTATGCACTGAAATCTATTTTTAATTGCACATTTCTGCACAAGCCATGTTACCCTATACATACCTTTCCAATTTTTGCATTTATGCCCCATTCTCTCAATTGTTGTCAGTGGAATCTGAGTTCAAACTGGTTTGATTGTTGCAGTATGTAACCCACTGTTCCAAGTGCCTTAAATCCAGCTTAGTGATGGTTCTTATGTTGCCTGCAAAGTTCTGTGGTAGCCCTGGCACATAATCACATAATTTTGATGGCAGCGCTCTGTCAGCACATTTATCCTTTCTGTGGCAATGGTTTATTCACAAAAGTTTAGAACAAGCTTTAAACATAAAAAAAATTATTTGTCTGCATCTTCTGAGCAAATAGTCCAATAAGGCATCTCATATGTTATAAAAGTACAAGTTCCAAAATTTTATACTTCACTATCTCGAGGTGGGGGCCTTCACAAACAAAAATAGAGCCCAAATCATCCACAGCACGGTCCATGACTGCACTCATATGTCCTGCACACTGGCACCATCACATATAGCAGCTGCAACATTTTCCAGAGAACAATTCCCTGGGTGCTCAACGCTGGAGCATGGGGTGTTATGAAGCCCCATTTTGATTAGGGTGCTTGTTTCTGCACCTAGTACTATAAATATACCATTGTTCCCTTTTTAGATGAAAAGTTAGAGGGCCTATCTTAATTTATATTGTGAGTTTAAATAGGTTGGAGCAATTTAGCTCATAGCATCCCTAGATGTATGGTGTAGCTGTTGTAACGGTCGGGGGTGAGGTGTCCATTCCTTCCTAGTCTTATCTAAACGCTGAAAACTTGGAATCTGAAGAATTATAACGCTGAACATCAACTTCTGCCTCATAGTGTCACTGTCAATGGAATACAGGTTGGGCTTGTTTGGATAGGCTAAGGAAAATTGTTAGCCGGAGCTAAAAATTACCCAGCTAACTATTAGCATGTGCATATTTGCATTCCTGGCTAACAGGTGCATATGTTGCTAGCAATGAACTACTAGATCAACCACCCGGCCCAACCCAACAGCAGCAGCAAGCTGGCAACACCCTCATAGTATCAGCTCCCATGCATCACAGCCTCACAGGCACGAACACACAATTACACAACCTGTAAAATCAAGTAGAGTCTGATCTCTGCCCTGCTGCCGTTCTGCTAGTTCAAATAGGTGTGCAGGGAGAAGCTACTGAGTACTGGTGAAGGTCGCACGAGGTGGCAAAGGCCAAACCTAGCTGGCTGGTACAATCCTATCCCCCACAGAAGGCAGGTACACACCTAGGAGTTTGAACAAAGATCCATCGCAAAAATTCCTTCAAAATCGAGTCGAAACGACATGATTTCATCCACACATTCGCCTGCTCGACTCGACACTTGTTTTTATTCACCCCCCCTATTGTTCATGACTCCTTATTCACAAGACTACAACTCACCATTGCTATCTCATCTTCTGTACATCAGAGCTAACACACAGAGAAGTTCGGCATGTCATGCCGTTTAGTGTTTTACAGACCATTTAAGCTCTCTCATCATGGGCAGGGCGCCTGCTGGATCTATGCTTTAGCGGTGGTTGTTGGGCTGGCAGAGGACACGCTTTCCAGGTATCTCTCGACGACATCTAGGCCGCAGAGCTCCTTAACGACAGACATAGTTGCCAGCACATCCATCTGGAACGTGATGGCAGAATTCGCTGGACCAGTGCATACTGAGAATTCCTTCCTAGCAGCCCTGATGGCCTCCCTCATTGCACAGTGCACTGAGGAAGCTATAAGAAGCGGAGGCTCACCCGATGCTGCAAACAAAGATCCGAAGCCCATTATGACAGGACAGCAATTGTTGGTGAGTTCAAATTTGAACTAACACAGTCTGTGAGAATGTGAGGGATTGAATTGTGAGAAAGGGCTCACCTTTGGAAGAGAGGACACGCTTCTGGTCAGGTGCGCTGTTGATTAGCTCAACATTGAACTGCTTTGGGATGGTGTCGATCTTGTATGTCCATGTGCCATCATGGATGACCAACCCGTCAGAGTTGGTTGTGTACTCCTCGTTTGTGAAGAAGCCTACTCCTTGGACGAATGCACCTTCCACCTGTGTTAATGAAGAACAGTTGTTAGAGAGCAGCATATTTCCTTTGATGAAATGATCAGCAGGAGCGGTTTTTCTTTTGGGGCTGACCTGGCCCAAATCAACAGTAGGATTCAAGCTTTGCCCACAATCGTAGGCAAGGTCAGTCCTTAGAATTGTTGTTGCTCCTGTCAGGACATCAATTTCCACCTGTGATGAAATTTCCAATCATGTGTCAGAATTGGACAGGACTGAAACTGCAGCCTCCAAAAATTTGGCTTGCTAACTGCTCTTGCTGTGCTTTTCATGCAGTTTGGATAATGGGTACCTCACTAATGCCAGCTCCGTAGTTCAAATAGCTTGTGAAAGTTGGATCAGGGGTCCAGTATGCATGCGCAGATAAGTTCACACTCGCCATACTTGCCTGCAAGTGATCAAAATGACATGGCCAATTGAAATACTGACAAATATTGAGTTCCTCAGAGCTATAGAATCTCCCCACTGAATTTCTATTGCTATTGCTTGTCGTTTGTTAATGTCTCAAAGGAAAGGAGACAAAGATTTACAATTGTTATTCTTGGCATGGAAATGAGAAAATTGGAATTTATAAAGTTTATCCTCACCTGAGCAATCAAGGCACTCCATTCCATTGTGCCAGCCGTAGCCTCCAGATTCTCTTTGATTGGCTTCAGTCTCTCGACAAGCCCAACACACGATCGCCGAACCGCTTCGGCTAGTTTCAGATGTGGTGCTCCCACCGGTGAACCCACCTTGGATCATGCTCAATGTATCGGCCTGGATGACCCGAACCTTGTCTAGTAGGCTTTCGCCGCCATCGGAACACAGCTGTCCCAATCCAAATGCCGTCATCTGCTTCACTTTTGTCCACAACCCTTGGCCTATCTCAACCCCTCCGACCTCAACAGCAATGGAGCCATCATTCATGATAGACACCTTGCCTGGAGTTGGTCGAAGCCTGACCTCATATGTAATTGGGACACAAGAAATGCCACGCTTCTTCCACTTGTTGCTTCTGTTGAAGTGCTCCACCATTGCAGCTCGGCGCTGATATTCTGGAGAGGAGGCCAACTTATCAAACATGGTAACTAGGCTGTAGGTAGAAGCTTCACTTGCACTATCTCCGAAGAACACCACAAGGCTCTCGAAGTCATGAAGGTTCTTCCTCCTAATGGTGTTAGTGTCAACTGAAAGTGCTGAGGCAACATGCTCAATGATGGCTTCAAAGAATGAAAGAGCCCCCGCACATCTCCGGACCCCTCATTGCTGATTTTGACGAGAGATTTGTCTTGCGCACCTTGGTGTCAAATGCAAGATTGCCCTAGTTGTACTTTTTGAGAGAACCTATGATAGGTGCTTTGGCATCGGTGGGCTCATGTCCGGAGAAATTCCAAAGATTGATCCCAAGATCAAGGTGCAAGGCTGTGACTTGCCATCTGACTTGAACCCAACAGAGTACTTCACCTTCATAGGATGCCGACCGCCTGCCATTATCATGTCTGTCTTGCGATCAAGGTACATCATCCAAACTGACGCCGTAGCTTGAATGCAAAGAACCGCACATGCACATGCAACCCGATAAGGGTGTAATTCAGTCATCTATAACACATTTCGCCTCAATGGGATCCCATTGTGAATATTAGTTGGCAGTACATTGGTAATTGAAAATAGAAAAGTTCAGCATAAGCTCTAGTTATTTAGGACTTACATGTATTGCTTTCATTCCCTTTCCACCAAAGCCTCCTCCAACTCTTACCGGTGATGAGGCGGACATTGTGAAATGGAATGCCAAGGCACTTTGCAACCACATTTTGTGTGACCTCGGGAATTTGTGTTGAACAATAGATAGTTATGCAGTTATCTTCATCGGGAATAGCTAGCGCCGCTTTGTGTCTCCATGTAGAAATAGTATTGGGATTCAAGGTTTACTGCGCAAAACAAAAATGTCAAGCATGAGTTGTTTGTCATTGTGGGAAGCAAAGTGTATAGCCTCTTTAAACATATCAATGTATGTACCTCCGCCGATAGAATCTTGTGATCAGCTTCACATCCCTTGGTTGTAGTCACCAACCGGCTTAGGAGCTGCAAATGGGGGGACTTGGAAGTAGTCGCTTCGTTCAATTGCATCTTCTATTGTCGAGAATCGGTGGCTATAGATTTTCTGTGCTATACTCAATAACGGCTTGCTTTGCTGCCATGTAGGCATACTTATGTGTTTCAGCAATCTGAAAGAAAAATCAACACAATGCAGTAAGGTTGGATAGACATAAACATATAAACTGTTTGTGAAATCTAAAGGACACTTAAGAAATATTACCACAACACCAATATTTTGTCCAGCAAATTCAGCAACTGGATCTGCAAAAAGTGCTTCGTCACCCATCCCTGGGAAGGTTGAACCAATATTTTGTCCACCGCTGGGAATATCCTTTGCGGTGATAACTGTGATGACCTTCTGCGAAGCCAAAGATGATTTAAAGTTGATAGCCTTTACATGGGCATGCGGTTGGGTGCTATAGATAAATGCTCCATAGAGGCAATCTTTGGGAGCAGGGGATATCATCAACGCACACGCCTTCCCCTCGTGTCGACAAAAAGGAATATGGTTAAGCCGTCAAGGGCATTGTCTTTTTGAAAAATGCAGGCACTAAAAATGTTCAGGGGGTGAAGGTTTTGGACAGTTCAGCACTGACTTAAATTAGTGTGACAGAAATGAACAGAAGGACCATTATATGATTTCTTTGCGGACTATGCTGAAGAAAAAAAGTCAAAATGATCTTATTAACATGATTTCGTATTGGAAATAAGATTGTATACCTGAAGCTTGTAGCTCTGCCCCTGCTTTCTTAATTGGCTTTCCAACTGGCTTGTATTCATCAGTCAAAAGCATTTCTTGTCTTGATCTTATTGGCAAATCATTGTTATCAAACTTAAGATCCTTCTCTAGTGAGTGCTCCATGGCACCGTTTGTGGCTCCATTACTGTTGGCATTTCTAACGTCACTACTAAAAAGCAGAGATAAACCCTACTCCTAGCAATGACCCCAGAAATGGTTGGTATATAATTACTTGTCATTAGCAACTAGTCACTCTTGAATTACTAACATTCCTAAACATGAAGTAGGTTGTCATCCCCAATTATATTGCTAGGAAATTAACATAGATTTATATTGTACTATTGTGACTAGGCGTATAAAATATATGAATAAGATATAAATGTAAACTAATGGGTTCTCAAGCGGACAGCTAATTATACCGTTGTAGCATTTTACCTAGGGAAGTCTCCAGGTTGTCGATTTATAATTATACCTCTGGGAAAGCTATGTAATAAACTATTATTGCCATATTGATGCGAAACTATGTGGACATGATAAACGATACTACCTAAATCGTATACTCTACTTATAACAGGCAGAGGTCATAAGATAAATAAAGATAAATGCGGGTGATAGCATAATCATCAAATATCATAATTAAAGATAATCATCAGAGCATCTTACTAGTCATAATCATAGCTAGCCATTGGATAAACTACGGAGATAGGTCTATAACTACGTCAATTGAATAACTCTAATTAGTGCAACTACATCTAGTAATCATTGCTAAATCAACCCTAAATCATCATTGCATGTAAAGAGGCATCAACTAATGAGGGTATTAAGACCTAAGTCACCTCCTTCGCGGCCGTGCCCATGCTAGTCCTACATACGGGGGTGGACTACGGAGGAACTAACGTAGCTGTCACCTACGCAGACTACCACATGTCCCGGCATATCAGGGTGCACTCGCAGATAAACAAGACATCTAGACACCACGTCTACATATCGCCTATCATCTACCCATTGTACATATGGATAAACGCTATACGAGCAATTACTTGAATTCAATAAGATCGAAGTAACTAAACTAGACATATAATCAAAGTAAACAATGACTATTGCAATTAAAAACATATGAATATATTTAGAGTAAAGTCTCCCTAATCTGAATAATGAATACAATAAAGTAATTAAGAACTAGATCTATTACCGAACTCTCGCGCTCCAGGCAGACGCCAGGGGCTCCAGATCCGATGAAGAACTAGATCTCCTCTACTTCTAATCTAGCTAGCTAATCCTATGAACTAGAAGGCTCTTGATGAACTTGAAGGCTCTTGATGCTTGATGGCTTGAGACCTTGATGAATAACGAATTGGCTCTCTCCAGGGGGGGTCTACCCTCATATTTATAGTCCGGTGGGATGCGCGTGCGCCGCAGGATCAAACCGACGTAACGTAGGGCCGAGATGCATCCTTGGAGCCGGTGGAGGAACATTCCGAAAGGGGGAGCCAAACCCTAACGGGGCGCCGCCCGGCTGGGGCCGGCCCGGCCCCACCTGGCGGCCTCTGGCCCCCTCGCTCCTTTCGGTGTCTTACGGAGTCTTCCCGAGTCTTCTCGTGATGTCCTTCGTGGCGGATAAGTTTCGTGGTTATTTTGCGTTAGAATCTCTCTTTTTTCAGCTTTTAAAATCACCCCGGAAATTACAGAATATGCAAAACTCGTGGAATTTGTCAGATAAAGCCCTAGACTAGTGTGTTATCTTGTTGTCCATCGGGTAAAAAGCCCTAGTAAAAGTTGACGCTAACAGGTGTCAACAATACCCCAAGCTTTACCTTTTGCCAGTCCCTTGGCAAACACACCAAGTCTAGTTGATACTTGTATTTGGATCGGGGAGTTGCTACAATATCATTATACTTTCCAGTACACATGCTTTCAAACAAAATTTCCTCCGGATCAAACAATATATGCTCTAATCTTTAAACTTACTCATTTCACCTGTAATGTGGGGTTTCACAGCTTTTGCATAAGTCTTGAGCAGTCGAAAGATAGAACAATTAAGCTAAGTGCTATGTCTCAAATTCTTTGCAATACTAACATTCTGAAGTTTTTGATAGGTTTTCAGAATAAAACTCAGAGCTTAATTGTATGACACCCTCAAGTCTCTCAATGTATGTGGTATTTGTGGTTCTCTCTTGAGGCGTTAATGTTGTTATGCCCCTATAGCTAAAGGTATATATAGTGGAGCTTATAGGATTGGCATTAACAAGGATAGGCATACTTGCAAAACACGTATTGTAAAGTCAACTAGTGGATCCACAGAGAATCGAGGCGTACAATCAAACCAAGATGTGCATGTGTATGGAATATGGTGGATGGGTGCATATGTGTTATTTATGGCTAACTCCTATTTCTACTTTTGCTCTTTTGGGAATGACTCTCTTTTAAAATCTTTCTCGGGAAAGACATGGGCTATCTTTATTATTTCTTTTTATTCAGGGAGGCGGGCATCTAGTACCCATTGTTTTTTGATTGCTGGGACACTTGTCCATCTTTTACTCCCTTTTTCTTTCTTTTTTTTTTTCTTTTCCTTGCTTTCTTTTCTTCATTTTGCATAGCCACATGTATCCTTTGAATACAATAAATGAATCGAGAGATATAATCAGGACTTAGAGCATTAAAGACAGGGGTTATTCCTATAGGGTGTGTGTATATTTTTGCGTCCTCTCCCAGTGTAGGAGGTGAACATTTTATAATAAATATGTATGGAAGTATGGTGAATGATTGCAATTACTCCTTGAAGTAGGAATAATGCATATGTGAACTGGAGTGTGCAAATGATTCTTGGTTTTAAAAGCATGACAAGACTCTCATAAGGTATACAACACAGGTTGACTGAACTCAATGCAAGGCAAGCAGCTTAAATGTGAAAGGGTTCTCCTATCCTCTAAGATATTAATTTGGCTTTGGTAGGAATTCACATTTGTCATACGAGAGCTCATCATGTATTTTCTTAGATTTTAAAAATAAAATCTCCAAAACTTAGTAATGCTAGGAAGAAGATCAACAGCAGCTCAACCTTTATGAATCATATCAATCAACTACCTAGACTTAGCGCAAGCTTATACCTCTACAATTAATGGTTCAGAATAAATTCTCCAATTAAAACAACAATACTTAGAACCAAGGAGATTTTAAGTTTGGCAAGTAGGTACTTTAGTAAGCATTATAACAGAGCAACTATTCATCACATCCAAAACAATTTTAGTGTTCAATAATGACTATTGCAATTAAAAACATATGAATATATTTAGAGTAAAGTCTCCCTAATCTGAATAATGAATACAATAAAGTAATTAAGAACTAGATCTATTACCGAACTCTCGCGCTCCAGCCAGACGCCAGGGGCTCCAGATCCGATGAAGAACTAGATCTCCTCTAATTCTAATCTAGCTAGCTAATCCTATGAACTAGAAGGCTCTTGATGAACTTGAAGGCTCTTGATGCTTGATGGCTTGAGACCTTGATGAATAATGAATTGGCTCTCTCCAGGGGGGTCTACCCTCATATTTATAGTCCGTGGGATGCGGCGTGCGCCGCAGGATCAAACCGACATAACGTAGGGCCGAGATGCATCCTTGGGGCGGTGGAGGAACATTCCGAAGGGGGAGCCAAACCCTAACAGGCGCCGCCGGGCGCCATGGTGGGGCCGGCCGGCCCCACCTAGCGGCCTCTGGCCCCCTCGCTCCTTCCGGTGTCTTCTGGAGTCTTCCTAAGTCTTCCCGTGATGTCCTTCATGGCGGATAAGTTTCGTGGTTATTTTGCGTTAGAATCCCTCTTTTTCAGCTTTTTTGGAAATCACCCTGGAAATTACAGAATATGCAAAACTCGTGGAATTTGTCAGATAAAGCCCTAGACTAGTGTGTTATCTTGTTGTCCATCGGGTAAAAAGCCCTAGTAAAAGTTGACGCTAACAGGTGTCAACAATTACTATATGACCCATTGGGACCATTAGCCTTTACTGATTCAGTCAAGCTGTTTGCAAGGGAAGATAGGAAGGTAAACAAGAAACTGACAGCCAAGCTGATTCTATACTCAGGATGTGTTGTGGCTTCTGATGGTTTAACAGTCCCTTTAAGCAACCGAACAGCTTCAAGTATAACAGACGAGCTCACTGTTTTTCCCTTCAGGTAATCCTCAACCTTCCTAGCTCTTATAGCATGATCAGCTCCGTACGCACCGAATGCCAGACATATATCCTCAATGAGGTGGTGCCTTGATGCTGCATCCACTGAAGTCCTTGCCAAGAAAGCTGAATTGACATATGAGATAGCATTGCCAAGTGGACGAGGTGCTGCTCGGAAAGTCTCAAAGGTGATGCCATCTGAACTCCAATCAGGGATAAATATGCTCAGCAGCAGGGTTCTAGAATCACATGGAGGTTGCTCCAAGAATTGCTCTAGAGTGAAACACAGCCTTTTGGAAGCCACCTGGATTGTGACCGTTACACCTGCAGCTAGGAGCACGGTTGCAATGTCTGATTCAAATGGCAACCTTTGCGCCATCATTATGTTTCCACCTATGGTTGCAGTGTTCCGAACAAACGGTGTAGCCACTTTGTTCAGGTGATCAGCAATCTTTCTGAAGACCAGATTTCCATCTGACAGCACCTCAATGGCTTTAGAGATGGACACAACTGATCCAAGCTCAACTCCTTTGCTGCTTCTGTTGATGACTGAAAGCTCTGGGATACCTTTTATGTCAATGTACTTGTCATAGAGGTCCTGATCCTTGTACACTCCAGACCCGGTGTTTGAAGCCACAATCTTCACAGAATTTTCATCAAACCAGTTGGAGTCAAACAGCCTGTGGAGCTCTTCAATACTCTTAGGATGATACCAGCCGTCATCAGAGACTGCAATGGGAACATCATTCTCCTGCTTTAGAGTGGACTTGATCTCGGATTTGAGAAACTCTGGAAAGGTACAGATGGCGCCACTGTTGTAGCCTGGCAGCTTGCTGACATCTGCAGGCTCATCACCCTTCTTCCAGAAGCAGTTGAGGCCCAGGTCCTCGAGATCTACGTCGGCTGCGAAGCTCTTGCAAGCGTCGACGATTGGCCTGTACCCTGTGCACCGGCACAGGTTGCCAGAGACAGCCTTCTCAGCCTCCGAGGAAGTGAGCTTGGAGAAACCGGCTGGCGGGTCTGGCCGGTCGGCCACCTTGTCGGCTTTGACAAGCGCAGAGAAGATGGACATGCACATGCCGGGCGTGCAGAAGCCGCACTGGGAGGCGTGGAAGCCGGAGAGGCGCTGCTGCACAGGGTGGTATCCATCCTTGGTGTTGCCAATTCCCTCGCTGGTGGTCACCGAGCAGCGGTCCACACTATGGAGCAGCGTCAGGCAAGAGCTTGCTGAGAACTCGGTCACCTCGTCGGTGGTCGGGTCGTACTTTGAGACAATAACAACGCATGCACCGCAGCCACCTGTCATAGCGTAAAATTAAAAACGTGGCAAAGAGGTTAGCTTACTTTCCCACCTAAGCACGCAGAAATTTTGTGGATCATTAGATTGACATAGAAAAAATGCAAGCTGCTTAAGACTGGCACAATTATTCTGTGCAAAGCGAAGCGCACACCCGGCAGCTACTGTTCCTGACTTCCTGATGTTTTAGTGTTAGTTACATATCTGGGATCTTACCATCTCGTTCCTACTAATATGCAGGGTGTAAAGGTACCAATTTGTGGTGGAACCTCGCAATAATTGAGCAGCCAGGCATTTCAAGATCTTGGGTACTTGATGTACACTAGAAAACGAATGGGCATGGAGAAAAAAAAAAAGGGGTTTGGCCCTACTGCCTACCAAGTGGTCCGTAGCAACTTTTCCTGCTTTTTCTGGTGTTGTAATGATGTATGACGAAGACCTGAAGAGCAGGAATTGGATTAGCTGCTGACTGCTGAAAACAGAGTGGTCTTTTATCTGGGTGCTGTGAGCCTGTGACTATGTTTAGTTTCTTCGTCTGTTCTCGAGTGTTTTGGCAAGAAAGCAGGCTAGATGCCTGGGAGGCTGGGACTGGGAGCTCTTCAGTTCTTGGTCATATGGATTCTGTCTTTTCTGTCGAACACTGTAATCTCGTTGTTGTTGCTGTTATTTGAAGAGGATATTATAATATATCATGTGTGAATTTTCTCCGATCTCTTGGCGCGTCCGTGAGACGGCTGACGCCCCCAAGAAAACTGGGAATGAATGAAAATGAGAAAGTCGAAGGCAGGCAGAGCCAGAGCCAGGCCAGGAATAGGGACGCAGAGGGGGCCCATGAGAAGAACCAGGAAGTTTGGTGAACATACGGTTACCTGTACGCGAATTCCCTCGCCACCTATTTTCTCCCCTACTACAAAAGTACGAAGACACACAGAGGCTAAAAAATGAACTCTCATGGAAGGACAGCAGACTCGGTAGGACATCGATCACTTTCAAGTTTCAAGGAAGCTATGCGCGCGCTACGGTGTGCTCTCCTGATGGCTGATGTTCAGATCGACGAAGATTGTCTAGCAACCAACCCAAGCTATGGATGGAGCTCAGCTGCGAATCCACGAAGGCACTGGAAGCTAAGGATGCATGCACACCCATGGTGACGGGCAACGTACCTTCGCCGCAGCCGAGCTTGGGGCCTCTGACGGGCGTCTGGGTGCGCAGGAACTCCAGCAGCGTCGTCGACGGGTCGACGCCGGCGGCCTCGTACCGCTTGCCGTTCACGGCCAGCACCACCGTCGCCGCCGCTGCAGCCGCCCTCCCCATCTCCACCAGCCTTAGCTTGTTGACGACTCGAGTTGCCGCCTCGCCCCAGTGCCCCACTCCCGGATGACCACTGCACCGAGAGAGAGAGAGAGAGAGAGAGAGAGAGAGCCGGAGGCACTCACAGTTCACAGCGCGGCTTTCTATCGTCTAGGAGTATTATACACGGGGAGCTAGCGAGCGGCTGGTGTTCCAGGCTTCCAGCAGCGCCGGGGGGTGGTGTGTGGCGCGTGTGGGTGATGCACGCGCTGACGACGACGGTGGAAAGTGATCGATCGGCGCGAGCAGCGGGTGTTTCTAAATTCTAAGCAGGCTTCCGTATGTATCCGGATCCATATCTCGGTCATGCAATGCACAGGACCATTATTCTGGTATACGAGTATGTGGTGGTAGACTGGTAGCGAGTGTGGTACCATTGGTCTAGTGGTTCGTACTGGTTCCGCCGCCTTGTCATCTTCCAGGTTTTTTACAAGCAGAGAGCATATGGCCACCACATGCATGGATTCGTGTGTTCCGAATTGGATGGCGAGGGGAGACTCTTCTGCACGGGGCAGATCAGGTGTAGTAGTAGTGTGTACACTGTACAGCGCAGGAAGTGAACCAGCAGGCAGGCTGTGCCACCTGCCACCGTGCCACGAACGGCTTCACAGTTTCGGCATGCATGCCGGCCGCCTAGGTGTTCGCGAGAAGTCAAAAGATTCGATAGATAGTAATAGTATGATCCACCTAGCTAAGCGAGAGCGACGACTATATATGTACTATATTATTATCTGTCCCCTGCTTATTCGTCGGGGGAACTGATTTCTGTTGGATTTTTCTGCTGAAGTTTTCTGGTTAGTAATAATATTATATAGTAAACAAACAAAGCAAACACAAGATGACAAATAAAGATATATAATATATATACTCGATGAGGATGTCGTCGTTAAGCAAATAAAGTACCACTCCACTATATAATTCGATAGCAACAGGCATATATGCCAACTTTTAATTCTTGGCCCACCAACGCATATATTCGGGATACAGACGCATGTAATAATAACCTTAACAAAGAGCTCGAGGTATATACCGTATATACCAAGAACATCTCCAACTGTATCTAAAAATAAATACTTTCAAAAAAACTATTTTTGAACCTTTCCAAAACATATTGGAATACATATAAAAAGGCTAAAACTCCAACCATTTTCAAAGTCAAGATAGAAGCAATTTTACGTCATGAATCCCAAACTATATCTAAATTACATCAACTGCTTTTATATTTTTTTCTCTCTCTCTCTAGTATATTTGTATCAGGAATTATGTCATGCTTGTTTTCTTTCACGCGTCCTTTCACCTCATATTGACGCGATGTTACGCCAGCGTAAATATATGCACGCATCATGTTTTTTTTCCAAGTGCCAAAAAGATTAGAAGATGGTTTTAGGAGCTGTTGGAGAAATTTTCTTTTTTTTGTGAATAAATTTTTTTTTTAATCTTGCTAAAATTTCTGAATTGAGTGGATGTTTTTGGGTCGTCTTGGAGATGCTCTGAGAAGCTATACAACGATGATGACATCAGAACGCCGATGAACCGGCGGCTGTTGGCTTTACGAATTGCACGACGTACGTACGGAGTAGTAGTTAATTAGATTCATGAAAATGGGTATGTACGTAGGGGGTCTTTTTAAAAAAAAAGAAAGAAAGAAAGAATGGGTCTCTGCACACGTAGCAACGCAGGCCAGATCATCACTAGCTGGGCTAGGCAGCAGTATACAGTACTAGTGCAGTGTGCGCGCCATCGCGCGCGTGGGTTATTAGCCTTAACATTGTCTTGTATAAATAGAAAACATATCTTGGTAACTTTTACAACTGTGGTCTGCTCCTTTGCATTCGCTGACTTCAGAGCACTTGAATCATCAGAACAATATTGCACAATTCATCTAGGTTTATCCAGTTTGGGAAAAAGCAACATAGATGAGCTTAGCATCTTATCTATTTAATCTAAAGAAATATAATCATCTTGCAAAACTATCATAGGCCCAACATTCGACAGTAACATGTAAACACAACTGAGGTTCGTGCAACATCCTACATTGTTAGATAATATAAGTCATTACATAAATAACAAATGCAGGTGTGTCAGGTAACTTCAATGTTACACATTTCATGTACAACTATCATGCGTTAGAATCATGAATTGAATGAGTCCTTAGAGTTTAATCTCATACAAATACAAATCAAACCCTTTGGTCCTTGATAGAACACCTTGGAGACAATAATGATGAGATCCATGAACTGGACACTACAACTCTATGCCGGTGGTAGGAACTGTTCACTTCCAGGAACACCTATTTTGGTATGAAACAGAATCAAAGAATGGGGGACCAGAGCAGCAAGTAAAGTGAAATGCTGAAGAGACAATCTGTATAAATTCATGTCCTATAGAGTAAAGCTGATGCTTAAGCATTGTCTGTTGGCTATGTGAGAAGCAGCAAACATAGGAAGCAATCATTCTCTGGTAATCTACACCACACTCCCTTCAATAAAAGCATTCTTTGGAATTGCGCTGTGCCAAAATTATTAATTTTACAGGCTTCGTCAAGCAAAAATAATACAATTGAGAAGGTTGGCAGATCTATAAATAGGAAGCTAAAAAGAAGTGATGTAAGGTGAACCTAATATGATGGAAAACTAAGTATGTACTCATTCCAGCAGCGCCCATAGGTATACCAATGTCAGCCAGTTTAAGAGCAAGTGCCTGAATTCATTGACCAATTTGTGAGCAACCTTTTTTTCTTTAGGCTGGAACATAAGGATTTATGATGAATAGAGTCAGGGCAGTGATTGAGACAACCGAAAACTACATTGTTGTACCTTTTTTTGCTTTAATCTGTCCAATCCTATTGAGATCTAACCTGAACTTCGAAAGTAGAATGGAATTAGATACTACACAACCTGATTTAGAAGGGGTGAACTAAAAAATGTCAATTTAACGTGCCCCACCTGTGCTCTAATAACCCAAAACAAAATTTAACAAATGCAAATGAGAGGTACTCTCTTCCATTAGTGTGGACCAGAATTCTGAACCTACCTGATTCTCTGTTCTCATAAAACAGAGAAACAACACCATTAAGCAATCCTATATGTGCAATAGGAAACTAACAAAATAATCTACACTTTTAAGTTATGACCATGAAAGGAATTACCTATGAGATGAAAATTTACTGACAGCAGCTAGATCCTTCCAACTTTGACATAGCTTCTTTTTGAGTTTTTGACTTTTTGCACAAAATTCGGACCTATGTTAGCACTTGGAGAAATAATCATAGTAATCTTCATTAATTTTAAGCAGATAAAAATGTAGTTATGGAGACACTGCCATTACATAATCTTAGGAATTATATTAGGCTGTGAAATAGACACCAAGGACATGTAAAGATACATGAGGAGCCTTACATTTTGTAAATTGGTACTGTGACACTGCAGGTTGTAGCGGAAGGGAGCATGAGGTTGAAATTTTCTGTCAGTAGTTGTATCCTTCCAGCTTTCACATAACCTCTTATATCCTTCCAGCTTTCACACAACCTCTTTTGACTTTCTGCACAAAATTGGAACTATGCCTATGATAGCATCAACGCCATAACCATATCAGCATTTAGTAATTTTAAGCAGATAAAAGTCTAGGAACAACGAAATTTGCATGACATAACCTTAGGAATTATTTTAGGCTGTAGAATAGACACCAAAAATATATAAAGATATATATGGAAGAGACATTAAATTTGTTAATGATACTGTGTCACTGCAACATGTAGTAGAAGCGAATATGCATAATAGGCTATATGTATTTACATAGGGAAAAAACTAAACCAGCATAGAAATATAAGTTTCATTGAGGCAATATTTCCCGTACATGAACAGTATGATAAAGATGTAATTTCATAAATAGGCTTTTGACATAGTAATGTTTTTCTGGGAACTAAAGCAATGCAACAACCTGATGTTAAATCTGTACACAAAAAACTGATGGTGAGAGACCATTTAGAGGCTCGTAATCGATACCAACTTGGTTGTGTTTTTTTGTTGGTGGCCTTTTTTCAGGATAGGGAGGTCTGTGAGACTCACTTAGCAAATAAGATTTTTAGTAGTGAAGACCATAACAATAAGTGAGGCTTGTAGAACTATGCAGACCGACATTTTAAGTTGTAGGACGCTCTAGTTGTAGGTCATGGTTCCATTAGTGGAGCTCTGTTACTGATTATTAATATCACCATTCTCCAACATCTCTTTGCCTTTCCATGAAGATATTGGCATAATTCATAGGCATGTTGTAACAAAAAAACAGCCTTTTCAAACTGAATTTGTATTAATTCTACTATATATCTTAGCCAACAACAACCGGAAATAGAATTTTAGTTTGTTGGTGACGAACCAACCGCCATATGAATCATTCAGAGAATCCTGATAAAACTGGTTAGGCAAACCCTATGGAGAAGCAACATCCCCATTCTAATGGATCTTGTAAGCAGAAAATGACTCCTCCATACCAAATTGTGGACAAGGCAGTAACCTCCATACTAAATTGTGGACAAATAAACATGGCCTAGAACGTTGCTTGTAAAATATGAAGCAACAGAGGTTAAATAAACGGGTGGACTCAACTAAAAAAAATGGAATGACTGGTTAGGTATAAGTGTTGTATGGTTTACTGAAGCCAAAAGAGTGGACCATTGCACTATCACCATTTTTTTTTTTCTGGTCAGCATAGCATTGACAGTATGCTGGATAAATCAAAATAAACCTTGTACGTGCAACCACTGTAGGTAAATGCAATCACTATGTAAGTCAAATCTATATATATTACCACAACAGCCAATATCAAATACTATATAAGGTTCTTCAAAAGTTGATAGGTAGCAAATAGAAATATTGTAGGCCAAGTTAAAAGCCTGGGCATGATAGCAAGGATCTCAGATCTGCAAGACCGAGTGGCTACAACTATTGTACTTGAGAAGAAAACTATGTCTGCATAAATGTTTAAACAAATTTAGTGGACACCTACGGTGCCTTAATAATCAAATCTGGTCTAAGTGCGCATGGTTGTAGGTTGGATTCGGGTCTAAAAGTCCCAATCAATTGTACATTTATATGACTGGGACTGCATAGAAACTATAATAATATTTAGAAACATAAATCGAATGGCAGACAGATTGTGTGTAGTATGGCTATTTTCTAAAAAAATAGGATGTAGTAGGATCATATAATGTAAGAAAAATAAGTTTTGTAGAATATTGCTCAAATCTGGGACGACATTTGTCAAGAGGTAAGATGATTTACCTAGTCTATGGATGACTGATTTGGCAAGCCTTTTTCAGAGAAAACCTGCCACCAATTGTTGGAAGCAACCCTGATATACAGCTAGAACAAGGCGAGAGGAAAAAAAAGTGACATTAGTACCATGGTATTGTTATCTATAGATATTTTGTTCAACAACTTCCAATTGATGTGGCAATGCATGTACAATGTCCATCGCCATGAAAGTAGCTATTGGCATGCATACAAATGATTAGCTAAAACATTGCACAAGATATTTTTGTGTCGTGTTTAAAGGCAACAAAAAAACAGAAGAGATGGTTAGCTGTAGAAGAAAGGAGAAGAATCAGCCATTACCATTCCAGCTGCACTGTAATACCTGTATATTACAAATGGGACATGAGGAGATCATCTGCAAAGAACTCCTATAGCAGAAATAAAAGGGAATAAAAATGAATCACAATCAGTGCACAACCTGAGTGGGCATTTAATCAAACACCTAAAGTGGCAGTACAAAGGTAGCAGTACAGAGAAACAAACGTAGCACACGTTTCATACACAAATACATAATAATCCCCAGCTCAGCAATCTTATTTCTCGTCTCTTCCCTTACCCAAATGAACACAGTTTATTACTCCAATTTCACACTGTTGCAGGAGAGGGGATGGGTCAACGCCTAAGGAGAAAGAAGAGAAGAGGAGGATGCGGGAACTCACTAAGGCTTGAGAGGCAAGGACAACCAGTTGGGGTTTTGTTGAGCACAGGAGCCAGGGAGTCGCGCACGGGCAGGAGGAAGCCGCGTTTGGGGGCACCCTCGCAGGTGGCCACCGGCGGGGCTCGCTTCGCGCCGCACCGTGCCTCGGGACGGCTGCCGCCGGGTGCACGCGCGGGCGGAACGCCGCCTGTGGCAGGGCTAGGTCCTCGACGGCGCGTCACCCACGCCGTGGCTTGGTCCACGGCTGCACCCGCCCACGCCGGATCTTAGTAGAGACGAGGCCGCTTAATCGCCATGGGAGAGGAGCACGAGAAGGAGATGGACGGGGAGAAACTGACCAATAAGCGGCTGGGGCGATTCCGCGCCGGTGCACCACCCATGCTGGGCCGACGCCGTCACCCCGCCCGATCCGGGATTGCTGGTGACGGACAAGGCGAAACCCTAGGTCGGCGCCGCCATGCGCAGGGAGCCCGCCGTCGCCTCGGCCATGCGATGCAAGGGGGTGCGTGGGGGAAGAGAAGAGCGGGCGCCAGGGGAGAGACGGCTAATAGAGGCGGAGGACGGCACGACGGAGGAGCTGAGGAGGCAGAGGCGGCGCCAGGGACGAGCGGAGGCGTCGATGTGGGGAGGGAGAAGCAGAGGAGACGAGAAAGCACACAGCAACATAGAAAAGAGAAGAAGAGACGTGGCTAAATATAACTGGATAGGGTAAATAGTACATGCACAGTAAAAAAGGGTTACGTGGCTAGGCTGGTTTCCGGCGGTGGCGTTCCGCCATTCTAAAGAGTAACTAGTATGTGGGGCGCGCCATCGCGCACGCGGTTGTGTTGAGATCTATATAGGCACATGAGTTATGCCTGTGGTTCCATAGAAATGAAATAATGTTGACAATGAATAAATAATATGATAGGTTGATACAAACTGAACATGTTACAGGAGATATGTGTTCTCATTAATATATTATTATATTACATAAGACCTAGAGTGTCCAAATAGTACTTATATGGGTTAGTCTTAAAAAACAGATGATAGAACATTATATGCATTTGAAATTCAGGAATAGTACAAATAGGTTACACAAACAGATACACTGGTTGGAAGAAGATACACATATAATATAGTCTTGTTTCAACAAAAGATACATAGGTCTGTTTTCTGCATGCCTCAGTAGGGCTAAGTATGATCGAGTCTAGCAGTCTTTACAATACTTTGGAGCATGATCGGAGGGACCATTACTCGCCGATCGAAGGCTTCAATGACTTCTTGAGAGCATTTGAGAGCTTGTTCTTTTGTAGTTACTCCTACATAGAGATCAAAAAATCAATAGAAACTTTGTTTCATCTCTCAAAGGTAAGCAATTGAATCTACCTTATTTGGCCGTTAATAAAGGGACAATACTTTTTTCTGCAAACAGTTATAACTAAGAGTTAGTCTGACAATATATCATCAATTTCCTACTTGTCATTACTAATCCTTGCTGCTACCAACCAGTGAAATGATGTCCATGCAGACTGTTGAAGCCTATTCAGACAATAAGATGAGCATCCGCTCTATAATTGTAACCATGTGTACTAATATATGACAGCGTGTCATCCAAAATATTCCTATATTTTTCCTTTTATTGAAGATCATTCCTGTTGCTAACCAAGAGAAAGACGTACATGTGTAACACCTAAACTCGTAATCTATTATTCAAGCTACAAGACCACCAACTCTTTAATTCACAAATATTATATACTTTATCTCTGGGGTTTAGGTTCCTCTACATCTCTGCAAAAAACATTTGAATCGATCCATTCCATCGACTACTTTCCAAAACCAAAAAAAGAAGCGGTCTTGACTGCCGAACACAAGAGCATTATGTAAACCAGTCGACTTACCGAGCTCACAATTTGGTCCGGATCTTGGTCGTTTCTTCAGCCCACACCTTTTATAGAAAATAGCATGTGTCAGTCCACATGTTTTAAAGCTAGAACCTGATTCTGCTTTTAGGCCCAAACCACCAAAGGTCATGACACACCAGTAACTTTTTTTCATCTAAGATTAGAGTTTTCTTAGTAACCAGCCAAAGAAATTCTCGTGGAAGCATCGGACCTAACCAAAGAAAAAATAACAAATGAACAAACACCACTTATCTGAAGGAAAAATAATGTGATCACATTCTATAACCAATGAGCCCAAATCTAAACATGAATTTCATCTGGTCAAAGAACCTTTCTATCAAAGTTGATGAGGGTCACTGAACCATAGTCCAAAACTAAAAAAGCTCACGTTTTTTAGAATCAACCACAAATTGTACCACTTGCCTTCCTAGAATCGGTGGTTCAGCACATGCTCTTTCACACTTTTTTTCTCTCTGAAAACCAAGCGAAAAACAATCATAGTAATCATATCTTGTATATGTTTCAATTAGATAGAAAGAGGAAACATAAATGCTGATCTGACTGCTTGTATTGAATTTGCAGCTAGCCACCGAGAGTCAGAAAATTAGAAACAAACAAACATTTCTGATTCCAATTGACTAAGGGCAAGTAGAGCCTATTTTAACTGAATGCAAAAAATGGTAGATTGAACTGAAAATTGCACCAAAGTGGAGACAGATAGATAGAAATAAACACATCATTGGCAATGGAGTGTGCTTAGTAATGGAACAACTAATAAATTATGTGAAGCAAAGACATCACCGACAATGGACTTATGCTCAGAAACAAATGCACAACACCGCCAATTTGAGTTGCTGCCATTGCCATCATAAAACCACTGCAAATAGCAAGATTCATGGAAAAATCACAAATCTGTATTTCACCATGTCACAGGCACATGCAGGACAAGGCGAAGGCTTAGGGTTTAGGCAAAAAAAAAATGAGCCACATGCAGGATAAGGCAAGAAAGCTCTAAATAAAAACCAACAGTCCATAAACAAATTGAATGTGTTACTCGGCATACCAAATGGCCAAACTATGAGCCCCATAAGCACTATTGTACTTCATGAAACCCTACTGATTACATATTATAAATCAGCCAACTTGCCCATAGACTACTGAAACCAGGATCGTTAATCCGACAATCTTATGGATCGAAGCAAACTTGAGATATTATTTTAGAAAGTTGAATGTACCAAAGATAAATGCAGCTACTCACATGACATTTCTGAAAGAGTGGGTAACCTACAATAGATCTACCTAGCAACTTGAACTGCAATACATAGATAAGAAAAACTGTCACTTAGGTACTCCATCCTATACAAAGTATAAAACATACGGAACAATCATATCCTACTTGAGAAAACTACAAATTGGCAATTTTTAGGGAGTGGACAGTGGACACACAACAAATGTAGCCTCTATATCCAGCTAATGAAGCCCCAAATTTTAGGCGGTGCATATCATAGTGGATGACCCGACAAAGGGCAAGAACAGAACCTCGTTCGACACCGAGACGTGTCGTTTGCAGAATGACCACAAAACAAGCAAAGTATTGTCGTCGGGATGAAGTGCTAGGTGGATCCACACAGTAGCTCCAAGTATGTTGGGATATGAGGAGACAGGGATTCTAGATTTGCTTATCACAGTTCAGAGTGAAAGTCTTTTTCAAGATCTTGTGCTAACCAAATAAACATGACAGAAAAAGGTTAAGATTGCTTACTTGCTTGTAAGACATCCATGAATGATGTTGCGACCCTCTTCTCCAAAGCATCCACTTCATCTTTGGTTTCATAATCTTGGATTTTTTTTTTGGCATGAGATCCACAAAGGAAAGTTGGAAACAAAAAAAAAAAATGATCTGCATCATTGAACTAAAGTGATAAATGTAAAATAAAAATCTGAAAGATAATGTAACAAAGACCTATTAAACTCAATCTAATTAGCAAAGAGCAGATGCAACATGATGGCAACAGACAAAAATAAGCTATGAATGACAAACTAAAATATGGGATCAAATCGGTTAGCATCTAGAACCCTCAAATGTTCCAAACAGAGACCTAAGAACACAAGCATACAAATATATTGTAAATGCAAAATAAAAGAAAGCTAAGCACCACCTAGTAAACCCAATCTAATTAGCATAGAGCAGAGGCAGCACTACGTCAATGGACAAATGCGCTGTAGATCATAGTCTGAAATATGAAAACAGATTAATTAGCACCTAGTAGCAACCTCCAATGCCGAAAAACAGAAATCTAAGAAGACAAGCGCACAAACATAATGCTAATGAAAAACAAAACCCAAAGTGTAATTATTAAAGAGCGTAGACAACAAGTAGGGCAGCGGACAAACTCGAAATCACAAACTAAAACAGAAAACAAGCTAATTAGCACGTATTGCTTACAAAATTCCAACCGAATCAATTAATCATCTTTAATGCGCTAACAAATTTATTATCTTCGAATAGACCAATGACATGCATCATATACAAGCTGAAGGCTTCTTCCATGTCTGAATGGGCTGTATTATTGATACACAAACCCAAATTTTTGTTTCTAAATTCCATATAACTTTTGCCAGATAAAAATTAAATTAATTGTGAGCAACCCTAATCAAGCATTGAATTCTTGCTGCTGCTGAACTAAAAACAATTTAAAGTATGCTTTGCAACCATTACAATATCAGTCATCTAGAAAACTCTATACTCCAAATTTAATAAAGCTTAGGCCTTATTTGCAATTTCTTCTAGGCCCCCAAACAGCAATATGTGTGCTAAAAAGAAATACCTAGTGCTATATGGAGCAGATAAAACTGAATGCCATGACATATGTTATTAGCACAAAAAAAATAATAAAAATGGGACACACAAATTGAACATGTATACTCAGTAGATAATGAAAACATGAAGGAATAATAGATTAAGTAACCTGGATTTCTAACCACTCCATGTAGTTAGGCAACCAGACCCTCTTCATCCTTTGTGTTGTAAAAGGTAACAACAACATGGTGAGGTAGGATTAAATGGGTCCCGAACTAATCAATCGATAAGACCTAGCGTACCTATATGCAATGTTGGATACAATCGAGAGATATTTTCTACATCATGAGTAATGGTTACCGTGATCTGAAACAATGACATCAATGCAAAACATAGGAGCCATAACAAAGTATTCATATAGTTATTTTGACAGTCCTTCCTGTAGGCTTATAGAGTTGTCCCTTCAAAGCAGGGATTCTTTTAAGAAAATAATAGTATATCTAATTTAATTCTGAATTGTAGCATAACATGCAAGAAAAGAGGAGAGTTGTATGTAGTAAGTCTAAAGTCGAGGCCTGCACAATGACCTACAGCTAGATATGATAAATAAAACAATACCTTAAATCAAGAAACATGTGATGTAAAACTATAACAAAGCCTGAACATGAAACAAGACACCATGTCTAACATATGAAACCTGTCCACTTATGTTCCCGGACAAAAAAAAAAGAGCAAGATATAATCCAAAGGCAATAACTGCACAGTTCATCAAGTACTTAGATAAATGGGCAATCACATAGAAAATTCCTTTGTGATTCTAGGATAGCATTGATAATCCAGGCTTGCAAAGTTTTACTACCTTCTTGTCGGTGAAATTAATGTCTAACATATGAAACCTGTCCACTTATGTTCCCCGGACAAAAAAAAAAAGAGCAAGATATAATCCAAAGGTGGCAATAACGCATAGTTCATCAAGTACTTAGATAAATGGGCAATCACATAGAAAATTCCTTTGTGATTCTAGGATAGCATTGATAATCCAGGGCTTGCAAAGTTTTACTTTGCCTTCTTGTCGTGAAAATTAAGCACAGGTCTACCATAAGCCCGATGGAGCTTTTGCTTTTATTTGCTTCCGAATTCAACACGCTTGGCAACAGAAGTATTTTTTTCTGTACCTTGCAGCTCACATATATCAAAGGACGAAAAAATAGGAACCTATATATGTATATATAAGATTTGGATCTAGTATGAATTGGACCTACCATATTTTTTGGGTTGTGAGCACACCGCTTTGCTATTGAAATAAACCAGCGTGAATTCCAATAGCGCAAAATCACATAGGGCAATAATAAGGATTTTTCCGCTGCCTTTGCAACATACATATATCAAAGAAAGAGTATATAACTCTCTATATTTATATGAATTGGATGTACCACATTTTTTTTAAAACATAAGAACTGCTTTGTACTAAAGGTAAGTATGAAATTTGTTCGACATTGACGCTTGATAAATTATACATAAAAAAGATAGAATCAGATCATGAAAATGATTATTCAGGGCCAAGCCAATATATGCACTAGGTGTAATAAGCCCTTCAATCAAAGGTTGGGAACGAGAACAATACCTGCCGGTGACCAAGCGAGGAGCACAAGAAGGAACAAGAACAATACCGGCCGGTGACCAAGCGATGAGCACAAGAATGGATGGATCATCAAAGCCCACCTCCCAACTTGGCTAAAAACCCTAACCCTAGCAGAGGTAAGGCAAAAAATCAGGTAAAAACAAAACAAAAATTAAATAACAAAGAAATCATGCGACGCACGAAACAAATAGAGCGGTCGGGACCAAAGCCGCCGCAGGGCACCGGCAAGAGGCTCTGTCGTCGCGCCATGGCCGTGGGCGGCCATCACCGGGCGGACCTGGGCCCACGCCCGCGTCCGGGGGACGCCGCCGCCATGCTCGGGCGCTGGTCGGCACCGCCGCTTTGCCCAGCCTCAGCGGCGGCTAGGGGTTGTCGAGCGCACCGACGCCGCCATGCGAGACAGGGAGAGGGAGAGAGGGTGGGGGAGAGAGGGAGGGGAGAGGGAGAGGGAGGGGGGGGCGGCCGGGCGCCGCCTGCCGCCTGCGCCGCCGCCCGCCGCCCGCCCCTCGGGAGAGACGAGAGGATGGGGAGCGATTTTTTTTTTGCGACTGGATGAGGATGGAGAGAGATCGAGAGAGACGAGAGGATGGGATTTAGGAGAGTCGAGTTTTTTTTTTTTTTTTTTTTTTTGAGGAGTGGGCTGTACAAAGGCAATAAAGGGACACGTGGGCGGCCGGTTTCCGGCGGTGGCGTTCCGCCATTCTAAAGAGTAACTAGTATGTGGGCGCGCCATCGCGCCAGTTGTGTTGTGTTGAGATCTATATAGGCACATGAGTTATGCCTGGGTTCCATAGAAATGAAATAATGTTGACAATGAATAAATAATATGATAGGTTGATACAAACTGAACATGTTACAGGAGATATGTGTTCTCATTAATATATTATTATATTACATAAGACCTAGAGTGTCCAAATAGTACTTATATGGGTTAGTCTTAAAAAAACAGATGATAGAACATTATATGCATTTGAAATTCAGGAATAGTACAAATAGGTTACACAAACAGATACACTGGTTGGAAGAAGATACACATATAATATAGTCTTGTTTCAACAAAAGATACATAGGTCTGTTTTTCTGCATGCCTCAAGTAGGGGCTAAGTATGATCGAGTCTAGCAGTCTTTACAATACTTTGGAGCATGATCGGAGGGACCATTACTCGCCGATCGAAGGCTTCAATGACTTCTTGAGAGCATTTGAGAGCTTGTTCTTTTGTAGTTACTCCTACATAGAGATCAAAAATCAATAGAAACTTTGTTTCATCTCTCAAAGGTAAGCAATTGAATCTACCTTATTTGGCCGTTAATAAAGGGACAATACTTTTTTCTGCAAACAGTTATAACTAAGAGTTAGTCCGACAATATATCATCAATTTCCTACTTGTCATTACTAATCCTTGCTGCTACCAACCAGTGAAATGATGTCCATGCAGATCGTTGAAGCCTATTCGACAATAAGATGAGCATCCGCTCTATAATTGTAACCATGTGTACTAATATATGACAGCGTGTCATCCAAAATATTCCTATATTTTTCCTTTTATTGAAGATCATTCCTGTTGCTAACCAAGAGAAAGACGTACATGTGTAACACCTAAACTCGTAATCTATTATTCAAGCTACAAGACCACCAACTCTTTAATTCACAAATATTATATACTTTATCTCTGGGGGTTTAGGTTCCCTCTACATCTCTGCAAAAAACATTTGAATCGATCCATTCCATCGACTACTTTCCAAAACCAAAACAAAGCAGTCTTGACGACCGAACACAAGAGCATTATGTAAACCAATCGACTTACCGAGCTCACAATTTGGTCCGGATCTTGGTCGTTTCTTCAGCCCACACCTTTTATAGAAAATAGCATGTGTCAGTCCACATGTTTTAAAGCTAGAACCCGATTCTGCTTTTAGGCCCAAACCACCAAAGGTCATGACACACCAAAGAACTTTTTTCATCTAAGATTAGAGTTTTCTTAGTAACCAGCCAAAGAAATTCTGTGAAGCATCGACCTAACCAAAGAAAATAACAAATGAACAAACACCACTTATCTGAAGGAAAAATAATGTGATCACATTCTATAACCAATGAGCCCAAATCTAAACATGAATTTCATCTGGTCAAAGAACCTTTCTATCAAAGTTGATGAGGGTCACCGAACCATAGTCCAAAACTAAAAAAGCTCACGTTTTTTAGAATCAACCACAAATTGTACCACTTGCCTTCCTAGAATCGGTGGTTCAAACATGCTCTTTCACACTTTTTTTTTCTTCTCTGAAAACCAAGCGAAAAAACAATCATAGTAATCATATCTTGTATATGTTTCAATTAGATAGAAAGAGGAAACATAAATGCTGATCCGACCGCTTGTATTGAATTTGCAGCTAGCCACCGAGAGTCGAAAAATTAGAAACAAACAAACATTTCTGATTCCAATTGACTAAGGGCAAGTAGAGCCTATTTTAACCGAATGCAAAAAATGGTAGATTGAACTGAAAATTGCACCAAAGTGGAGACAGATAGATAGAAATAAACACATCATTGGCAATGGAGTGTGCTTAGTAATGGAACAACTAATAAATTATGTGAAGCAAAGACATCACTGACAATGGACTTATGCTCAGTAACAAATGCACAACACCGCCAATTTGAGTTGCTGCCATTGCCATCATAAAACCACTGCAAATAGCAAGATTCATGGAAAAATCACAAATCTGTATTTCACCATGTCACGGCACATGCGGGACAAGGCGAAGGCTTAGGGTTTAGGCAAAAAAAAAAATGAGCCACATGCGAGGATAAGGCAAGAAAGCTCTAAATAAAAACCAACAAATCCATAAACAAATTGAATGTGTTACTCGGCATACCAAATGGCCAAACTATGAGCCCCATAAGCACTATTGTACTTCATGAAACCCTACTGATTACATATTATAAATCAGCCAACTTGCCCATAGACTACCGAAACCAGGATCGTTAATCCGACAATCTTATGGATCGAAGCAAACTTGAGATATTATTTTAGAAAGTTGAATGTACCAAAGATAAATGCAGCTACTCACATGACATTTCTGAAAGAGTGGGTAACCTACAATAGATCTACCTAGCAACTTGAACTGCAATACATAGATAAGAAAAAAACGTCACTTAGGTACTCCATCCTATACAAAGTATAAAACATACGGAACAATCATATCCTACCGAAAAAACTACAAATTGGCAATTTTTAGGGAGTGGACAGTGGACACACAACAAATGTAGCCTCTATATCCAGCTAATGAAGCCCCAAATTTTAGGCGGTGCATATCATAGTGGATGACCCGACAAAGGGCAAGAACAGAACCTCGTTCGACACCGAGACGTGTCGTTTGCAGAATGACCACAAAACAAGCGAAGATTGTCGTCGGGATGAAGTGCTAGGTGGATCCACAGTAGCTCCAAGTATGTTGGGATATGAGGAGACAGGGGATTCTAGATTTGCTTATCACAGTTCCAGAGTGAAAGTCTTTTTCAAGATCGGTGCTAACCAAATAAACATGACAGAAAAAGGTTAAGATTGCTTACTGCTTGTAAGACATCCATGAATGATGTTGCGACCCTCTTCTCCAAAGCATCCACTTCATCTTTGGTTTCATAATCTTGGATTTTTTTTGGCATGAGATCCACAAAGGAAAGTAGGAAACAAAAAAATGATCTGCATCATTGAACTAAAGTGATAAATGTAAAATAAAAATCTGAAAGATAATGTAACAAAGACCTATTAAACTCAATCTAATTAGCAAAGAGCAGATGCAACATGATGGCAAATGCACAAAAATAAGCTATGAATGACAAACTAAAATATGGGATCAAATCAGTTAGCACCTAGAACCCTCAAATGTTCCAAACAGAGACCTAAGAACACAAGCATACAAATATATTGTAAATGCAAAATAAAGAAAGCTAAGCACCACCTAGTAAACCCAATCTAATTAGCATAGAGCGAGGCAAAGACTACGTCAATGGACAAATGCGCTGTAGATCATAGTCTGAAATATGAAAATAGATTAATTAGCACCTAGTAGCAACCTCCAATGCCAGAAACAGGAAATCTAAGAAGACAAGCAGACAAACATAATGCTAATGAAAAACAAAACCCAGTGTAATTATTAAAGAGCGTAGACAACAGTAGGGCAGCGGACAAACTCGAAATCACAAACTAAAACAGGAAACAAGCTAATTAGCACGTATTGCTTACAAAATTCCAACTGAATCAATTAATCAACCTACTAATACACCGGGTTTTCTTTTCTAAGTCCACCCCCAAAAACATCCCCCACTGAGAAGCTCCTCCTACACCCACACGCCAAAACGTACCCAGAAAATCCCACACCATCAAAACCAAGCATCCAGATCTGCTCTAATTATTCTCTCTCCTTACTCACCCACGCACGGACGGTCCAGATCGCGTGTATGGTCCTCCTCCCTCACCCCGCAAACCAAACGCGATGTGCGCGGCGTGCGGCTCCGTCATCAGCACTCCATCACCACCTCTCCGTCATTCGTCAATCAAAAATTCAAATACGTTCATGCCCGCGGACGAACAATTGCGCACACCGCGACTGCACGCGGACAATCGCCGTCTCCGATCGCCGTCGACGACGCAGCAAGAACGCGGCGGCCCCTCCGTCTCTACACGCGGACAATCGCCGTCGGCGATGCAAGAAGATCGCGGCGGCAGCGCCGCTCCGATCGCCGCCCGGCGCCGCCCGTAAGTTCGCGGATGCAGCGCCGGGCGGCGCCGTCCATCGAGATCGCGGAGACACGCGGACAATTGCCGCCGGCACGACGCAGCAAGATCGCGGTGGACGCGCCCGTCTCCGATCGCCGCCCGACGCTGCCGCAAGTTCGCGGAGGCTGCGCCGTCTCCGAATGCTTCGGCTCCGCACCACCATCCACGGCTTCCTTCGAACGATCGCCGCCGGCGCAAGCAGAAACCACCATCGACGACTTCCATTCTCCTCCTATTTCTCGGCGAGGAGAACCACCAGTGTCTGCCGTCTTAGGCTAATTGGCTGTGTCGGAGCACGAAACCATCTTAGGCTAATTGGCTATTTCTATTTGGATCTGATCTAATTACATGTGTGTACGTCTAATTACTTGTGTGACGAATTTCACATCTCCGTGTGCCAAAGATGCATAAATTCCTGTGATGACTGAATTTGCGGTGATGTGCAAATGAGTTTTCTTTTTCTGAAACTTGACTTCTATTATGACCGAACATGTCTTATCTAGCAGCAATAAAAAATGACGACTGAATATTCTGTGATGTGCAAATGATTTTTCTTTCCTGAATATTGTCTTTGATGACCGAACATGTATCACCTACCATCCATGAAATTGATCCATTGCCGTCTGGTTGAAATACTAATCGATTGAGCAGCGGCTTGATTGAAATAGGGGTGCCTGCTGATGGCTAGATCATGGTGGCATAGCAGACTGATCCCATATCAGATTAGTATTTTAATTTCCCATAGCGGTGATCCCATATCAGATTAAGTGCACCCCGAGATGAATCCGTAGCGTTAGCACGGGCACTATACTAGTCATCTTTAATGCGCTAACAAATTTATTATCTTCGAACAGACCAATGACATGCATCATATACAAGCTGAAGGCTTCTTCCATGTCTGAATGGGCTGTATTATTGATACACAAACCCAAATTTTTGTTTCTAAATTCCATATAACTTTTGCCAGGATAAAAATTAAATTAATTGTGAGCAACCTAATCAAGCATTGAATTCTTGCTGCTGCTGAACTAAAAACAATTTAAAGTATGCTTTGCAACCATTACAATATCAGTCATCTAGAAAACTCTATACTCCAAATTTAATAAAGCTTAGGCCTTATTTGCAATTTCTTCTAGGCCCCCAAACAGCAATAATACGTGTGCTAAAAAAGAAATACCTAGTGCTATATGGAGCAGATAAAACTGAATGCCATGACATATGTTATTAGCACAAAAAAAATAAAAAATGGGACACACAAATGAACATGTATACTCTGTAGATAATGAAAACATGAAGGAATAATAGATTAAGTAACCTGGATTTCTAACCACTCCATGTAGTTAGGCAACCAGACCCCTCTTCATCCTTTGTGTTGTAAAAGGTAACAACAACATGGTGAGGTAGGATTAAATGGGTCCCGAACTAATCACCGATAAGACTAGCGTACCTATATGCAATGTTGGATACAATCGAGATATTTTCTACATCATGAGTAATGGTTACCTTGGATCTGAAACAATGACATCAATGCAAAACATAGGAGCCATAACAAAGTATTCATATAGTTATTTTGACAGTCCTTCCTGTAGGCTTATAGAGTTGTCCCTTCAAAGCAGGGATTCTTTTAAGAAAATAATAGTATATCTAATTTAATTCTGAATTGTAGCATAACATGCAAGAAAAGAGGAGAGTTGTATGTAGTAAGTCTAAAGTCGAGGCCTGCACAATGACCTACAGCTAGATATGATAAATAAAACAATACCTTAAATCAAGAAACATGTGATGTAAAACTATAACAAAGCCTGAACATGAAACAAGACACCATGTCTAACATATGAAACCTGTCCACTTATGTTCCCCGGACCAAAAAAAAGAGCAAGATATAATCCAAAGGCAATAACTGCACGTTCATCAAGTACTTAGATAAATGGGCAATCACATAGAAAATTCCTTTGTGATTCTAGGATAGCATTGATAATCCAGGCTTGCAAAGTTTTACTACCTTCTTGTCGTGAAATTAATGTCTAACATATGAAACCTGTCCACTTATGTTCCCGGACAAAAAAAAAAAAAGCAAGATATAATCCAAAGGCAATAATCGCACAGTTCATCAAGTACTTAGATAAATGGGCAATCACATAGAAAATTCCTTTGTGATTCTAGGATAGCATTGATAATCCAGGCTTGCAAAGTTTTACTGCCTTCTTGTCGGTGAAATTAAGCACAGGTCTACCATAAGCCTGATGGAGCTTTTGCTTTTATTTGCTTCCCGAATTCAACACAGTTGGCAACAGAAGTATTTTTTCTGTACCTTGCAGCTCACATATATCAAAGGACGAAAATAGGAACCTATATATGTATATATAAGATTTGGATCTAGTATGAATTGGACCTACCATATTTTTTTTGGTTGTGAGCACACTTGCTCTATTGAATAAACCAACATGGAATTCCAATAGCGCAGAAATCACATAGGGCAATAATAAGGATTTTTCCGCTGCCTTGCAACATACATATATCAAAGAAAGAGTATATAACTCTCTATATTTATATGAATTGGATGTACCACATTTTTTTAAAACATAAGAACTGCTTTGTACTAAAGGTAAGTATGAAATTTGTTCGACATTGACGCTTGATAAATTATACATAAAAAGATAGAATCGTATCATGAAAATGATTATTCAGGGCCAAGCCAATATATGCACTAGGTGTAATAAGCCCTTCAATCAAAGGTTGGGAACGAGAACAATACCTGCTGGTGACCAAGCGAGGAGCACAAGAAGGAACAAGAACAATACCTGCCGGGTGACCAAGCGATGAGCACAAGAATGGATGGATCATCAAAGCCCACCTCCCAACTTGGCTAAAAACCCTAACCCTAGCAGAGGTAAGGCAAAAAATCAGGTAAAAACAAAACAAAAATTAAATAACAAAGAAATCATGCGACGCACGAAACAAACAGAGCGGTCGGGGACCAAGCCGCGTCGCGGGGGGGCACCGGCAGGGCTCTGTCGTCGCGCCATGGCCGTGGGCGGCCATCACCGGGCGGACCCGGGGCCCACGCCCGCGTCCGGGGGGACGCCGTCGCCATGCTCGGGCGCTGGTCGGCACCGCCGCCTTGCCCAGCCTCAGCGGCGGCTAGGGTTGTCGAGCGCACCGACGCCGCCATGCGAGACAGGGAGAGGGAGAGAGGGTGGGGGAGAGAGGGAGAGGGAGAGGGAGAGGGGAGGGGAGGGGGGCGGCCGGTGCGCCGCCTGCCGCCTCGCCGCCGCCCGTCCGCCGCCCCTCGGGAGAGACGAGAGGATGGGGAGCGATTTTTTTTTTGCGACTGGATGAGGATGGAGAGAGATCGAGAGAGACGAGAGGATGGGATTTAGGAGAGTCGAGTTTTTTTTTTTTTTTTTTTTGAGGAGTGGGCTGTACAGTGCAATAAAGGGACACGTGGGCTGGCTGGTTTCCGGCGGTGGCGTTCCGCCATTCTAAAGAGTAACTAGTATGTGGGGCGCGCCATCGCGCGCGCGGTTGTGTTGAGATCTATATAGGCACATGAGTTATGCCTGTGGTTCCATAGAAATGAAATAATGTTGACAATGAATAAATAATATGATAGGTTGATACAAACTGAACATGTTACAGGAGATATGTGTTCTCATTAATATATTATTATATTACATAAGACCTAGAGTGTCCAAATAGTACTTATATGGGTTAGTCTTAAAAAACAGATGATAGAACATTATATGCATTTGAAATTCAGGAATAGTACAAATAGGTTACACAAACAGATACACTGGTTGGAAGAAGATACACATATAATATAGTCTTGTTTCAACAAAAGATACATAGGTCTGTTTTCTGCATGCCTCAAGAGGGGCTAAGTATGATCGAGTCTAGCAGCCTTTACAATACTTTGGAGCATGATCGAGGGACCATTACTCGCCGATCGAAGGCTTCAATGACTTCTTGAGAGCATTTGAGAGCTTGTTCTTTTGTAGTTACTCCTACATAGAGATCAAAAAATCAATAGAAACTTTGTTTCATCTCTCAAAGGTAAGCAATTGAATCTACCTTATTTGGCCGTTAATAAAGGGACAATACTTTTTTTCAAACAAACAGTTATAACTAAGAGTTAGTCCGACAATATATCATCAATTTCCTACTTGTCATTACTAATCCTTGCTGCTACCAACCAGTGAAATGATGTCCATGCAGATCGTTGAAGCCTATTCGGAGACAATAAGATGAGCATCCGCTCTATAATTGTAACCATGTGTACTAATATATGACAGCGTGTCATCCAAAATATTCCTATATTTTTCCTTTTATTGAAGATCATTCCCTGTTGCTAACCAAGAGAAAGACGTACATGTGTAACACCTAAACTCGTAATCTATTATTCAAGCTACAAGACCACCAACTCTTTAATTCACAAATATTATATACTTTATCTCTGGGTTTAGGTTCCTCTACATCTCTGCAAAAAAACATTTGAATCGATCCATTCCATCGACTACTTTCCAAAACCAAAACAGCAAAGGCCGACCGCCGAACACAAGAGCATTATGTAAACCAGTCGACTTACCGAGCTCACAATTTGGTCGGATCTTGGTCGTTTCTTCAGCCCACACCTTTTATAGAAAATAGCATGTGTCAGTCCACATGTTTTAAAGCTAGAACCTGATTCTGCTTTTTAGGCCCAAACCACCAAAGGTCATGACACACCAGTAACTTTTTTCATCTAAGATTAGAGTTTTCTTAGTAACCAGCCAAAGAAATTCTGTGAAGCATCGGACCTAACCAAAGAAAATAACAAATGAACAAACACCACTTATCTGAAGGAAAAATAGTGTGATCACATTCTATAACCAATGAGCCCAAATCTAAACATGAATTTCATCCGGTCAAAGAACCTTTCTATCAAAGTTGATGAGGGTCACTGAACCATAGTCCAAAACTAAAAAGCTCACGTTTTTTTTAGAATCAACCACAAATTGTACCACTTGCCTTCCTAGAATCGGTGGTTCAGCACATGCTCTTTCACACTTTTTTCTTCTCGAAAACCAAGCGAGAAAACAATCATAGTAATCATATCTTGTATATGTTTCAATTAGATAGAAAGAGGAAACATAAATGCTGATCCGACCGCTTGTATTGAATTTGCAGCTAGCCACCGAGAGTCAGAAAATTAGAAACAAACAAACATTTCGATTCCAATTGACTAAGGGCAAGTAGAGCCTATTTTAACTGAATGCAAAAAATGGTAGATTGAACTGAAAATTGCACCAAAGTGGAGACAGATAGATAGAAATAAACACATCATTGGCAATGGAGTGTGCTTAGTAATGGAACAACTAATAAATTATGTGAAGCAAAGACATCACTGACAATGGACTTATGCTCAAGAACAAATGCACAACACCGCCAATTTGAGTTGCTGCCATTGCCATCATAAAACCACTGCAAATAGCAAGATTCATGGAAAAATCACAAATCTGTATTTCACCATGTCACGGGCACATGCAGGACAAGGCGAAGGCTTAGGGTTTAGGCAAAAAAAAAAATGAGCCACATGCAGGATAAGGCAAGAAAGCTCTAAATAAAAACCAACAGTCCATAAACAAATTGAATGTGTTACTCGGCATACCAAATGGCCAAACTATGAGCCCCATAAGCACTATTGTACTTCATGAAACCCTACTGATTACATATTATAAATCAGCCAACTTGCCCATAGACTACTGAAACCAGGATCGTTAATCGACAATCTTATGGATCGAAGCAAACTTGAGATATTATTTTAGAAAGTTGAATGTACCAAAGATAAATGCAGCTACTCACATGACATTTCTGAAAGAGTGGGTAACCTACAATAGATCTACCTAGCAACTTGAACTACAATACATAGATAAGAAAAACTGTCACTTAGGTACTCCATCCTATACAAAGTATAAAACATACGGAACAATCATATCCTACTTGAGAAAACTACAAATTGGCAATTTTTAGGGAGTGGACAAGTGGACACACAACAAATGTAGCCTCTATATCCAGCTAATGAAGCCCCAAATTTTAGGCGGTGCATATCATAGTGGATGACCTGACAGTGGCAAGAACAGAACCTCGTTCGACACCCGAGACGTGTCGTTTGCGTAAATGACCACAAAACAAGCAAAGTATTGTCGTCGGGATGAAGTGCTAGGTGGATCCACAGTAGCTCCAAGTATGTTGGGATATGAGGAGACAGGGATTCTAGATTTGCTTATCACAGTTCCAGAGTGAAAGTCTTTTCAATCTTGTGCTAACCAAATAAACATGACAGAAAAGGTTAAGATTGCTTATTGCTTGTAAGACATCCATGAATGATGTTGCGACCCTCTTCTCCAAAGCATCCACTTCATCTTTGGTTTCATAATCTTGGATTTTTTTTTTGGCATGAGATCCACAAAGGAAAGTTGGAAACAAAAAAAAATGATCTGCATCATTGAACTAAAGTGATAAATGTAAAATAAAAATCTGAAAGATAATGTAACAAAGACCTATTAAACTCAATCTAATTAGCAAAGAGCAGATGCAACATGATGGCAAATGAGACAAAAATAAGCTATGAATGACAAACTAAAATATGGGATCAAATCAGTTAGCACCTAGAACCCTCAAATGTTCCAAACAGGAGACCTAAGAACACAAGCATACAAATATATTGTAAATGCAAAATAAAGAAAGCTAAGCACCACCTAGTAAACCCAATCTAATTAGCATAGAGCAGAGGCAGCACTACGTCAATGGACAAATGCGCTGTAGATCATAGTCCGAAATATGAAAAACAGATTAATTAGCACCTAGTAGCAACCTCCAATGCCGAAAACAGAAATCTAAGAAGACAAGCGGACAAACATAATGCTAATGAAAAACAAAACCCAGTGTAATTATTAAAGAGCGTAGACAACAAAGAGGGGCAGCGGACAAACTCGAAATCACAAACTAAAACAGGAAACAAGCTAATTAGCACGTATTGCTTACAAAATTCCAACTGAATCAATTAATCATCTTTAATGCGCTAACAAATTTATTATCTTCGAACAGACCAATGACATGCATCATATACAAGCTGAAGGCTTCTTCCATGTCTGAATGGGCTGTATTATTGATACACAAACCCAAATTTTTGTTTCTAAATTCCATATAACTTTTGCCGGGATAAAAAATTAAATTAATTGTGAGCAACCTAATCAAGCATTGAATTCTTGCTGCTGCTGAACTAAAAACAATTTAAAGTATGCTTTGCAACCATTACAAAGATATCAGTCATCTAGAAAACTCTATACTCCAAATTTAATAAAGCTTAGGCCTTATTTGCAATTTCTTCTAGGCCCCCAAACAGCAATACGTGTGCTAAAAAGAAATACCTAGTGCTATATGGAGCGAGATAAAACTGAATGCCATGACATATGTTATTAGCACAAAAAAGAATAAAAAAATGGGACACACAAATGAACATGTATACTCACGTAGATAATGAAAACATGAAGGAATAATAGATTAAGTAACCTGGATTTCTAACCACTCCATGTAGTTAGGCAACCAGACCCTCTTCATCCTTTGTGTTGTAAAAGGTAACAACAACATGGTGAGGTAGGATTAAATGGGTCCCGAACTAATCACCGATAAGACTAGCGTACCTATATATGCAATGTTGGATACAAATCGAGAGATATTTTTCTACATCATGAGTAATGGTTACTTTGTGATCTGAAACAATGACATCAATGCAAAACATAGGAGCCATAACAAAGTATTCATATAGTTATTTTGACAGTCCTTCCTGTGTAGGCTTATAGAGTTGTCCCTTCAAAGCAGGGGATTCTTTTAAGAAAATAATAGTATATCTAATTTAATTCTGAATTGTAGCATAACATGCAAGAAAAGAGGAGAGTTGTATGTAGTAAGTCTAAAGTCGAGGCCTGCACAATGACCTACAGCTAGATATGATAAATAAAACAATACCTTAAATCAAGAAACATGTGATGTAAAACTATAACAAAGCCTGAACATGAAACAAGACACCATGTCTAACATATGAAACCTGTCCACTTATGTTCCCGGACAAAAAAAAAGCAAGATATAATCCAAAGGGCAATAACGCACAGTTCATCAAGTACTTAGATAAATGGGCAATCACATAGAAAATTCCTTTGTGATTCTAGGATAGCATTGATAATCCAGGGCTTGCAAAGTTTTACTACCTTCTTGTCGGGTGAAATTAATGTCTAACATATGAAACCTGTCCACTTATGTTCTGGACAAAAAAAAAAGCAAGATATAATCCAAAGGCAATAACTGCACAGTTCATCAAGTACTTAGATAAATGGGCAATCACATAGAAAATTCCTTTGTGATTCTAGGATAGCATTGATAATCCAGGCTTGCAAAGTTTTACTGCCTTCTTGTCGTGAAATTAAGCACAGGTCTACCATAAGCCTGATGGAGCTTTTGCTTTTATTTGCTTCCGCATTCAACACAGTTGGCAACAGAAGTATTTTTTTTCTGTACCTTGCAGCTCACATATATCAAAGGACGAAAATAGGAACCTATATATGTATATATAAGATTTGGATCTAGTATGAATTGGACCTACCATATTTTTTTGGGTTGTGAGCACACTGCTCTATTGAAATAAACCAGCGTGAATTCCAATAGCGCAAAATCACATAGGGCAATAATAAGGATTTTTCCGCTGCCTTGCAACATACATATATCAAAAAAGAAGAGTATATAACTCTCTATATTTATATGAATTGGATGTACCACATTTTTTTTAAACATAAGAACTGCTTTGTACTAAAGGTAAGTATGAAATTTGTTCTGACATTGACGCTTGATAAATTATACATAAAAAAGATAGAACTGTATCATGAAAATGATTATTCAGGGCCAAGCCAATATATGCACTAGGTGTAATAAGCCCTTCAATCAAAGGTTGGGAACGAGAACAATACCTGCTGGTGACCAAGCGAGGAGCACAAGAAGGAACAAGAACAATACCTGCTGGTGACCAAGCGATGAGCACAAGAATGGATGGATCATCAAAGCCCACCTCCCAACTTGGCTAAAAACCCTAACCCTAGCAGAGGTAAGGCAAAAAATCAGGTAAAAACAAAACAAAAATTAAATAACAAAGAAATCATGCGACGCACGAAACAAAGAGCGCGGTCGGGACCAAGCCGCGTCGCGAGGGGCACCGGCAGTAGGCTCTGTCGTCGCGCCATGGCCGTGGGCGGCCATCACCGGGCGGACCTGGGCCACGCCAGCGTCCCCGGGGGGACGCCGTCGCCATGCTCGGGCGCTGGTCGGCACCGCCGCCTTGCCCAGCCTCGGCGGGCTAGGGTTGTCGAGCGCACCGACGCCGCCATGCGAGACAGGGAGAGGGAGAGAGGGGGGGAAGAGAGGGAGAGGGAGAGGGAGAGAGGGGGGGGGGGGGGGTGCGCCGCCTGTCGTCCGCTGCGCCGTCGCCCGTCCGCCGCCCCTCGGGAGAGAGACGAGAGGATGGGGAGCGATTTTTTTTTTTTTTTGCGACTGGATGAGGATGGAGAGAGATCGAGAGAGACGAGAGGATGGGATTTAGGAGAGTCGGGGTTTTTTTTTTTTTTTTTTTTTTTTTTGAGGGGCTGTACAGTGCAATAAAGGGACACGTGGGCTGGCTGGTTTCCGGCGGTGGCGTTCCGCCATTCTAAAGAGTAAATACGACTACCAGGCTTCCGGCGCGGACGCCGTCAAGGAAGGCGGGCGGCGGCCCGGCATGTGCTCTGGCGACTTGCGCCCGTCAATAATGCGCGACCGAGACCGATCGATCGAGGTGAGAGCGGCCGCCGATCGACCGACCCCCGACGACGGATCGGAGCCGTGTCTCGTCTCCGGCCAATTCCATCCGGTGTGCACTCGACGTCCACGTCCCCACCCGATTCGGTGGGCGATCGAGCCGCCCCGACCACTCGCGCGCGCGCGCGCGCGGCGGCGTCGTTTTCTCGGCACCTACGTGCCGGATAGCGGAAACGTGCGGCAGCCACGCAGCACGGCAAAGGCCGCCCATCCCGGACAACCTCACCTGCAGTCTGCAGACGTATGCACACGGATGCCGATAGGGAATGCGACAGCTGCGTATGCTGCGCAATGGGAATGGCCGGCCGAATGGGTACGTGTGGATGGGATTTTGAGATGGACGGACTTGCTTGTTCTCGGCTCATCTATCCATCCCTGCTGCTTCAATTCGCTAGCTTTCGCCTTTCGCAGTCGACAACGGCAGGAATAAGAATAATACATCAGTCCGAGACTGACTTTATTGGTTTCTTTTTTTTTCCCCCTTTTATTATATAATCTCCACAAGCCCATTTGTGGCGGCACCGTGCCAGTGCTGGCAAGATAACGTAGGTTTTTAGCTGCTCACATGACTCAGCCTGATCCATGTCCAGACTGACGCAACCAAGTATTCCCTTAATTAGGTCCCCAAGGAGCGAAATTCTATGTTTGTATTAAGTTATATTTTCATTGGTTAGAGTTTTTTTTTAAAATATCAATATTTATGCCTGAAACAAGTTTATTGCGAAGGTATATATTTTGTTGGTAGCTTAGCTTGTCTGTCGGTGGTTCTTTCTCCACCCAAGTTCCAACGATTGGTATAGCTCAGGGTCTGAAGTTTATAACAGTAGTACTTAAGCCGGCCAGCCAAACCCATCCGGCACAGTCTTGCAACACCCCCGGTTGGTTGGAGGGTTAACGACACCAGCAGTTGCGATGACAGACGATTGACAGTGTACCGTGTCGTGTGTGCTCCGATCCAAACATCTCGACGAAACTCACTGCTACGCTCCAGTACCGTGAGTCCGTGACTCCGCGTGATGTGCTCGCTGACGCAACAAAGCAAAGTACTTCCTCCCGGTTTTCCAAAACGATCAGCTTGACTAGATTTACTGAAAAACTAATATCAATTTTTATGCTCTAATAGATTTATTACAGAAATGTATATCGTAATTAATACAAAAATACTTATTCGATAGCATAAAGATTAGTGCTAGTTTATAGACTTGTGTTGTATAGAATTGCACTATTTTTATTACTGCTAGCGAGGGCGTCCACAATAACCTGGTACAAGTTGATAGCGACTTAGAGCAAAGAGAAAATAAAAAATAATAGGAAAAAAACGCAAGCTACATGGCAGCCAAGAAAGGAGACCGGGATACCATAGGCAGGTGAGCTTCTTGAACACCAAGCCAGCTAGCTAGCTGCTTGCTTGAGATCTTTCTAGCAAGTATATTTGAAAAAATCTCTATACTTTACATAATAAAATATAATTATTTATAATAGCTGTTTAGATTATTGTTGGGACTCCCTAAAGGCTAAGCCGTCTTAGGGCTCACTGATCAAAACAATCAACATGTCACTCAAGTACATACACGGTACACGTGGTCGAAGGCTGGTGGATACGCTTGTTTGATCCTAGCCGGAGAACCTCTGTCACCTTCAGTTTTTTTTTTTCTACCAGCACTAAATTTAACTACTACATCAAGCTTGACACGGCTGCTAGTTAGCTAGCTTGTCTGGCTCTGGCAGTCTCCGCCCAAGTTCCAACTAGTACCTCAGCGTCTGAGGTTAACGTTAAGTGTACTTAAACCAACTTTGCCAGGAGAGCCAGCCGAACACAACATCGATATCAGAGCTTCTTTTTTTTTTTTTTTTTTTTTTACTAGCGTGGATCCATGATACATAAGTTTTCAAGCAATGAGATCGCCTAAAAACATTAATTATTTGGCCATCGAGATCAAGAAGATCTAATCCGACTCCTAGTGAATGATACAAAAGCGAATTAACAGATTCTTTAGATAATGGAAATATAAAAGTCCAAGCCTCCATGCCATCAGATGCTTTAATTATTACTTCCTCCGGACAGATTTGTTAGGTGTGACAAAGAAAGATATATTTATTTGAATTTGGAGATCTAAAGTCATTAGAACAATATGTTGCTAAAGCTACACCTCTGGCTGGGGAACCCTCTACTACGCTTAATCACTCTGCACTTCCGCAGCTAACGTACTGAACGCAAACTATTTAAGACATTTTAAGCCCAGCATTTCTATTTTCTAGCCGCTAAAACAGCATGATTGACGACCTTTTTTCTGGTGGGGAACCCTTTTTCTTTTGTTACTAGGAGTACCTTTCTAAATCAGCTTTTTTTTCTGGTGGGTAACCCCTTTTTTCTTTTGTTACCTTTCTATAAATCCATTTTTAGTCCTGACTGACCCACGATATATGATGTAAATCGCGGCTGCATTACGAAGTACAACACAAAGCATAGGTTCTGTAGAATCAACTGTGGACCTGAAAATGGATGCGTCACCCATGACATCACAAAGAAAATGGCCAGGTTTATTTATACGAGAGAAACGGCAGGAGATGACGGGACAGCTAACAACTAAGCACGTGGCACTCAGGCATAGGACAACAGTACCTGAATTAATGTGAGAGCTCCAATTTATTGGCGTATGAGGCAGTATCTATACAGTATAATATCCTGTCAACTTAGGGATTCGTTTGCTCATATGCCGGAGCCTGCGCCTGTGTCCTGGACTCCTGCTCTCAAAAGTCCACATCAAGAGTTTTTCTATTACAATATAAAATAAATAATTGTCCGCACTACGCAGCATGACTGGACGCACAAGCCCGGTAGGCCCCTTCGGAAGCGAGTGGGAAATTTTGAGTATTTTCCTATTCAAATATAAATTTTTTTGACACTGTAGCATTTCATTTATATTTAATAAATATTATCAAATCGTGGACTAACTAGATTTAAAAGATCTGTCTCGTGATTTACAACCAAATTATGTAATTAGTTATTTTTTTACTTTAATGTTCCATACATGCGACTAAAAATCAATGTGATGGAGAGAGAGTGAAAAAACTTGAAATTTATGGCAATCAAAACAAAGGCTAACTTAGATTCCGAAAGTCCGCAGCATGATTTTTTTTCTATAAAAAACATAACAGCAGCATGCGTGGACGTACAAGGCCGGTAGGCCAGATGTCGGCCTTTTCTGTGCGACTGCTGCTACTTGTTGGTCATTCTTGACTTGTGGTTCCTTAGCGAGAGTGACAGAATTGACGCTTCTCCGATCCTGCAGCGATAGTCAAGGTTGTACCTTAGGGTTTACGCAATAGTAGAAATTGGAAACGATGGATGAACGTCCTTTTGGCGAATGATGGTGTACACTTTTTTTTGATGTATATATAAATATTAATGTAGTCAAACCTGGCAGAACATTGTTGTTGAATTGTATTTTTTCCTAGTTAGTGTGACCCCCTTTTTATTGTGTGAATGTGCAGCAATTTTTAAAAATAGTCGGTAGACTACTGTCTAGTGGGCAGTGGCTGCAGTCCAGATGTGGACATTGCCAAAAAAAAAAAAAAAGGATTTAGGGCATATATTTTACAGAGTTTAGTCAACGATGAAAACCATCGATCATTCGTGTGTCTTTGACTGATTGATTATTTTGAGGGATGTGATTTTCCATTAATCTCAACTTCTCAAGCAACCGGTTGGTCCATACTGTCCACGCACAATCCCCGTCCATCCCCATTGGTGCTCTATTGTCGTGTTTCGTCTCACGTCGTGTCTCCATTTTTTTCCCTATGCGAGCTAAAAAAAATCAAAAGATTGTTGAACGGTATTTAATAAAAACAAATTTTATATGGAACTAAATAGCCACAACCTTTAAATGAAGGATCAAAGCTTTGAAACACAACCACGTTAAATATACTTGAATGATTTTTTTGTTTTAAATAAGATTTTTTGTCATAAGCTAAAAAAATCATTTAATGAGTTTGAGTGAAATGTGGATAAATCTTCAAGTCTCTCCCGTCCATACAAATTAGAGCAGCGTGCAGGTGCGTGATTCCTGGACTTGGACGTTATCCTTGAATAGATCTCTGAATCTAAGTTGTCCATATTTGACCAGTAGGCAATAAGTCTCGTACTCCCACAGTTTCAAACTATAAGTCACTTTGATTTTTTTTGTTTATCTATTTTTGCTATGTATCTAGACATATTATTATATCTAGATACATAGCAAAATTAATGTATAAAAAATCAAAACGACTTATAATTTAGAACGGAAATTTGTGCATCGACTAAAGACATGTTCTGTAGTAGTGGAGGTAGTACATCCCATTGCAAAGTCTTGTCAAACAAGAGAAACAAAAGAGTCGGCCAGAGGGAGAGAAATGGGAACGGGGTACTTACAAGAAAGCAAAGTTTAGCCGCTGCCAGCATAAGCACTGGTTTGGTGAGAAATAAAAGATTTTCTGGTATTAGTGTCCTAGTCTATGTCAAGACTGTTGGCTTTCTTTTCATTTGAACCCTTTGTAATAATTGGCTGTGTACACCCTCGGGTGTAGAGGCCGGATGTTTATCCATTATCTAAAAAAAGGGGAAACTATTAACAAGGGATGGACGGCCTGGGCCGAAATTAGGAGGAACTAGCAAAAGTGCCTGTGCGTTGTAACAGGATTTTGTATTTGCCATCCAGCAAGTTCCTAGATTGTTTTCCATGCTCTACGATAAGTATATATCGTGCATAACCAGAGTTCACCACACATGTTATGTCGATGTCGTCGACGGCACTGTCCTAGAGCACACTCCTAAGGAGGAGATCGGTGATCTCGTGGCCTCCCTGCTGCGAAGAGAGCAGTCCAACCTAGAGGTGCGCCTGTACCAGGGCTTCTGGCTGCCGAAGCACTGGGGCCGGGGGACCCATCGTGTTCCAATGTCGCTTCGCGCCGCGCCCCGACGACGTGATCCTCGCCAGCTACTCCAAGTGCGGCACCATGTGGCTCAAAAGGCGCTGGCCTTCGCCTTTGGCAGCCCGCGAATGGCGTACCCGCCCGGCCACTGCGGGGGGCACACGCTACGCTAGGTCAACCCACACGATCTGCGTCCCATTCATCGACGAGATCTTCGTCGGCGGGGAGGACGGCTCTAGCACTTCGTCCGATCCGGCGCACCAAGCCAGACCTCTCGTTCGCCGACACGTTCGAGTCCGTCTACACGATGGCACCGTGGCGGCCTGCCAGGGTCTGAGACCACGTCCTCTCGTACTGGTGCGCGAACGTGTCGTGCCCGACAGGGCACTCGTCCTCAGGTACGAGGACCTGCTGCACGACCCGCCCGGCAACGTGCGGTGGCTCGCCAAGTTCATGGGCTACCCGTTCTTGGCCACCGAGGAGGTCGCCGGTGACGTCGCGGCCGTCATGGAGATGTGCAGCTTCGACGAGATGAAGGTGCTGGAGGTGAACAGGCCTGGCAGCGGCACCGCGGGGAGGTACCGTGCCTTCTTTTGGAAGGATGTCAATATTTACGTATAGCAAGTACTGGTTTTTATAGTCCCAATAGAGCACGCAATTATATAAATAAATAGAAAAAATTATAAATCTTCTATCTATGCTTATCCACGTCTAGATAAATTCTATTTAGGACTCCTTTTCATGTGCAGCTTATCTACCTCTAAATTTAAAAGCAATTTAGGATTCCTTTTCATATGCAACTTCTCGTTTCCTGAAACGCATGTAGATAGGAGTCAAATACTGTCTCCGACTCAGAGTTGGCAGCCGCCTGAAACGGGACTCCTAACCTCATAGGTGGCTTTATATATATCAAAGCGACAATTTTATGAGACGAACCAAAATAATGGATGGACTAAAAAATGGCTGGTCCATCCATTTTTTTGGTACATCTCCCTATAACTACCGAATAGATAAGAATTTCTTCCTTCCAAACTTATATATTTAACCCGTAGCTTGGACACATATTCCTAAGATGACTCGGATAGTTAGAGTTATAATCCAAATAGATCTCTCCAATGTTGAGTAAGTTGAAATAGGAATCCTAATCCAAATCTATATATTTATTATTTTTACACTGATGATAAAAAGAAATTTCTGCCAACAAATTACATTTTTGTTCAACCGATAGTCCATATTCCGTCTGTAATCTTTTTCCTTTCCGTCTCCTTTTCTTTCCCGTTTTGTTTTGTCTCTCGTTAGGAATCCATACTCCGCATCTCCAAAACTGCTGCCCTCCCGTATGCCTCCCTTTTGGTGATTTTTTTGTATTTTATGAATTGTAATTCTATTTTTTCTTATATATAAAAAATAAAAAATAAAAGATACCATATTAGAGGTCATGTCGATGGCCTAACTAATCAAACTATATAAACTAAAATCTTGAGTCGTTTGTCATCTAATTTAAAATTATTAAATATTTTACCAAGATGTCCACATATATGTGCGGAGTGTAAATCTTCAAAATTGTCTGTATATACCTATACAACTCTCAACAAGGGCTAACAAGTAAAAATCAAGAGAGGTCGCTCATACTTCGTACTCATCCCTTGCTAATTTAATAATCCTCAAAAGATGTCACGGAACTTAAATATTTAACTCTATTAACACATCAATAATATGGATACTAAAGTTATGATATATTTACGAGTAAATATTTTTGTTTTACATCAAAATAAAAAGTTTGGTTTTTTTTTAATTCAATACAGAACTAATAAGACACAATCATATTATTGTTGATATTTACTTAAATTATGGATGCCATGGTCAGCATTAAATAAAGTATAATTTTAAAATTTTATTAAAAAGATAAAACGTAAAGATTTGTAGTATTGTTGTTGTTGTTTCCAATTAACGAGCCCCGTTCATTTGTGGCTGGTGCAGACCACTCACAACATCAAAAGTAGAACTTATACAAATTAAGCTATTGTAGCGACTATAGCTATGCAACAAGTGATGTGTCAAACCGTTTGACAGTTTTTTGTCTCAATGCACGGGCACAATATGCTAGGAAGTCCTGAAGTCCTAATCTAACAATGACTTTTAATCAAATAATTTATATTTTATCCTATGTCTCTAGAGCCAAAATAATTATCTCTCTCAAGGAAATAGAACACATATCTCTCAAAGAAAATAAAAACAAAGCCGACATATGCAAAGGTGGAGGTACTCCGTCGCTCATCTATCGAGGATCAATCCAGCAAGGATGGTTGTAGTCGACGACTTACAATGACGAGGACACGCCAGCCCTGTTCGACTTCCACGAGTCGCGTGCTGGCATCCATGGCTGCAACGAGTCAGTGTCACCTTGGTGCCGTCGCCGCCGTTCCTAATGCTCACCGCGTCAATCTCCTCAGCATTTAAAAAAAAAACTACCCTTAGTACATAACATGAATATCCATATGATTCTAGAAAATGCCATAGAATTTTATAGCATGAGGTATTTATGTTTCATTATCATCTTGGCTGTGAATTTGATGGCTCCAACAAAGTTAACGTTCTAAGACATTCAATTTACTGCATAATTTTTCTTAAAATGGACCAACAAAATTCATATCAAGGCCCTTTGTTATCTATATTTAACATTAAAGTTAAAATGATACTTTTCTAATTATATTTCTTCCTTCCTTCAATATCCTTAGGTCAGTCTCAGTAGGAGTTTCATCCCAGTTTCATTCGCGTTTAATAAGCTGTCATGTAGGCATTTTTTACGATGTGGCACCACATTTAACAAGAGAGAGAAAAATAAGTGTCATGAGAATGAAGCTCTCCTAACATAATTACCAACTCACAATGAGTCATGGAATTAAATATTTATAAAAACTTTAGAATTCAACTACCATTCTCAATGCATAGTTTCATTCAAGTTTTATTATATTTTCTTTGATGTGGCAGTCTTAAAAACCGAGAGATATGAAACCTATCACGTAGACTGGCCTTAGTCCTCTCCTGTCCCATATATAACTTGAACTTTCGACCTGTGCGCACAAAAACTAGAACGTGTCCAAGAATCTTGTGAGACATAAATGGTCTAGGCAACTACACAACAAACTATTACACTTTAGTTGTTATATAAAAAGTTACACAAAAATATATATTGAACCAAACAATTTGGCTTTCACCTATAGCAATGTACAGGCATATTTGCTTTGCATACTAAATCACGTCAGTTATCAAGACTCCGGTATAAGATGTTCTCTGTCTTGTAGTTGGACTCCAATGCAATATGCTAAAGCTAAAGTGCAAAGAAAACATAAAAAGAATGAGAAGGGAAGGAGGAATCAATGGCCGCCCCATGACCGGAAATTGTCTCAATCCGTTTACAGTCCTCAAATTCATGGGATAATATTAATAGGAACAAAAATCCGAATTAAATACAAATTCTAATCAGATAGAAGAGAATAAGAGTATAAATTAGGCAAACATAAATCAGACCACGCCAAACTAAAAGAGGTGTAGGAATCAAAAATTTCTAGACCAAGATGAGGGTGACACACTTACGCGTGAATCTCATAGGTTAGACAGGTTATATTCGCTCTCCCAAAGGACCAAAACAAAATCATAATTTTTTTCATCCACTCTTGCAATGTCACTAAACAACTTAATTTTTTTTTTTTTGAAATGCGATTCCTCTAAGCCTGCATCCTTCATTCACGATATATGAAGCAAGTCTCATACACAACCAAACACACTCTAGATGATCTACATAAACCTTAAGCATACATCGCAAATTTCATGTGATCCTTTGTTTATGAAGCAAACTATTCAATTCGATGAACAAAAATTCTTGGTGATTTGTAGGAAAACACTTTTTATGGTGGTAGTCACTTCTATCTTATTCATCTTATTTAATTTTATTACCTATTTTTCTCTCGTTGCAACGCACCTTGCGGGTATATTTCCTAAAGATCAAGAAAAAGGTAAAAGGATTTTGGAAAGTGTACGTCCAAGTACAGACCAAACACATGTGACTTGTGGGCATGTGGATGTGGCAAAAAGATGAACTCCGCCCTTGCTTCCGGCCGTTTCGCACGTGCATGCCTGCTCGAGCGGCGTACACCACCATCCGTCCAAACAAAAGTCAATTTCTAGCCTTCTTTTTTTTCTAATATAAGTAGTATCAAATTTGAAAAATCTATACCAACAGCACTAATATTTTTTGTCTTTATATAAGTCAATGATTTTATTTCGAAAAATAATGAATCAAGTTTGACAAATCTATACCAACAGTACTAATATATATATCTTTTTTATATATATATATATATATATATATATATATGTATATATATATAAGCCAATTAATCAAGTTTGACAAATTCTAGCCTTCTTTGGTCAAGGACGAATTGACGTATTCGTCAAAAAAAAAAAAGGACGAGTTGACGTCACTGATTGTGCCGCACGTGCCTACACACCGACAACAAGTCAGGAAGAAATATCGACGAATGTCTCTTCCAAGTTGGATTAAGCGGGCTCAGGAAGTTGCTCAGGATTTACTTCGGACCTTGTCCAAGTACTCCCTGTTCGTTTGGTCCACCAGCGGTTACCGGCCAGCGATTCAACAGTGTTTTTTCTCTCACAACAGATCAGCACCAGCGAGAACCAGCCAGCGAGAAACAACCAAATGAACAGGCTTTAAAGGGATTCTAGGATGTTTGAACAATCAGAAAAATGAAGTGGGACAAGTCAAACAAAATACAATAGCTGTCGCTACCATCTTGTGGTGGCTGCATGTGCTGGGAGTTTTTTTTTTTTTGAGAAGGAACATGTATTCATATTAGTGCAATTACACCGGCCCGTTTATAGACAGTACTCCAAAGAAAAGAAAAAATTACAAAGAAGTTGAAAACTTCTGTTCATCTTCCTCAAAACCTTCAGACATCCATCCGTCACCGCCATCGGCCGCATCCCAATCGCCGCCGGGCACCGAGAGCCAAACTCCAAAAGGTGGAGGCCGCAGATGAGGACTTACTTCTCGGCGAATCAGCCGACATCGCCTCCCTAGGCGCATTGGCCAACTCCCGTACCCACGCCGCATCCTTTGATTCCATCGCCGGCAAACCGAGCAAAGCTCAGATTTTCACCAAAGAACATCTTCCTCGAGATTAACAGGGTCAACAACATCATCACCTGAAGAAGACAACGATACGCCGGCCCTCGAGTCCTGGACAGGTCTCCCCACCTCTCCGTTGATGTCGGAGTAGATCGCCATCGGAGAACGGAAGAGGCTGGGAGAAATTATTCCCGCCTGCGCCGCCGCCGCTTTTCGCATCGCCGGGCGTCGCTAGGACAAGCAAGCCGCAAAGGAGCCGCGCTCCTCCGGCAAAACCTAGCTCCGCCGCCCGAACATCGACGACGAGCAAACCCCTAAACCTAGACTCGACTTAGACTCTAAAAAAAAACAGTAGATCGACTCAAAACGATCGGTCGGGTGCCAGTTAGCACGTCCTCGAACCTGTCAGTCCGTAGATAAAACTTTGACCACTAAAAAAATCATACTCCTACTAGTACAAATTAGAAACGCGCAAGCTAGATTGGATGACTATTCCAGATGACTATTTCCTTTCTTTTTCCTATATATATAGTGGTGTCTGATTCTTCTTCAGGTCCACAAATCAACACACCGATCATCAATCAGCAAGCCAAAGCTAAGCTGCGCGCATCGATCCTGCACAATAGATGGCGTCGGAGAAGAGCAAGATCCTGGTGGTCGGCGCCACGGGGTACCTGGGCAGGCACGTCGTGTTGGCGAGCGCGCGGCTGGGCCACCCCACCTTCGCGCTCGTCAGGGACACGGCCCCCTCCGACCCGGCCAAGGCGGCGCTGCTCAAGAGCTTCCACGACACCGGCGTGACGCTCCTCAAGTGCGATCTGGACGACTATGGCAGCCTGTTGAGCGCCGTCAAGGCTGCGGACGTTGTCATCTCCACGGTCGGGACGCCGCACATCGCCGACCAAACTAGTCTCGTCGCCGCCATCAAAGAGGCCGGCAACGTCAAGGTACATGAACATGCATGCCCGTCCCGGGACTGCATATATGCCGTGGGCGATCAACTAGGTAAGCTTAGTTTGCTGTTCGTCTGATCTGATCGATGCACTTTGGATGCCCATCAATACACGCACACGCAGAGGTTCGTCCCGTCGGAGTTCGGCCTAGACGCGGACCGCTCGGAAGCCATGGAGCCGGCCAGGTCGATGTTCAGCACGAACAAGGCGGCCATCCGCCGCGCCGTGGAGGCCACGGGCGTCCCCTACACGTACGTGTTGACCGGCGGCTTCTTCGGCTGGGGGCTGCCCAGCATCGGCCAGGTCGTCCCACCCCTGGCGCCCCCCGTCGACAAGGCGCACGTCCTCGGCGACGGCGACACCAAGGTGGTGTTCGTCGACGAGGGGGACATCGCGACCTACACAGTGCTGGCAGCCGATGACCCGCGCGCCGAGAACAAGACGCTGCACATCAGGCCACCTGCTAACACGCTGTCGCACAACGAGCTGCTGGCGCTCTGGGAGGAGAAGACTGGCAAGACGTTCCAGCGGGTGCATCTCCCCGAGGACGCCGTCCTCAAGCAGATCCAAGGTACGCTACAACCTAGCAAGCTAGCGCTTTCAAAAACATTGCTTCGATCGGGCTGTGAACTATGACGATGAACTGATCCGATTTCCAATCCACAGATGCCCCGGTTCCGGCTCCGCTGGACATCATATATTTGTCAAGTGGTCATGCCATTTATATCAAGGGGGAACAGACCAAGTTCAACATGGACCCATCGTCAGAGGTGGACGCTAACGAGCTGTACCCGGACGTCAAGTACGCCACTGTCGACGACTACCTCAATAGGTTGCTCTGAATGAATGTAAACTGTGCAGACTTTGGAGATTGCATGGATGTGGTGAGCATCTGTGTGATCGAGGGTGATGATGTCAGCAAACTACTTTTTGACATATACGTACTCTTGTTTAAGACTACAACATCTTGTCTGAACGTCTACAATATACTCCGCATGCCTGATTTTAAATCGTTCCAAGTTTTTGTAAGAGTCAAAGAATCTCATAATTTGTGACACAGAACCGAGAAAGTTCACCTATGGCCTTGTTTAGTTCCCATCTCCAAAACTTTACACCTATTAACATGGGTTCATGATTTGTGGCCGTAACTGAGAAAGTTCAGCTAACCTGGCCAAATTTATAACAATATTTTTCTTGTTTTAGAAAAAAAATTGCGCAATGCAAAACAAATTAAAGCACGAACGTCATGAGACATCTTTGAAGACATGTATCATCACTTCAAAGGGTCGCTGTACAAGTCTCATATTAGTTTTGGGGGTGACATTTGGAAAAAAAAAATTAAGTAGGAAGTATACATGCAATTCAACCATAATGAACTTCAAAGAAGTTACTGAACTTGGTTCAAGATAGAAAAAGGCTCGTAGAATCTGTGATTGAGGTACACTTAACATCAAATTATCCTAAACCTCTCAAGGCCAGCTTGGTCAGAGATGTTGGCGATCCGATCACTATTACACTGGAGATTTCTACTGGCGCCACACAATTTTTCTAGAGGCGGGTTGAAACGGGCTGGCGCCAGTAGAAAGAAAACGAGGGCCCCAACGAGCCGAACCGCCTGTGAAATCTAATATATGCTGGCGGTTTTATAGAAATCTAGCTGTTTTCTTTACACAACCGCCTGAGGAAACCCGGTTTACACTAGCGGTTTAGGTTAGGACACCGCTAGAATAATTATAGAATTTACACTATCGGCTCGGAATATTAACCGTCTGTAGAAACATTATTTACAGTAACGGTTGGTCGTGTCAGCCGCCTGTATCTCAACCTGACAATGGTTTGGGCCGAAACCAGGTTTTATGGTTTGGTTTTCTTATTGGGCCAATCCAATTTGGGTGAAAACGGGCCGAGCAAACTAGTGGGTTGGTTCAGTTTGAGTTGTTACTTAGAGTAGTTTGGTTTGGTTTAGTTTTGGGCTGATTGTTTTGGCTTGCTAACAGGGTGAAGTCGTGGTTTCAGCACAGCACCACGCCACGGTTCAGCGGAAGTCTATCCAGGTCGTATTCCCATTGTATTACAGAATTTGTTTTCTATAGGAAAAATGGCAATAAAGCGCAGCATTTGTCATGCTTGTGTCGACAGGCTAAGAAGAAAGCAGAGCACGCACGGGCTGCTCGCTCGTCGTGCGGCAGCACGTGTCGGGCGTCCAGCGTGTTGTGAACTGTCTGAACCATTCGTCGCTGGCAGTTTGAAGTCGGTTTCGAACCTTAGTTTTAAGCTATGGATTGGTCTTGTTTGGATTTAAGAAGACTGCAGTTGTTTGGATTTAAGAAGACTGCAGTTCGGTGTGGAGTGGGTTTGGAGGTGGGACGAGTGGGGTGGTGTGGATTGGTGATTTCAAGGCAGACATGATTAATTTGTTTTGGTTATGGCCTGGATCACGGACCATTACGTATACAGCCTGTATATATCAGATTACACAGGTTGTATCTTGATCTACCGACAACATTACTTTTCTCAGCTGGGCGCCATCGGCTGAAGGCTTATATTTAAAGTTGTAATAACCGAACCGTTTACGCTAGGGTTACCAGCTTACAACTCGATGACCTAAACACAATTTTCTTCTCCACACCCATTACGCAAAAGAGATAAAAAGAAACCCCCACCACGTTCATGTCTTACTTCCCCCCTCGACTCCCCTGTCTTAGAACTGAATACGTACATCAAAAGTGGCTAGGTGTATAAAAGAAAAAACAGAGATAGCACTAGCCCTCAAACACAGATCACCATGTCATCAACTCCACCTCCAGCTTTGTCAGGAGCTTCTTTGCATTCTCCTTCATCGCCAGCAGTGTCCATTGCCTTAGCAAGCTAAACAAACCGTTCAAAGTTTGATCAAAAGAAAAGATGATGCAGTTCTTGCAGCAAAACATCATCTACTGATGTTAGATTTACTGCAATTGAGAACAAGGAGAGAGATATGGAGGTCAAGCAGGTGGTAGCTTTGAACCTGGCCAATGTTCAAGACCAGTGGACAGATCGCTGCCTCCAGATGCTATTGGTCCACCATACTTCTACTATGAGAATTCTGCTGATGCTCGAGAAGGTGTGTGGAGTACCATAAGCAAACACTTGTATGGTATTAAGCCAGAGTATGTAGACTCAGTAGACTTCTGTGCTACTACAAGGAAAAGACATTGTATACATAATCTCCCAGTTGAGAACATGTCACATCTCATCCCAAAACCCCCAAGGACAATACAAGAGGCATTTCCTCGTACCAGTTGTTGGTGGCCATCATGGGACCCAAGAAAACAGTTCCATTTCCTACACATCTCCAACACAGATTTCCTAGTTTCTGAAGGAGGTGGATCTGAACTGTCTCTAAGGTCTTCATGGATGTGGCTACACACTTCTGTACTAGACTCACGAGTCTGTAGGGTATTGAACTGTTTTCTTGGGTCCCATGATGGCCACCAACAGCTGATATGAGGAAATGCCTCTTGTATTGTCCTTGGGGGTTTTGGAATGAGATGTGACCTGTTCTCAACTGGCAGATTATGTATACAACATCTTTTTCTTGTAGTAGCACAGAAGTCTATTGAGTCCACATACTCTGGCTTAGGACCATACAGTGTTTGCTTATGGTACTCCACACACCTTCTCGAGCATGAGCAAAATTCTCATAGTAGAAGTATGGTGGACCAATAGCATCTGGAAGCAGCGATCTGTCCACTGGTCTTGAACATTAGCCAGGTTCAAAGCTACCACCTAATGGGCCTCTACTTCCCTGTGCTTGACCTCTCTCTATCCTTGTTTTGTTCACAACTTCACATCCATGCACCTTCCATTGTTTCTCCCTCCATATGAGTTATCCTACAGTATTGCAAAAAAAGTTCCAATATAAGACCATTAAATTAGAACTAAATCTTATTGCAGACTTGTATGGACAGTCGCTAAGACGAACCTCAACGTCAAACAAATTGCCATGGTAAACATCGCCCTTGGTCTGTGATTCAAATATTGAACTCACCAAATCATCAATAGATGCATCCTTCCCTGAGTTATTTTAAAACACAAATGACAATAAATGGCATAAGGGCATGATCAGTGAACAGGGGTACTTGGAGCATACTTTGGCAGGATCAAATAATGAACTCTAAAGATAAATTAAAATAAAACAGGGACAAGGATAATCTGAGTGTTACAAGATCATACAACATGCAAAAACAACCATTAATAGTAGTAGTAATATAATATCTCAGTTCAAGATTGCAGCCAAGAATCCCAACTTACTGAATTTGAGGAAAATTACCAAAATCCAGAGATAAACCAATAGAAAGTTTGACGTATAATTAAACATGAAAACATTTTAGTCAACTAATTTATTATATATGAGAGCATATCCTACTTAGAAATACATGTTTATACATTTTAAGGAGGAATCTAAGGCAGGTAGAGTTGCATGAAAGAAAGGTTCAGAGAGCGCACCGCAATATTTACGTATAGCAAGTACTGGTTTTTATAGTCCCAATAGAGCACGCAATTATATAAATAAATAGAAAAAATTATAAATCTTCTATCTATGCTTATCCACGTCTAGACAAATTCTATTTAGGACTCCTTTTCATGTGCAGCTTATCTACCTCTAAATTTAAAAGCAATTTAGGATTCCTTTTCATATGCAACTTCTCATTTCCTGAAACGCATGTAGATAGGAGTCAAATACTGTCTCCGACTCAGAGTTGGCAGCCACACGAAAAACGGGACTCCTAACCTCATAGGTGGCTTTATATATATCAAAGCGACAATTTTATGAGACGAACCAAAATAATGGATGGACTAAAAAAATGGCTGAAATTTTGCCTCTTTATTATATCTATACCTAATAATAAAGAGGCAAAATTTCTTCCTATTTTTTTGGTCCGGCCCTCCTCTAACTAACTCTTCTTTCAAGATGAATGAAATAAAACTACCACTTATCTCTTACTTAGTTTGGAATTACAAAACCTTATTGATAATAAGCGTTCTATCTTTTCTAAGCTTCCGTACATAATACATAGACAATAGCCACCTAATAAACCAAATCGATCTCTCTTCGATTTTCCATATGGTACAAATTTTATACTACAGATAGTATTTTTTATGGGCCTTAATATTTAACTGAAATATGGTTAAAAATAAACCCAGGTATTATGGCCCACGACGGGACAAAGTCCATATCTATTTCGTTGGCCCATACCACAAGAGGACCGGAATAACTATTGTCTAGCGTGATATAAATTTGGTTCCAAAACGTATTGTCGACTTTTTGGGTTATGGCTCCTTTTTTAATAGATTTTGATCCTAAATAACCAGCCTCTCCCTCTCATATTCATGCAGTCCTTATTCGGTCGGCATAGAGTCTATTCTTTTTTTTTTTCCAGCTCCGGTCCGCCCCTTAGCTGTGGTTCCCTTCGTGAAAAATAAAACAGCAAAAATACACGTAAGCATATGGAAGAAAGGCAAAAATACAAGCCTAGCCGGATCGTAGTATAATATATAATATATCCGTGTCCGTTGCCGATATTTTTGTTTCTTTTCTTCGTTGCAGCTTTGCCATGTGGTTGCGTGACTTTTTTCCTCCTTTTTATTATAGAAGAAAAAATAAACAAGCATAGTATTATGTGTATTTTATCTTTTATTCATTCTATATAAATAGATATTTCCTATATCTATATCTATCTATACCTATTAATAAAGAGACAAGAGTTTCTCTCCTCTTTTTTTTCGTCCGGCCCATTCTTAATTTGGCCTAACTGTCTGGCTCAATCTCTCTTTCATTCTAACCACTTACTCTCGCATCCAGCGCGGCCCAGATACAGGCCCAGTCCAGCCTTCAGCCACTTGCGTCTGCTTCAGGCCCACGTGCAGCCCACTCTAGCCATAAAATTAGAGAAAAGCTAAAAAACATTCCGTCAATATTGTGATTCACACCTGGTCTTCTAGGTATCACGAGACTGACCCTTACCACTACACCATACAACCTTAGGTGATGTTTCATGGAGTTTTTGTTCTTATTTATCTTTATTTCAGCTGGGTCATTAAACACTTCCCACACACCGCATCGTAGGGAAAGAAATTTGAAACAACATTTGTGAAGATTAGCTATTATAAATCTTGTACTTGAATTATGTATTTAGTGTTCTCTTTGTAACTCAGTATAGCTCAAAATAATATCTTGCTAAGGTCTCAAAACAATTTGCCTTTCTTATTGAAGAAAAAATAAATTAAACTAAATACTTCTGCAACCCCATAAATCACCATGTTCTGCCCTGCCATGGATATGTCCACTCTAACCATGTATCCGCCTCCTGCATCGGCTATACGTGCCTCCTTAGCAACCTCAGTCGGAGCCTCCTCAGCAACCTCAGTCGGAATAGTACGGAGGTAGACGCGAGGAGATCCCACGGAGAGATATCAAACCTATTGCATGAAAGGACCGGACATCCGAACCGAGGCGCAATGACAATATGTCGTACGTGAACTTTACCATGTAGCTCTTGCTAGACCGACATGAACTCTAGCTTCGGGCGGCTCCATGGCCACGGCCACGCACGCCCACGCCCTTGTAGGCAAAGAAACGGCGACGTCATCATCTTGTACGTGTCGCCCGCCCACGATTTGTTAGCATTCGCGTGTGTCGTGGTGGTCGAGTCACCGATTCCGTCCGAGTAGGCCACCGAGAAGGACGGGTAGTTGAGGCTACCCATGGAGTAGGTCTTGCTCTCAGTGCACGTGTACTCATGGCTCTGTGCAATGGTGATGATCGTGGTGGAGCTGTAATTGAGCACACACAAAAAGTCCGCATGGTCGCAGGTGCTCAGCTCATATAACAGCCTCGAATCCAGCGGTACGGATCCACTTAGCGTAACGGCAAGGCCATGTCGCCTGTTGCCGCGTCTAGCTAGGGGTAACCCGCCACCGAGTAAGGCGACGTATGCCATAGACCCGTGGTCATGAAAGCCGAGCGCATGACGGGGGTCTTCAATCCGGTAGTGCTCAAGTAGGGCCGAAGAGACACTCCTAATCTCTAGATGTCACCTGTGCCTTCATTAAAATTAAAGGATCAAAGGTTTGCTCATCTATTTGCTCTTAAATTTAATGAACCCGCCACTTGATTCAAGTTAATATCAACCTATATTATGCTTTATATAAAGCACAATATTTATTCTATAGCTTTATTTTTCCATTGCAAGCACAAGAATATACTCCATTGTTTTTTTTTAGATTTCATATGATTATTTACTATTCTGTAAAAAGTGCATTTTAGGATAGACATATGGAAAAGATTCAAAAGATGACACACTATTCTGCGAGAGGTGCAAAAGCAACCGTTGATGCCGTGGCCTATAGCGAGTATACTAGGTACCAACATAGTCATGAGCATATAAACAAATAATTACCTAGCTTCCTACTTGATAAGTAAACATTGAACAAAATAAGTTTTTTGTTACCCGTTGCAACGCACGGGCATATTTCCTAGTATATATATATAGGGTAAATTTTTCGTATTCCCTAGAAGTAGTTACTCCCATCCATATACACATATGTGTACACATGCGACGGACGTCAGGTTGATTAGCGGGTAACGTGAGTGGACCCGTTAACAATTCAAATCGGTCCGATATTTTTGCTATCATTGTTGGATCTCACCGACCTCATTTATTTGCGACATGTACCAAAGATCGAAGAGACGGAGGCCAGCGGTGTGGTAGGCGTGCGTGGTGGCGGCGGCTACCAGATCGGCGACGCGCGGCCACGCCCTCCACGGCCCGGTCGTCCACCTGGATTTGCGCTTTGCCTCCACATCAAGGGACAACAGTTTGGACCTCAACGCCGGCCATGCTCGCGATCGCGCCCCTCACCTCCCCTTCGATGGTGGCGGCGGGCGGGCTCCGACCACCACCGATGGCCATGGTAGCACGCGGCTTGACCCACGGGCACGGCAGCCTCGTCCCCGCTCCTTCCCCGACACCCAAATAGCGGCCCCGTTTCTTCCCTCCTATGGCGGCGGCGGCTCTCACCACCGTCGATGGCCCCAGGCAAAGACGCGGCCCCGCCCCTTCCCCGACCTTCGGCGGCGCCATGTCGCTCCCCCATCCGCGTGACTGGATCGACCGGCATGGTTGCTGTTGGTGGTGGCCCCGGTGTGCCACGCCGCTTCATCTCGATATGCTCGGGCAAGTTGGACTACTAGTTCGACTACTCGCATGGCCTCCGGGTCCTCGTTGCGATTCGGATCCTTCTCGCTATGCCTCCTTACAGATTCTTGAGTCCTCATCAAGTCCGATGATTCAGATTCCATTAGGATTTTTAAGCACCGAAGTTTTTGTCACCACTGGCTTCAGATCGGACTTCAACACGAGACTACGGATCATCGTCATCAATTAGATTAGACTTTACGTCCGCGTGAAGCCGCTTCAATCCGCATCTCTCTTTTGCCGCCGTCGTTGTGGGATTTGACTCATGCAATCCTCGCCTCGCATGAGTTGTTGCGACCACCGGCGGTTCCATGCGGATAGGGTGCGTGCACGGGCAGGAAGGCTGATTCAATTATCTTTGGATTTTTCTTCTGGTGATTTGATTTTGACATGTGAGTATTACATTGGTGTAATTTTTATTGAGAAAAGTATAAGTATGAATATATACTCTCGACGTTTTGTATATCTCTATACGTGAATGGATGCACACCTGGCGGTGGAAAACTCGGCTTTGCCGATTGCTAGAACCCTTTGCCACCCGCCAAAGACAGAGCGATCGGCAAACATGCTCTTTTTGCCGACGCGCCTCTACGGAGCGGTGGCAAAGGAATTTTTGCCGACGCCCTAATATCCTCGAGCTGTCGGCCATTCAAAGCGTCGGCAAATACGCCCTTTGCCGACCGCCGCGGTGGCAAAGGAAAGCAGTGTGGCAAAGATGGCTGGGCCTAACGGCGCCCATCGCCGTCCCCTTTGCCACCTGCCAGGGCCGTCGAGCGATCGGCAAAGATGAGATTTTTTTTATTTTTGAGAATTTAGGTTTTGGACATTCGACGTCGTCACTTGCTCCAAATTTTTTCAAACTTTTTTATAGCCTCCACATGCCATAAGAGTGAACTTTAAAAAGTTTCATGATTTTGTGACCCTTTTTGCTATATTTCGTTAATTAATATCTTTTAATTCTATTTTCCAATCGTAGAATCCAACTTTGAACTGCAGGTGCATGAAATAATGAAACTTAGTCATTTAAAAAATGATATTCATGTTGGAGAGTCTATTTTGAGGCCGTGTCCAGAAACTCACCCAAAATTTTGACGTGCTTGTCCACGGAACATGACCATCCACGTGTGGTAGAGGTGCTTTTTAATTATATAAAATTCAAACGAAGTCGAGGAAAATTACGAAACTTGACGAGGTGTCATGTTATCACATGTGGAGCATATGATAAAAATTTGAAAAGTTTGGAGCAAGTTGCGATAAATGTCCAAAACCCGAGATCTCACATATGATCACGTAGTGATCATATGTGAGATGTCCGGGTTTTGGATATTCCGCGTCGCAACTTGTTCCAAACTTTCTCAAATTTTTTTCATAGGCTCCATATGTGATAACATGACACCTCCTCAAGTTTCATAATTTTCCGACTTTGTTTGAATTTTATATAATTAAAAAAGCACTTGTACCACACCCGGATGGTCATGTTCCGTGGACAAGGACTTCAAAATTTTGGTTGAGTTTTTGGATACGGCCTCAAAATAGACTCTCCAACTTGAATATCATTTTTCGAATGGCTAAGTTTCATTATTTCATGCACCTGCAGTTCAAAGTTGGATTCTACTAAGTGGAAAATACAATTAAAAGAAATTAATTAACGAAATATAGCAAAAAGGGTCAAAAAATCATTAAACTTTTAAGGTTCACTCTTATTGCATGTGGAGGCTATGAAAAAATTTGAGGAAGTTTGGAGCAAGTGGCGGTTGAAAAAAAAATAGAAAAAATTACATAACTTCTTTGCCGACTGCCTTTCCCTAGGGCGTCGGCAAAGAAAATAAATAAAAAAAATAGTAGCCTTTGCCGACTGCCTTTCCACAGGGCAGTCGGCAAAGGGCTTTAACCTAAAGCCCACGGTCGGCCGAGGCTGACCTTATCCACTCCTCCCTGCTCTCCTCACCCTTCCCGTCCCTTCCCGCCGCCGCCCGCCGATCCGCCGCCGGCCCTCCCCGCGCCCCGCCCGCCCCCACCGCCCGCTCCGCACGCCCCGCGCCCGCCTCGCCAGGCCGCGCCCGGAGCTGCCGGCGGTGGCCGGCGCCTCCGGCCAACCCGTCCGCCCGGCCGCCCCGCCCTCCGCCCGCCCGGCCGGCCAGCCCCGCGCCAGGCGTCCGCGCGCCCGGCGCGCCAGCCATCCGCCGCCCAGCCCCGGCCGCTTCCCGGCCCGGCGCAGGCCGCGCTCCGCCCGCTCTCCCAGCGCCCGGCTCCCCCTGGCCTTCAAAGTGCCCGCGCCCGGCCCTGCCGCCGGGCGGGCCAAGGCCGCCGGCCAAGGCACCGCCCCGGCCCCCGGCCACCCTGGCAGCCTCGGCCGCCCTCCGCCCAAGAGTGGAGGGAGGCCGCCCCGGCCCCCGACCCCGTAGCCCCTCGAATGTAGAGAAGGAGTGGGAGAAGGACAAGGAAAGGAGGAGAAGGGAGAAGGAGGGAGAAGGAAGGAGAAGGGAGAAGGGAGAAGGAAGGAGAAGAAAAAAGAAGAAAAGGAAGAAGGAAGAAGGAGGAAGAGAGGAGAAGGGGAGAGGGTGAGGCTCCACCCTCGACCGTCTTCTTGGCGCTTACGCCCCACCGACACCTCCACCGCCGTCGAACCGCCCCGGCTACGAGAGCAAGGTATATCGGCCTTCGCGCCGTTGTGGTTATCGGCCTTCGTGCCGCGGTGGTTATCGGCGTTCGCGCCGTTGTTTGTTTGCAGGTTTTGGAACTCCCAGTGTAGGGGAGGTGCTGCCAAAATTTTGAGTGGATACTAATCTTTTTTTGTTCTTTTTGTAGGACCACCTGTGGGAGGTACTCGGTGACTCCGATCGTCTTCGTGGGCGCTGCGGTTCTTCCTGCACCGCGTCGACTCTTCACCGCCCTGCTACCCGCCTTTGTGCCGCTACCCTAGGTATAATTCACCTCTCATTCTTATAGTAGTTGTAGATTGCGTAGCCGAGTTAGGCATCTCCCGTCCAAAAGGGATACGCGGTCGTTGGTATGCTGATCAGTGCATATCTGCGATAGTATCTCTTTCGGATTGTCCACGATTTTTGGACAGCCCGCGGATGCGTAGATGGGTTAGCTTCCATGTTGCACCCCCATTCGAAAGTCGGAGTTTGGCCTCACCTCTCCGTTGTTCTCGGATACACACTCTCCCCGTCGGGGACGTGTATCGAGAACAATGGGAGGTGCCGCCGAATTCCATCTCGAACGGGAGTGGAGCATGGAAGCTAACCTCATCTACGCATCCTCGGGTGGGATTAGGACCTATCCTTCACCTATTAGATGGTAGGAACGCCTTATAGATGCAAATGCTACTTTTATTTCTCGCTTACATTGGCGCATAACAGAGGATGGATGACCGTGAGTGGATGTACACTGGCTGGACAACTAAGAGGAAGAGTGATGAATGGGTTAGGGGGACCAATAATTTTCTGGAGCAAGCATTTGGGCCGGCGGCTCAAGGGTCGGATCGAACGTTGTGTCCCTGCAGAGAGTGTAAGAACCAAAAAAAAGTACAGAGGGAGGTATACAAAGATCTTTTCAAGTACGGATTTGTGGAAAACTACAAGAGGTGGATCTTCCATGGTGAAGCGAAAGCGCGTACTAGAGAGGAGGAGGTGAGAGCACGTCTCGAGGAGTATGATGGAGATGCTGGGGTGGCCGACATGGTGGTAGACTATAACGAGGCACATGGCAATGAAGGATTGATGGAGGAGGATCCAGAGGAAACCGCAAAGGCTTTCTATGAAATGATGTCTTCGGCGCAGAAGCCCCTTCATGAGAAGACATCTATGTCGCAATTGGATGCCGTTGGTCGCCTTCTAGGGTTGAAGTCGCAGTTGAGCCTGAGTCGAGACGGCTTCAATCTCATGTTGACAGTTTTGGGCATAATGCTTCCGAAGGATCACACGCTGCCGAAGAACACGTACGAGTCAGTGAAGCTCCTCCGTGCACTTAAGATGCCGTATGAATCAATCCATGCTTGTCCTAACGGGTGCATCCTATTTAGGGGAGAAGAACTAAAGGCTGCAACGCACTGTCCAAAGTGCAAGGCCTCTAGGTATGTGGAGGTAGATGGTGGTGATGGCAAGAAGGTGGTGTCTAAGATCCCCGAGATGGTCGTCCGGTACCTTCCACTCATCCCGAGGCTCCAACGGATGTTCATGACAGAGGAGTCCACGAAGCAGATGACATGGCACAAGGATGGCAAAAGATACAGTGACAAGATGGTACACCCATCGGATGCTGAGGCATGGCAGTACTTCGATATGCAGTATCCTGACAAAGCTAAGGACGCTCGGAATGTACGTGTAGCCATAGCAACAGATGGGTTCAACCCATATGGAACACATGCGGCCCCGTACACTTGTTGGCCCGTATTTGTGATCCCTCTCAATCTTCCCCCCGGCGTCATGTTTGAACCCAAGAATGTGTTATTGTCACTGATAATACCTGGACACCCAGGCAACAATATGGGTGTGTTCATGCAGCCACTGTGGGATGAATTGGAACATGCTTGGAAAAGGGGGTACTGACATACGACCAAGCTACAAAGAAGAACTTCACAATGCATGTGTGGTATCTGTATTCGATGCATGACTTCCTGGCGTATGGCATATTCTGTGGGTGGTGTGTTCATGGGAAGTTCCCTTGCCCAGTATGCATGGAATCTGTGATGTTCACCCGGGCCAAGAAGGGTGGCAAGTACTCTTCGTCGTTTGACAAACACCGTCAATTCCTGCCTCGAGAACCATGAATTCAGACGAGACACCCAACACTTCACTAAAGGTGTTGAAGTCACCGACCCTATTCCCCGATATTAAGAGCGGTGCCCGTGTCCTTGCCGAAGTTACGGGATCTCAAAATCGACAAAGACACCGGTGGTTTTATTGGGTACGGTGAGGAACACATGTGGACCCATATATCGGGCTTGACTAGGCTACCCTACTTCAAGGACCTTCTGCTTCCACACAACATCGATGTGATGCACACAGAAAAAAATATCGCCGAGGCACTTTGGGGAACCCTCATGGACATAAAACAAAAGTCAAAGGACAACGTCAAGGCTAGACTTGACGTGGAGGCGATCTCGCGATAGACCAAAGCTAGTGATGAAGACCCCTGCGCCGGGCAAGAATTGGAGAAGGGGGCCAGCCGATTACATCCTAAAAAGGAGTGATAGGAAGGAAGTGCTGGAGTGGATGAAGACGTTACTGTTTCCTGATGGGTTGCGGCGAATTTGAGTAGGGAGTGAACCTTAAGACTATGAAAGTCTTAGGGATGAAGAGTCATGACTTCCACATATGGATTGAGCGACTTCTTCTGCGATGACCCGTGGATACCTCCCCGAGCCGCTTTTGGCGCGTTCGCGAGGTTGAGCTGTTTCTTCCGTCGCCTTTGTGCCGGGGAGTTATCTTGAGAAGTGATTCGTGACCTAGAGCGTCTTGCACCGCCGCGATTTGCAAGTTGGAGATGATCTTTCCACCCGGCTTCTTCCCCCCATTGCAGCATCGATCTTGCACCTACCGCGTGAGGCACGGCCGGGGGTCCTGCGGCAGGCCCGTTGGTGCTATCCAATCGAGAGGTGTCGAAGATTCTTCGAAAAAGTGTAAAAATAAAGCCAAAATTGAGGCTTCCGTGGCGAGGCAAAGAAGAGTGGAGGAGGTGTCGAACTTCACAAAGGCATACTATACCGGCAACCTTCCGAACATGAACCCACTCCCTCGTTACAATGAGGACGAGAATTTATCGACCCTGAGCCTTTTCACGGGGCAACTCGGAAGGGGAGGCGCAGGTACCCCCAAGACGTTGCAACAACATGAGTTTCGCACTATCATGCTCTACGTGTTGTTGAACCTTGAAGAAGTGGTTCCTTATCGAATGTAAGTTCTCAATTCTCGACTTGTTACATACGTAGTCAATATCCTCCATCTATCGGTCCGACCCCCATCATCTCTTGTTTTTCAGGGAGTTTATTAAGGAATACTGGCGAAGGAATACGGCTCCTACCGTCCCAAGAGGAAGATGATTTCCTCAAAAATGCCGGGCCCGATTTTATTTCATGGTTCTGTACAAAGGTACCATTAAACTTACCTCGTTTCAACTTTGATATTCCAATTTGCACCTAGGAGCGAGTAATGTAACGCTCTACCTGGCCTCACCTTGCGTGCACGCACGGATAGGGAAATGAGTCCCCGAATTGAGACAGGTTGCATGCGGCTGCAGTAGTAGGGTCAGTGCATTCACCGTTTATGATGTCAATGGCTATCGCTTTCACACGAGAAGGCAGGAGGAGAGTCGGCCCGGTCGAAAGACCACGTGCACAGGAGTTTGTACGCCCGGCAACGATGGTGTCGACTATTATGGCATAGTGGAAGAAATATACGAGCTCGAGTTCCTAGGCCCTAAAGCTCTAAATCCGGTTGTCTTCAAATGCCATTGGTTCGATCCTAATGTCACGAGAAGAGCCGATGACATTAGACAAGTCAAAATTCGACAGGATTCTATCTATAGTGGAGATGATGTCTATATTGTGGCTCAACAGGCCACACAAGTTTATTATCTTCCATGGGTGTGCCAAAAAGACGAGAGGCTTAAGGGATGGTACCTTGTGCAATTGGTATCACTGCGTGGTAAAGCGCCTGTCCCAAACGATGATGATTACAACTTTGACCCGAAGGCAGATACCGGAGAGTTCTATCAACCTGAGGGGCTAGAAGGGCGTTTGGAGATAGACATTTTTTCACTGATGGGCATGGAAGTAGACAACGACATCGATGAGGACGAGGGTGAAGTGGTGCAAGATGCTAAGGACCTAATGATGCTTGAGCGATGGAGGGCTAGACGCGAACTAGGTGTTGAGGACGATGGAGGTGGTGAGGAGAATGAAAATGATGAGGACTTAGGTTTCAACAATATTGATAGTGATGATGACAACAAAGTGATTGTGATGACGGTGGAGGCGATGATGACAATGGTGATAGTGATGATGAGGACTTGATTACTAATTGATGTAATACTATATTATTCTTATTATTACTTTGCAATTATATTTCATTCATTTTGCATCTCTTTAAAAAGTACTTATCGATTATTTGTGCTAATTGGTTTAATCTTTGTCATTTCAGTGCACAGGACAAAATGCCGGGGCGGAGATAGACGTCGACGACCGCTATTTAAAGGTCACCTCGATCTACATGTCGACCGGGCGTCGACGACGAGGCGGAGGACGAGGCACCGTTAGTGGAGTCGTCCCGCGAGGTCCCACACATGTCGCTCGTCGACGAGGGAGCTCTTTCCCCCTGCATCGCGACCAGGACGGGGCGACGAGGACGAGGGCGGCGAGGACGAGGGCGGCCAGGACGGGGCAGCCCGAGGCGGGAGCGGGCGACACCGGGGGAGACATCTTCCTCGTGTTCGAGGAAGCCCTACCAGCGCTGGATCACGCGCCTCCCTTCCACCCCGCCGCGGCAGCCCACCGTCCCCGATTCGACCCGAGGGTCCAAAGTAAGTAACCATTCATGTTTTCATAACTTATTCATATGACATGTTGAAAATTGAACTTCGGACTAACAGTTGTTCTTAATGACTTGTGCAGCAACTGGAAGCTTGTGAACGGGGGCAGTGCACGCCATATTAATGGCATGCTGGGCCTCCTGGTTAAGAAGCACTTCCCTGGCCTTGTCACCATAGATAGGATCCAAAAGCCACCCAATAAGTGGCCGGAGTTCTACAAGGTCAAGGACGCAAACGAGGTCCCCCTTGCCGACGTGATCAAGAGGGAGTTTTGGGTGAGCCTTCATCGCACCGCTTTGTTAATGTCAATGCATTTGTTCGACGTTGTTGAAATAATGAAATGATACATGATATCTGTATGCAGGAGTGGTACACGTGCGAGCCGGGGCACGAGATCGATGCGTCGCGAGTGCAGGACAAGGTCTGCATGGAGAGACTGAAGGACATGTACTACAAGGCGCACCTCCAGGTCCTTGTCAACTACCACGCTGAGGTGCTTGGCCAGTCGCTGCCGAAGTCGCAAGCCGAGGCGATGATCCTCTCGCCTCGAAACCGACCTCCCTAGAGAGATCTACCTCGGGGTAAGTAGGAAAAATTAATTCGATTCCATTCTAATTCGGGGAGTGATCACTCAAATGCACGTTTTTTTTTTTTACGTAGTATCCTGGCGATTGGTGCAAAATGCACATGGACTGCTAGGAGGCGATTGTGGACTCGTGGACAACGCCGGAGGCGTACGCGAGGCGCAGGGAGAAGTCCGGACATGCCAAGGGGAGGACAGGGCCAGCACACCACCAAGGGAGCCGCCCCCTCGGAGCGTACATGGACACATGGGTACCCTTCACAACGATTTATTTATTCATGCATTCATTTATTTATTCATTCTCATTACATGTAATCGTTCTTGTGTTTTCCTTGCAGACCCAGTCGCATGGTGGCCAGGTGATCAACGAGTTCACGGGGTACGTCCTGTCTCACCAGGGCAAAGCGAAAGATCCGGACAACGTCTACGACCCGGCGAAGGGGGCCGACGCGTTCACCAACCCGAACACCTACGAGAAGGTGGTCCAGTACACCGAGGCAGTTCTCAAGCGCCATGGTGAGTTCTACGATCCAGCCACCGAGCCCCTTGACACGGACGTACTGATGAGGACGGGAGGAGGGAAGCAGCATGGCCGGTACTTTCTTGCCCACAGCGTAATCGACCCGGCCACCGTTCCCACCCTTCGTGAGGTTCGTCGATCGGACAGCACGACGTCCTCGGACGTCCCCATACAACCTCGGCGGCCAAGCTCTACGCAGATGATCGCGACGGTTCAGGTAACTATTCGTCGGTCGTTGGTTTTACATATGTAGCTTTCCTTATGCATTGTTTAAACATCGCGGGTATAATATTGCGGTCCCAAATGGCCGAGTTGCGGGCCCAACAAAGCGCCCAAGAGGAGGCCCATCGGCAACAAATGGCGGCCCAACAGAGGCCCATCGCCGGCGGTTGAGGCTATCCAGAGCACTCGGCGCGCCCGATGAAGGAGTTTGCCAGGCTTCTTTCGGGGCCTGGAGATCCCCCCCAAGGTTTCGAGATGTCCTCCGTTGCCTTCCGTGATCTTCGCTCCACCACCGCTCTTGGCCCACCCCCTGCTCCTAGCCCTTTAGGGACTCCGGTGAGTTTCTAGCGCCTTTTGTATTGTTTTCGCTTGTGCGGCCATCCCAGCAGTACTAATGAGATCGCTTCTCCTCTATGCGACCCACCGTCGGCGGGTTCGAACCCGACTCCACATGCCCTTTCTCCAGGCCATGTGGGGCGGTTGACCCTCGCCACGACTCTCGTGGCAGTGGTGTTCCTCCTAGGCCTACGCAGAGGGGGGGCTCGGGTGGGCTAGCGACCCTCCGCCCGCCCTGCAACATCGGATCCGGTGGGTGTACAGCAGCCTTACACAAGTTTGGACCGTCCTCGTGGCCTTCGTGGCCACCGGGAGCTCTTTACACCATGGTGGCGACGGGTCGCGGGGACGCGTGGATCGGGCTATGTGGTTCATCTACTTTGCAGGATGTTTGATGTTGGTTATGCTTTTCCATGTTGGATGTTTGATGTTCGATGCTCGATTAGTACGATTTATTGGATGATGGACTTGTTGGACTCCTTTGTTATGGTTTATGTGTGCTATATATGTGGATTTATGTGATATATATGTGGATCTGTGTGATATATGTGAATTCCAGTTATATAATCATATATGTGATTTGGTTGCTGTGATGCAAAACAGAAAAAAAAGACCAAAACCTTTGCTTATTCCAGCTTTGCCACCTGCCAGGTGGAAAGCAGGTGGCAAAGCTGGAATCTCAGGAACCATGGCGGCTTTGCCACCGCTAAAAAAAGCGGTCGGCAAAAGCCTCCTTGCCACCTGCCAGTAAAGGCAGTCGGCAAAAGAAATTCTGTTCAAAAAAAATTTAAAAAAGCCTTTGCCGATCGGCGTGGCGCCGTCGGCAAACGGAACGCGCTTTCGTCATCTCACGGCGGCGTCGTCTCCCTTTGCCGACGCCATGTTGGCGGTGGCAAAACTTTGCCGACTTTACTTTCACGTGGCGGGCGGCAAAGATTTCTTTGCCGACCGAACCTTTGCTACGTGTTCTTTGTCGATCGCCACGTGTAATGCGATCGGCAAAGCCTTTGCCACTGTTTTTAGTGCCTTTGCCGACGCTTTTGGCGATCGGCAAAAGAGGGGCATTCCAAAGAGTGACATATACTCAGTCTCAGATCGTGTGATTATAATATCTAAATCTAGCTTCTTATATGTATGCATACTCCATTCCAAAAAGTATATACAAATACTCTATTCAAAAGTATGTACAAATACTCCATTCAAAAAAGTATATACAAATACTCAATTCTAAAATCATCTATACATACTACATTCCAAAAAGTATGCATAAATACTATATTCAGTTTTCTAATTAAAGTATGCACACATAATTTACTCACGCAAAACCATATACCTTGGTGACAATTTAGTATCTACTTTATTTGAAAGAAGCTAACAACAACACGAAATGCGGAAGGGTACTATTTTGGCCTTTACAGCATGCAGATGCAGCGAACCATGTGCTACTGTTAGTTACCATGCTATTGGATCCCACCAAAACCCGTTAGCGCTAGTTAATTGGCCGGCCTCTGTTGATACTATGGTGGGAGTAATTACTCCTAGGAGTACGAAAAACGCACCCTATAAAAGCTGGTGGGTCCCACATCTGCGAGGAATGGACTGGATGCGCCGACTGGGGCTGCTGGTTCGGTGCAACCATGTGGTCACATATAGTGGGTCTGGGGCTTCCCTAGTTTATTGGAAGCCCAAAGCTCTCAATAGCATAACTATATATATATATATAGGGAAATTATTCCGTACTCTAGGGAGTACTTACTCCCATGTTAATATCTTAAGATTTAAGGTATATATGATCGAACGAAGTGTATATACATGAAGTATATGATCATACTAGACCATCTATGGTAGTATATATGTCAAGTATGTATACATACAATAGAGTATGTGGTTATACTTATTTTATATACTACAGTCAGTGGCATTTTTGTAATATATTAAAAAGTATGGGTTCCTTTAAATTTTTTCGCGTAGGAAGATTTGAAATATCTTAGTATGAGTATATAAACATACTCAAAGTGATAAATAAGTATAAATACATACACAATATGTTGTTTTAAAGATGGGAGTAACTACTCCCGTGAGTATAGAAAATGCACCATATATATATATATTATTTATATATATATATTATATATATATTATTTATATATATATATATATTTTATATATTATATATATATATTATATATATACGGCGAGGCTAAAATGCAACAAGGTGCATTTGCTACAAAGAAATGCACAGACCCTCAACTCCCCTCTCCCCCTCCCGGCCCACCTCCTCCCTCCCCCGGCCCGCCTCCCATCCCATCACGCATCCGATCCGCCGCGTGGCCCGCCTTTTCCCACGCGTGTCCGCATCCATCTCACCAACCACCAATCGCGCGGCGTCCTTGTCCGAGAAAACAAATTGCAACACATGCTTCCCCCCCAAGCGGTCCTCCCCTCCTCCGCCGCCTCCCCGTTGAGATGGGGGCAACGCCGCCTTCGTTCAGCGAGATCCTCGCCTTTGCGCCGCCGCCGGAGACGCCCAGCGCTGCTCCTCGCCCCGTCCGCCTCCGCCGCCTCCCGCGTCCGCCTCGGTATTGGGGCCACGCCGCCGTCGCTCGTAGATGCGGCGCCGCTTCGCCCAGCGTGATCCACGGTGGCGAAGGAAGGAGGCTCCTCGCGGCTAACGCCGCCCTTGGAGACGCCCAGCGCTCCCGTCCCCCTCCGCCTCCGCCGCATCCCGCGTCCCGCCTCCGGCATTGGGGCGACGCCGCCGTGGGTCGTCGATGCTCGGCCGCTCGCCCAGCGTAATCCACCGGCAAGCAAGGGAGGCTTCTCGCGCTGCGCCACCGCGGGAGACGCCACACTCCTCGCCCTGGTCCGTCATTGGGGCGACGCCGCCTTCGCTCGTCGATGCTGGGCCGCTCGCCAACTCCGCCGCCTCCCCGAGACCCTCCTCCGACATTGGGGAGACACCGCCATCGCTCGTCGATCTTTGGACCGCTTCGCCAGCGTGATCCGTCACGCCCGAAGGAGAAGATAGCCGTTCATTCAAGCTCATCGGAGAGAGCCTGCTCCATCCACAACACCAATATCAACAATTACAGGCGAACCCCTCCACCACACTACCACGCTGACGCTGCCGGCGACACTGGCTCCGGGGGACATGATAACCCCAGATGCTACCCAGATGTTCTACCCGGTAAGAACGAGCTTGACCTTTTGCAAAAATAATCAACTAACTGCAATATATATATGATAGTGGGTGCAACAGGAATATAGTAGGGATTGCAACAAAAGGCTTTGTGATTTTGCAATGGACCTATGAGTGGGGCTTTTTACAATGCGTCCGAAAAAACAAAAAATACACACCTAATTGCAATAGGGATGTGATGACAACTGCAAAAAAAAAATAAAACATGAAAACTAGTTGTGTGCTGTGATTTGTGTGCTGGATGCAACTAAAATTGCAACAAAAAGGAATTAGGTTTAGCTAATCTAGCATGTAAAAACCTAAGAAAACACCTAACTGCAACATATATATGAGGGTGGGTGCAACAGGAATGTAATAGGAATTGCAACAAAAAAGGCTTTGTGATTTTGCAATGGACCTATGAATGGGGCTTTTTAAAATGCGTCTAAAAAAACAAAATAATACACCTAATTGCAATAGGAATGTGGTGACAACTGCAAAAAATAAACATGAAACTGGTTGTGTGCTGTGATTTATGTGCTGGATGCAATTAAAATTGCAACAAAAAGGAACGCGTTACTAGCTGATCTCGCATGTGAAAAACTGAGAAAACACCTAATTGCAACATATATACGAGGGTGGGTGCAACAGGAATGTAGTATGGATTGCAACAAAAGGCTTTGTGATTCTTGAATGTTATTGATTTTGAAAAAATTAAAATATCCCACATGTTCTTTTGTGTGCTTTTCCTTCTGTCAGGAACCAACTATACCAGCTATGTTAGTGCCAAGAGTGAGGCAGCAATTCTCCACAAAGGATGATGCGTACACGTTCTACAAAGATTATGCGAAGCTTGCTGGGTTTAGTCTGAGGACAGCAAGAACAAGCAAGGAGACTTGTCATTGGGTCCGCAAATGGGGAGGGCAAGTGTGAGAGCAAAAACAAGGAAGAGGAAGCGCAAACAGAAAAAGGATCGAGGAGATGCGGCTGCCCGGCATATGTGAAGGTTAAGAAGCAAGTGAAGCATGATTTCTGGTTCTTTGATCATGTGCACGAAGCCCACAATCACAAGCTGGAACCGTCTCCAAGGATGACAAGGTACATGCACGCGCACAAGAGCATGGCGGAAGGGATTAGTGACCTCTTCAACATAATGACAAGGAATGGAGTTCCACATCAGGCAGCGCTGAACGTGATGGCAGATCTGTATGACGGGCGCCACATGTGGGGGGGGGGGGTTCACCGAGAAGGATGTGAAGAACATGTATGTGCTCATTTTCCTTCCTTACACTGAATTGCAGCATCTCACATTTCAGGATTGCAACATGTCACATATCTAAATTGCAAAAAAAGAAAAACCATAAACATATCTGAATTGAAACATGTTACATTCCAGAATTGCAACATGTCACATGTCTCAGTTACAACAATGCATTATTTAATTGTTCGCGGGAAGGCAAAGAAAGGCTAGGGAGGAAAGAGAAGATGATCTTAACAAGCTTCGCAATTCTTCGAGAGAATGCAAGGAGAACAATGAATATTTCTATTGGAGTGTGGATGCAGATCCAAAGACCGGGGTGATCAAGAACATCTTCCGAGCCATGCAAGCCGAGAGCCGAGTACGAGATTTTGGAGATGCCATCACCTTTGATAGACGATAAAACCAACAAAGAAAAAGATGCCCCCTCGGCGATGTTTGTTGGAGCAAACAAGAACTTGAAGAACGTGACCTTCGCGACAGGCTTTGGTTGGTGATGAATCAATCGGATCATTCAAGTGGTTGTTCGAGACGTTCAAGAGTTGCATGAGCGGGCGGGAGCCTCATGTTATCCCCGACGGGTAAACCTTTTCTTCTTCCTCCGAAAAACACTGATTTTGCTTTAATGCGGCCGCTATGTTTTTGCTAATCCTATTTACCCCCTGTTTTCTGTCTTTTGTCAGACGAGGACCCAGCAATGAAGGTGGCGATCGAGATGGTGTTTCTCAAGTCTCAACACCGAAACTGCCGCTGGCACATAGTAAGGCCCCCTCGGAGTTTGAGTTGGACCAGGTGTACAATCGAGCATAAGGATAGAAACTTGAAGGAAAGGCTCGAATCATTGATAAACTACCCATTGGGCCCAACGCAATTTGAGGTTGAGTGGAAGAAGCTAGTTGATGAGTGTGGCATTGCCGATAATCCTGCCATTAGAGCATTATGGGATAAGAGGGAGAGGTGGATAGCTGCTTATTTCAAGGGGATGTATTGTGGAAGGATGACATCGACGCAACGATCGGAAAGTCAAAACAGAGTGCTCAAAGATGGCTATGTTAATGAGAGCACTAGCCCGAACATGTTTGCTAGAAGAATGCTTTGGACTCATCGCAACATGCTTTGACCATATGGACGCACGCGCAGTCACATTATGCAATGTAAAAAACAAAAAAAAACATGTTATGGCATTTTGCAATGATTGTCGTATCCCATTTGCAACACATTACATATTCTATTTGCAAAACATAACAGTCTGAGGTGGTGCGGGCTTGCAAAGCAAAATTTGATGAGCAAATTGTGGCAGTATACACAAGAGTCGTGTACCGTGAGTACAAAAAAAGCAAGACAATAATAGCACGGCGTTTGTCATTCGCCTGCGCTTCTGATCCACAGTGAGTAGTGGTTGGTTAGTGAAGCATGAACAAGGGGAGGGAGCTTCCGCTGGGCACAACATGAATTCGGGGTGGTTGCAAATAAAGACACCGGAGAGTATAGATGTGAATGCAAGCAATGGGAACACACAGGTATGCAGCAGATTTTCTGGAGGGGGAAAAATCAATTAAAACATAACCAATTGCAACCACAAAAGACTCACAGTTGCAACATGTTACATATATATGATTGCAAAACTTCTGACATGTATATTTGTTGCTTCTGTTTTTTAAAACAACAAATTGCAGGGCTATTCTGCATGCATATTATAAGAGCGTTCACCCACCTTCAAGTCAGGAAAATCCCAGAGAAGTACATCCGAAAAAGGTACACTCGTTTTGCAAGGCAAGAAGTTCCATGGGATAGGCATGACGGCGTGCGGATTGGTCCAACAGCAAGCCAAGAGCAGACGCGAATGTCGAGCTTGCTACCTAAGTTAATGAAACTAGGAAGGGCAGGAAGTAGGTCAGATCGAGCTTGTCAAGAGACAAATAGGCAGCTGGACAAGATCATCTCGGGGATTGAAATGTTTCAAAGAAGCGTCGAGCATGAATCGCAAGGCAGTGGGCCGGCGGCTACTGACCCAAGGGCGATGGCAGCAGACCCTACTAATGGTGGCACCACAGCAAGTGGGTCACCTGGCAATCTACTATCGTCAGCAGAGCAAGCTGCTAACGCTACCGCTAGATCGCAGCAATCATCGGAGTCGTTGAATGATGGAATGTTGCTGATTGAGCCCCCCAGTAGCACGCACAAAAAAGGTAGAGGGAAGAAGAGGAAAAGTCAAGTTGAGCCCCCACGTGATGGTAACCCATTGAGCACATATGACAAACAAAACTACGGTAACAAAAGAATGCAAGAATGGGTGTGGGGTCGAGGTTCACATTACGTCACAACTTGTCCGATGAACCCCGATCAAAGCAAAGCGGCGAAATGCGCCTCCGAGAAAAAGAGTGCTACGACAAAAGCGGATACTCCAAGGAAGAGAGGGCGGCCAAAGGGAAGCAAGACATCTGCATGAACAATAGTTAAAAAACATGTTCTTTGTTATGGTGCTGCAAAAAATAGTGTGGCATGTCTTAGAATATAGAAACTAACTCTACAGATTATACCTTACATGTGTATAAAATTATAAATTATATTATTACATCTCTGAAACACATTGTTCTTTTGTTTTTTTTTGAATGCTTGCTACTTGTTGTTGTCTCTCGATAAAAAGTTGGTCAAAATTATTGGTCATTTTACCTCATTTACTACATTTGCAACTTTGGAGTTGACATAGCTGCAACTATGACATATTACTAGTTGCACAAAAAAATAGATCAAAAAAACTGCAGAAAAACCCTGTTGTATGCCATGTTGCAAAACCTTAGTGCCCACCATTTGCAACCCATGCTTATGGGCCGGCTACAGCCTAGTTGTACCATGAATTGCAACAGGCAGAGTATAGTACATGTGGAAAAAAATAAAATATTGACTGCATAGGTTGCGGCACAAAAAACAAATTTAAAAAAAAATACAAAATTGTTGCAACTAGATGTTTAAAAATGAACTGCAACTAGGTGCCATTTGCAACTAGGTGTTTAAAACTGCTTTTACAAAAATACAAAAAAAGTGCTTGAAAAAAAAGTCAAAATTGTTGGTTATTTTACCTGTAGTACACAATTTGCAACTTTGGATTTGACATAGTTGCAACTATGGCATATTACCCAGTTTTAAAAATAAAAAAAAGCTAGATTAAAACTGCAAAACCTGTTGTATGCCATGTTGCAAACCTTAGTGTACACCGTTTGCAACATGCAGTATAGACTGAGTGCAGCCTAGATCTATGATGCTGCATGCATTATATATGTCATCACTACAGAGGTGCCATTTTACAAAAAAAAGCCCAAGTATTAAAAGCTGTTTACAACCACAAAAAAAAAGTGCTTGAAGAAAAAAAAGGTCAAAATTGTTGGTCATTTTACCTGTAGTACTCAATTTGCAACTTTAGATTTGACCTAGTCGCAACTATGCCATAATACCCAGTTTTAAACAGAAGAAGTTAGATTAAAAACTGCAAAACCTGATGTATTCCATGTTGCAAACCTTAGTGCACACCGTTTGCAACATATAATGTAGACGGACTGCAACCTAGTTGTATGATGAATTGCAACACTGCTAATGGGAGGGGGGGAAGAACTTGCTGTATTTGACCTAGTTGCAACTATGGAATATTACCCAATGTAGTAATCAGCAAAAACCATGTTATGCATAGAAGAAAAAAGGACTTGCTGCGTTTTCATTAAAGATATCATCACTATAGAGGTGCCGATTACAACCAGGTATTTAAACTATTTACAAAACACAGAGTGCTTGAAAAAAAAAGACTTGCATGTTGTTTCCAACACAGTACACACATGAACTGACGCTACTTAAGACACACACACAATGTCCATTGATGCTCAGCATCAACAACAAGTTATAACAAATCCAGATTTATTTTCCTTCCGCCAATACGATAAACGTCGAGTTCGTCGGGAAGTTCAGCTTGACTCAGTGGATGGAACAGCAAGTAGTGCATGAGCTCTACCCTGTAAATCATGCCCTTGAACTGAAAAACACAGAGGGTAAAAAACACACAAAAAAAGAAAACAGTTTAGAATGTAGGAAAAAATCATAGGGAAAAAGTAAAAAGAAAAAAGAATGCTCACTGGATTGATATCGATGTTCAGCTTGTTGCCATCCCAAAATTCCATATATTTCTAAAGGAAAAACATGCGATCGCTTGGCCCAGCTTGTTTTGGGACATCAACAAATGGCCTGCTCCATTTCTGTAATATCCCGAGTTTCCCAAACGCCAAAAATCGAAACTTTTTAAAACTTTTTCCTGCAATATGTGAATCATGCAGTTGCTAGGCCAAACATTTGTCAAATACGGGAGAATGTGCCCGCGGATCCCTGCACTCCATGTAGATTTGATTGTAGGGGAGTGCTTATGCTTTTGTGTCAAGTTCGAGAGTTGAGTTTTGAATAGAGTTCAGAGTGCACAAATCCGTAGCGAAGTTCCCCTCCTTGAAATCCCTCTCAATCTACCTCATTGAAATTCATCGCGAACCCCCTTTTGAATTCCTCATGAATCTCCCCTTACTTCGTTTTAGGTACAATGATCTCCTTCAAATTCCTCCATCTCCAAATTGTTAGCAATCACCATGAGACACAAGAAGGAAGAGTTCCTTTCTTCCCTCTTATCCAAACCCTCCCAAGTGTTCTCTCAAAATCCATTCCAAATTCCTTTGCAAAATGGAAAAGTGGAAGAGAATAAGAAAAAGGGTCAGAACCCCTTCCTCCTTAAGCTCTCCCTCCATTCTCCTCAGCCGGCCCACCTTGCCTCCCCTCCCTGCGAAGCCCGCCCGCATCAGACTCTTTGCGGCGCCCAACCCGGCTGGGCCGCTCGCCTTGAACGGCCCACCGAGGCCCGCCCGGCCCGCTTGCTCTAACCCTAGCTGGAGCCCCCCCCTCCTCAGCGGGCGCCGGATGCCGGGATGAGAGCGGCGCCCGTGCCTCCGGCCTCCGTGCCCGCCCGCGGGATAGGTGCCACGTGCCCCTCCCATGGGGCGGACGCCAAGGATGGTCGGCCCCCCCCCTCGTAGCCCTAAGCCGTGTCATATAAGAGGCGCACGGCCGCCCGCCCTCGCTTTCTTCCCTTCCCGCGCCGCCACTCTTCCTCCTTCCTCCTCTCGCCACCTGGACGCACACCGCTGGCTGCCGAGCCGCCTCGCGTGCGTTGCGCGACACAGCTCCGCTTGCCACCCGCTGCGCCCGGCCCGGCGCCAGTGCCGTGCTACCGGCTCCGGCGGCGCCCCCGCCCGCCCCCGCCGTGCGCATGATGCCGCCCGCACCTTGACACCACGCCTTGCCCGGCGCCACCGTGCCGCACATCAAGACGCGCTGGCCGCCGCGCCATACGCCCATCGCTGCACGCCAGCGCTGACCCGCGGCATGCCCGCACAGCGGCGCCACGCGCTTCGCCGTTTGGTTACGCATCGGCCGGACCACGCGACCGCGACGCGCCCACCACCGGCTCGACGAAGGAGCGAGCGAGCGCCGCCCGTGACGCCTGATGCGCCTGCCTGCCTCGCCGATCCGCACACTGTGCCGGGTCCCCGCGCTGCCGGTCTCTTCCTTTCCGGCCGGCGGCGACGGGGGGGCCCTGCCCGCGCCTCGGGCCGATAGCCTCGCGCGCGCTGCGCGCGGGGGCGGCACCGCTCCGCCGAGCCGGCCTCGCCTTGCCACCCCACGGTGCCTCCCCCCTACCTCCACCGAGCAGCGACGTCGCCTCCACGAGCCCCCGGCCAAGGCGTCGCCCGTTGCTCCACTTTCCTCATCCCCAACCACGACACCACGCATCGTCACCTTGGCTCGGGCCATGCTCCACAGCCCGAACCACCGTGGCCGGGGACTGCACCACGCGATCACTGCCGTCGGTGAGCCACCGTGCCAAAGCTGTGCCTTTTTTCCTCCTACCGAACTCCTATCCACGTTCCGTCGAGGTCGGCCTTCGTGCCACTTGTTTTCATGTCTGAGGGCTGTGCCCTTGCAGCGCCATTATTTGGAGCCGCCGCTGCCTCTCAGCCACCCGCAGCCATCTCCGGCCGGCCATAGCCAGTACTGGCCAGGCTCCAGCCACCCCTGGCCGCCTGCAGCTGGCTGGAGCCTGCCCCGGCTGGCCGCAGCTGGCTGTTGGCCACCAGCCGCTGGCCATGGGTGGCTACGACCAACCACAGCAAGCTACGGCTGGCCAGGGCCAAGCTCGGCTGGTTACAGCCCTCCTGCCACGTCCGGCGACGCTCACGACAGTTCCACCAGCTTCACCTTCTTCCTCGCCAAGGTCGAGCATTCGAAACCCACCGACGCCATCCTCGATGTCGGCAAAGCTTCCGCTTTTCCTTTTTCATACCATATACTCACTTGTCGCATTTTATCTATATCATATCTATCTATGCCTGTGACGTGCCTTCGCGCTGGTCTATCTTGTGTTGTGGATACGTGTACTTCATTAGTGTGTTTGGGTGTCGTGTGTTTGTCTGTGGACCGAGCCTTCGAGCCGGCTGAGAGAGCGATGTGTTCGAACGTGCGATCGCGGGTTCGTCTCGCTATGGTCGTAACGCCGAACGGGCTTCCTTCTCTCGTGTTTTAGTTAGCTTCATAGTTCTACGATCGTAGCGATCCTATTCGACCCAAGGACATGGTCGTCGGGGACTCGAATGCGGTTTACCCGCACCCTTCGAGCCTCTATGACCTAGTCTAGTGGGATGCGAATCGGGAAGCGACTGTCGTGGGATCACGGGAGCCAACCGGTGCAGGTAAAGCTTATGGTCGCGAGTTACCTCGCCATGACCATTGGGCTCTACCTCTTTACCTTTTCTTTCCCTTTTATTGCTCTTTTTCATAAACCACCTCGTATGCTTGCGCTCCCTAGACCATAGCGTCCCTTCGGACCTAGCAGTGACAACCACACCGCTATGGGCCGTGGGGATAGCCTAGTGCCGACATGGTGCATGGTCGTGGCGCCCTACAAGTTGGTGGGGATTGCGGAACCGTGCGAGACGTTCGTCTCTTTTATTTCGACCACCGTCTTTAGCCATGACGGGTAGGTCGAGAAAGCACCGGACCATTCTACTCTTTTGCTCACCTTCGATTCTCGCTAATCCAGTAGGGCGTGGGTCGAATCTCTTGTTCCACCACCTTCGATCAGTGACTATTGCCATGTCACATAAATCGAAGTGCCGTGGAACCAAAATCCCTTTTTGTTGCTCGTCGGTGTTCATCGGTTGTCCTTTATTGCCTCTTGATTCCCTTCCTGTGAATCCCGTCGACCGCCGTGGCGAGTGAATCAAAGGAAGGCGAATCTCGCCTTTTCCTCTTTTCTGGCTCTTCCGTGCTTAAGTCCTTGTATGTTCGTACCTAAACTAGACCACATCACTCCTGGGTTCTCGCGGTGACAACCGCACTGCTAAGAACTCTAGGGGTAACTTAGTGCATTTAGTACACCTTGGTCGAGGTACCCTACAAGTGGACTAGGCATTCGTTCTCTTTTGTGTCACTCCTTTTCGGTGCCTCGTCTTTTGCCGTGGCGCAAGTACTGGAAGAAGTGGACCACCGCCCCTCTTTTCTGCACCCTTTCCTCCCCTTTAGCCTGCTCTATTCGATCCTGTCTTGGCTATGATGATTGGATCAAAGATCGGACTATCTCTCCTAGTTAGCGAAGCTATGGTCTATGTCCTGCTCTCGGACCCGTGCGAGTCGATCTGATCGACCGTTGGAAAACCATCCTCACTGAGGGTGTTACCAAGGCTACGACATGGACATGCCTAGCTAACCCTCTTCCTTCCTCCTCTTGTGCTACTCTCTTCTCGTTTTCCTGACGTTGATGTGTCGAGTGGATCAAGAGGACTCGTAACCGTTCGCGACCTTTTTGTTCCAACCTCTTTGGCTACCGCCGGCTATCATGGCGGGTAAGCCGAAGACCTTGGGACCAAGTCACAACTCTTCGGTTTCGTGTTGCTCGTTCTTACTTGATTCTTATATAGTAGTTGTGACTTACGGGTTAAAGGCCGCAAGGGCCAAACCCTGATGTTCTTATCTCTCTTTCTCTCCTGCTTGCGGTCCTCCGGTCCCCACCAATTTCTGTGACGTCCGGATCGGAAGGTCGCAACCGTGGGTTTGGTTAAGTTAAGTTAGGATCAAGACCTCTTCTTTTAAAGTCGTACAGGTCGACACGATCGACCCAGGAAGTACTGGCTATGCCATGGTCTTGATCCGAGCTCATGCTTAACAAGTAACCACTTCTGTTTGTTGGAGCCCGAGGATCGGACACTCTCCACGAGGGCTAAGTCTTTTCAATGTTTATTCGGAGTCATCTGGTTCCTTTTGTATCTTGTTGCCTTTTGGGGAGTACTGGATTTTAGTTGGGGATTGATTGCTCTTTTGTCTTGGTTGTCGCTATATCGAGGTAGTTGCATCGCGGTGACGATGGATAGACCGGAGACCCGCTGGGAGGAGGAGACGCGAAGAGCAACCAGATGTGGATGACTATGGATTGCTATGAACAGGTGCCACGTCCCACCCAACCTCGTAGAATCCTGTTAGACATGCAATATGTAGCTGCTAGCGCTTTACTTTATGCAAATGAACTATGATAGGATGCATGGTAGATTGCTTGATAAGCCATTACCTTGACGCAACCTTTCTCCTGCACACCCGCTGCTAGGATAGATGCTCGCCTACTTCATGATACTTGCTACACACTTACTTTTTACTCATACATGTTTGTGTGTGGCTAAGGCACATGGTGCCGTAAACTGGATAACTGGGGATAACATGGGAGAGATCTTGGCGTGTGTCTTGAGTGTGTGGTGAGGGTTGTGTCGACTGGGCAGGATCTACGACGAGTCAGGGGACAAGTCTTGCCGGAGGAGTGTGATCTGGGCACTCCCTATGTGAGAGAGTACCTGTGGCGGGTACATGTGATGTGAGTAGATTCCGGGGAGGAGTGCCTTTGTGGGACGAATCCTCGGAATAAAGGTGCCGTCGAGGCACAGGGCGTCGAGCCCCCTTGTGAAGATATCCTGTCCAGTCCCTCTAAGGACTAATTGGGCGAGTATACGGCTCATGGGACTCTTTCGTGCACACCACTCGTCTCTCGAATGGGCGGGGTCCGACTTGACGACTAGCTGGCCCCCCCGCTGCTACTACTAGGTTGATAGGTGATAGTGTAGGGAGGTACGGGTGCCGAGACCCACACCCTCCCCGAGACAGTGGTATCCACGGGATCCGGTACCACGTCTCACGGTCTCGGCGTCTTGGGTGGATCTCCTGGTGCCTCGGGCCGAGTGGTGGTAGAGTGGCATCGGGCCGCTTAGGCGGCGGCTTGGTATCGACCTAGACGAGGCATCGTCGATGATGGTGATCTTGTGGTTCCGGTGTACAAGCTCTGCAGAGTTACTAAATCTATACGTATAGCCGTGTCCCCTGATGCGGACATTCCCTACGAGTACCCTCATTCGTTATAGTGAGTGGAGTCCTTCTCTTTTCTCCCCTTGGGTGTTGTTGGTTTCCGGCTTAGGCCGTTGAGGCAAGGAGGAGCGGGAGTCTTCCTTGCCGACATGAGAGTGAGAGTGTGGTGAGATGTGTGGATGAGGATGTGGATGGATGGATGATGGACGTGTGGATGAGATGGGTTAAAACTTGATGAACTACATTATATTTATTTTTACTTTATGAACTGGCATAGGAAAACTACAGCCAAATATAGACCTTTCTCTCTACCTTTGCATTCCACTTACCACATAGCAAAGCAAAGCATAGGGTGGAAGCCAGTGGCCAGTACAAATCGTACTTCGATAGAGTTGAAACAGTGTTTGGTACCCGAGGGCGACTACGACGATTATGGAGCTGGAACGATTAGGTGGTCTCGTTCCTACACTCAAGTTTGGTTAAGGAGATCAAGTCTACGCCCGCTGATACTCTACCCCGACTCTGATGATCGTTCGTGAAGGAGGAGCCTTCACCCGCTATGGCGCTATGCCTACTCTGATGAAGACCTTCTTGTGTATATTGCTAGGATGCGTTGTACCTAGGTGTGTCTCCAAGTGCTGTAAACCTTGTAACTTGTACCTTTTTACGATGTATGAACTGTGGTATCAACTGTAAATGATGTACTCTGTGGATTTCCCTTTAAGGAAATCGCGGGTCGTTTCAGTTGGTATCAGAGCCATACTTGACTGTAGGACGAGACTTTAGGACCAACCAATAGTATAGAAGCCAACAATCTTGTTTGTTATAGATGCTAGAAGTAAAGATAGTTGTTTCTCCCTCCTTCTTGAGTTCTGTTGCCTTCTGACCGCCCTGATATGAGGAAATGACCTTTATGAATCACTCCCCGCTTCTGCCTATGCTAGATCGGTAGATGTGTGAGACTTGAAGGCATAGGAGTCACCTCAAGTCAACACTATGCATATAGGAGTTGTAATGCTGCCTGATTGCTTGGATCTTGTGTTGTATGTCTTTCATGCTTCTTATTGCTTGAGTGTAGACTATAGAGTTTATTTTGTATATGCGACTCTGAAGCTTTGGGTAACCTAGCCCTCTAAAAAGAGAGCCTAACCTATGACTGGGAATAGAGAGTCAATGCATCAAATTTTTGTCAACCTCTCTTCAAAAGGGTTCTCTAGTCTTTCAAACTAAACCTCTCTTCCAAGCTGCCCCTTTACCTTCAAAAAGTCCTTATTAAAAAAAAAAGAGTGATTTTACTTCAAAAGGTAAAAGTTTTAAAAGCTTTAGCGAGTTTCCCTTTTTCCAAATGAAAATGGTTTAAAACTTCCCCTCCAAAACCTATTTTGGGTTTAAAGAGTCATCTTCGGACGATTTAAAAATTTGGTTTCTCTTTCAAAAAATGTGTGTCCCAAATTCGCTTTCAAGAGCCGAATTTTAACTTCTATTTGACAAAATGTTTTTCAAGACTAGGATTTTGACAAATCCTTTTTAGAACAAAGACCTTTCTTCTCGAATCTGTTTTTTTTAAAAAAAGCTTTGATTTTGCTTTGTGAGTCAACCTTCTCTTTTTAAAGCGACCATCTCTGATTTCAAATGTGTTTTATGACCAATTTTATGAAACAACATAGCTTCAAAAAATTTTGTCCGCAAACTTTTCAAAAGTTACTCTTACAAATCAAAAGGTGTTTTCAAAATTCGATTTCAAAAAGTGTTTCTCAAAAACCGAGCTCCTCTTATGAAAGCTTTATCTTCTGATTTGGAAAATGATTCTAAAATCCTTGGGCAATTGCAAAACCCGCTATAAAAAAAAAAACATGGTTTGGATCCCCACGCACTTGGTGACTTTTTAAAAAAAATATATACCCTCTTTTTTATTTCAAAGAAATTGGTGCCCAGGTTTTTTTAAAAGGATTTGGATCTTAAACCCCCACTCTTAAAAAAAAAAAAAAATGTGTTAAAAAGAAAACCCTAAAAGTTTTGAATTGTTTCACAAAATTAAAAAGTCCTTTTGTTAACCTTTTCAAATCTCTCTTTTTGAAGGTTTGCTCGGCTTGGTAAAAATGAAAACTTTTGATTTACAAGTTTTTGAATCAAAATGGGATGCAACCAATTTTAAATTATTTGTGTTAGTTTTAAACCGAGGGTTGCAACCTTCTTCCTCTCAAAAGTTGCAAAATAAAAAGATTTAAGAATCTCTGTTTTGCTTTCAAAATAGTTTACAAAGGCTTTCTCTTTAAAACCCTCCTCTCCCGTTAGTTTGAGATTTTGGGACATTGTTGGTAACTTACTTAGGGATGAGCCACGATCTTGAACTATGGTGCTCGCTTTAAACTTGGGGCCCCATGTGTGAGGCCTCCACATGGCATGCTTCTTTGCCGGGCGTATGCAGGTATCAAGGAAAGTGACCGTGACCGCCCTAATCGGTACCGCATGCCACACGAATCTCGACCTCCCCTCCTTTCCTAAAAATCAATTACGAAAATAAAATCCTTTGAAAAGAGTTTTTTTCCCACAAACCCATTTTGTTTTCAAATTATTTTTGGATTAAGCATGTTCCCCTCTTAATGCTCCCCTTGTAAAAAAAAAAAGTACTTCAACATCCAAAGATTTTGCTACGAGCGCACCCTCTTTTTGAAAAAGATCTATCTTTTGCAAAGAAAGTTTTTCTTCTTAAAAAAAATCCCTGATTTCAAAACCCCTACTTCGGGCTCAGAGTTTCGAAATTCTGAACCAATTTCAAAATGTCCTATGAAAAGCTCTTTTCTCACAAAATGATTTCCCACTAAAGGATTTATGAAAACCTATACTCCAAAAGTCTTTTAAAATATTTACAAAGTAGAAAACGATTTGAATTTGAATTTTCCAAGCGATGTGGGAAAGCAACTTCAAAACCCTTACTCCTTCCCTTCATATGGTGTTTCAAAAAAAAAAATTCACAAAAACCCGATTTTAAAACTTTTTCTAAAGGCTTTGCAAAGTGATAAAAGATTTCCGGTTTCGACTCAAAATCTAATTTCAAAAGGATTTGAGAATAATGATTTCATTTCAAAAAAGAAAAGACCTTCTTTCTTAAAGCGGTTCGTTTCCAAATAAAGGCTATTTCAAATGGGTCGTGGTTTTTTTTTTTAAAGACTCGTGGCTTTCGCTACAAAAAAAAAAATTTCAAGTAGGATTTGAACTTTTGATAAGATCTTCGTGCTTGAAAAAAATTGCCTAGCCTTCATTTTCCAAAATTCTGGTTTTGCGAAAAGTGTTTTCGAAGGTATTTTACATTTGATGCACGAAAGTTTCAAAAGCCCTTCTTGATTTTGAAAACTAGTTTCAAAAAACAGATTTTCTATGGAAATCCTTTTTGATCAATGCAAAAGAGGTTTCATGCCATTGTCAAACGCCTCATCTCATTCAAAAGCTTCTTGCAAATTGCATTCCTAGAATCCCTCTATTCAAAAAAAAAAAAAAATCTTTCTTGAGGAAAAATTCTTTCGACTTTTGGTGCATTGATGCAAATAAGACATCCGGTAAGAGCCAACGAACCCTAAACAACACTTGAATCTCGGGGACGAGATTCTGGTAAGGGGGGTAGTCTGTAACATCCCGAGATTCCCAAACGCCAAAAATCAGAACTTTTTAAAACTTTTTCCTGCAATATGTGAATCATGCAGTTGCTAGGCCAAACATTTGTCAAATACGGGAGAATGTGCCCGCGGATCCCTACACTCCATGTAGATTTGATTGTAGGGGAGTGCTTATGCTTTTGTGTCAAGTTCGAGAGTTGAGTTTTGAATAGAGTTCAGAGTGCACAAATCCGTAGCGAAGTTCCCCTCCTTGAAATCCCTCTCAATCTACCTCATTGAAATTCATCGCGAACCCCCTTTTGAATTCCTCATGAATCTCCCCTTACTTCGTTTTTAGGTACAATGATCTCCTTCAAATTCCTCCATCTCCAAATTGTTAGCAATCACCATGAGACACAAGAAGGAAGAGTTCCTTTCTTCCCTCTTATCCAAACCCTCCCAAGTGTTCTCTCAAAATCCATTCCAAATTCCTTTGCAAAATGGAAAAGTGGAAGAGAATAAGAAAAAGGGTCGAACCCCCTTCCTCCTTAAGCTCTCCCTCCATTCTCCTCGGTAGGCCCACCTTGCCTCCCCCTCCCCGCGAAGCCGCCGCAACAGCTCTTTGCCGCCGCAGCCCCAGGTGGGCCGCTTCGCGCGCGAACGGCCCACCGAGGCCCGCCGGGCCGCTGCTCTAACCCTAGCTGGGCCCCCTCCTCGGGCGCGCCGCTGCCGGGATGAGAGCGGCGCCGTGCCTCCGGCCTCCCGTGCCCGCCCGCGGGATAGGTGCCACGTGCCCCTCCCATGGGACGGGACGCCAAGGATGGTCGGCCCGGCCCCCTCGTAGCCCCTAGCGGTGTCATATAAGAGGCGCCGCGGCACGCCGCCCTCGCTTTCTTCCCTTCCCAGGCGCCGCCACTCTTCCTCCTTCCTCCTCCTACACCAGGGCGCGCACACTGCTGCCGCTGAGCCGCCTCGCGTGCGTTGCGCAGCACAGCTCCGCTGCCACCGCTGCGCCCTTCGCCCGTACTTCGTGCGTGCTACGGCTTTCGACAGCGCCGCCAGCCGCCAGCGCAGATGTCGCCCGCGCATCTTTGACACCACGCCCGTTGGCGCCACCAGAAAGCCGCATTGCGCTGCGCGCCGTCGCCGCACCATCGCCACCGCGCTGGCGCCCAGCGCCCGCACGCCAGCGCCGCACCGCGGCATGCACCGCGCACACACGCCACGCTCCACCTTCGTTCGTTACGGGTCGGCCCGGACCACGCCCGCCGACCGCTCCACCAGGACTCACGGCGGCGAGCTCGAACGCCGCGTGGCGCAAAGGCGCTCTGCCTCTGCCTCGCCGATCCGACCTTTATCCGGTCCCCGACGCCGCCGGTCTCTTCGCTTCCGACGGCGGCGACCGAAGGGCCCCGCCTGGCGCCTCGAGCCCGATAGCCTCGCTAGCTCGCGCTGTGGCCAGCACCGCCCTCCGCCGGCCGGCCTCGCCTTGCCACCCCACGGTGCCTCGCCTACCTCCACCGAGCAGCGGCGTCGCCTCCACCGAGCCCCGGCCGCGGCGTCGCCCGTTGCTCCACTTTCCTCATCCCCAACCACGACACCACCGCATCGTCACCTTGGCTCGGGCCATGCTCCACAGCCCCGAACCACCGTGGCCAGGACTGCACCACAGCACTGCCGTCGGTGAGCCACCGTGCCAAGCTGTGCCTTTTTTTTCCTCCTACCGAACTCCTATCCACGTTCCCGTCTGAGGTCGGCCTTCGTGCCACTGTTTTCATGTCTACAGGAAGCTGTGCCCTTGCAGCGCCATTCGCTGGAGCCGCCGCTGCCTCTCAGCCACCCGCAGCCATCTCCGGCCGGCCATAGCCAGTACTGGCCAGGCTCCAGCCACCCCTGGCCGCCTGCAGCTGGCTGGAGCCTGCCCCGGCTGGCCGCAGCTGGCTGTTGGCCACCAGCCGCTGGCCATGGGTGGCTACGACCAACCACAGCAAGCTACGGCTGGCCAGGGCCAAGCTTCGGCTGGTTACAGCCCTCTCCCCCACGTCCGGCGGCGCTCACGGCAGCTCCACCGGCTTCACCTTCTTCCTCGCCAAGGTCGAGCATTCGAAACCCACCGACGCCATCCTCGATGTCGGCAAAAGCTTCCGCTTTTCCTTTTTTCATACCATATACTCACTTGTCGCATTTTATCTATATCATATCTATCTATGCCTCGTGACGTGCCTTCGCTACCGGTCTATCTTGTGTTGTGGATACGTGTACTTCATTAGTGTGTTTGGGTGTCGTGTGTTTGTGCGTGGGACCGAGCCTTCGAGCCGGCCGAGAGCGATGTGTTCGAACGTGCGATCGCGGGTTCGTCTCGCTATGGTCGTAACGCCGAACGGGCTTCCTTCTCTCGTGTTTTAGTTAGCTTCATAGTTCTACGATCGTAGCGATCCTATTCGACCCAAGGACATGGTCGTCGGGGACTCGAATGCGGTTTACCCGCACCCTTCGAGCCTCTATGACCTAGTCTAGTGGGATGCGAATCGGGAAGCGACTGTCGTGGGATCACGGGAGCCAACCGGTGCAGGTAAAGCTTATGGTCGCGAGTTACCTCGCCATGACCATTGGGCTCTACCTCTTTACCTTTTCTTTCCCTTTTATTGCTCTTTTTCATAAACCACCTCGTATGCTTGCGCTCCCTAGACCATAGCGTCCCTTCGGACCTAGCAGTGACAACCACACCGCTATGGGCCGTGGGGATAGCCTAGTGCCGACATGGTGCATGGTCGTGGCGCCCTACAAGTTGGTGGGGATTGCGGAACCGTGCGAGACGTTCGTCTCTTTTATTTCGACCACCGTCTTTAGCCATGACGGGTAGGTCGAGAAAGCACCGGACCATTCTACTCTTTTGCTCACCTTCGATTCTCGCTAATCCAGTAGGGCGTGGGTCGAATCTCTTGTTCCACCACCTTCGATCAGTGACTATTGCCATGTCACATAAATCGAAGTGCCGTGGAACCAAAATCCCTTTTGTTGCTCGTCGGTGTTCATCGGTTGTCCTTTATTGCCTCTTGATTCCCTTCCCCGTGAATCCCGGCCGACCGCCGTGGCGAGTGAATCAAAGGAAGGCGAATCTCGCCTTTTCCTCTTTTCTGGCTCTTCCGTGCTTAAGTCCTTGTATGTTCGTACCTAAACTAGACCACATCACTCCTGGGTTCTCGCGGTGACAACCGCACTGCTAAGAACTCTAGGGGTAACTTAGTGCATTTAGTACACCTTGGTCGAGGTACCCTACAAGTGGACTAGGCATTCGTTCTCTTTTGTGTCACTCCTTTTCGGTGCCTCGTCTTTTGCCGTGGCGCAAGTACTGGAAGAAGTGGACCACCGCCCCTCTTTTCTGCACCCTTTCCTCCCCTTTAGCCTGCTCTATTCGATCCTGTCTTGGCTATGATGATTGGATCAAAGATCGGACTATCTCTCCTAGTTAGCGAAGCTATGGTCTATGTCCCGCTCTCGACCCGCGGCGAGTCGATCCGATCGACCGTTGGAAAACCATCCTCACTGAGGGTGTTACCAAGGCTATGACATGGACATGCCTAGCTAACCCTCTTCCTTCCTCCTCTTGTGCTACTCTCTTCTCGTTTTCCTGACGTTGATGTGTCGAGTGGATCAAGAGGACTCGTAAACGTTTCGCGACCTTTTTTGTTCCAACCTCTTTGGCTACCGCCGGCTATCATGGCGGGTAAGTCAAGACCTTGGGACCAAGTCACAACTCTTCGGTTTCGTGTTGCTCGTTCTTACTTGATTCTTATATAGTAGTTGTGACTTACGGGTTAAAGGCCGCAAGGGCCAAACCCTGATGTTCTTATCTCTCTTTCTCTCCTGCTTGCGGTCCTCCGGTCCCCACCAATTTCTGTGACGTCCGGATCGGAAGGTCGCAACCGTGGGTTTGGTTAAGTTAAGTTAGGATCAAGACCTCTTCTTTTAAAGTCGTACAGGTCGACACGATCGACCCAGGAAGTACTGGCTATGCCATGGTCTTGATCCGAGCTCATGCTTAACAAGTAACCACTTCTGTTTGTTGGAGCCCGAGGATCGGACACTCTCCACGAGGGCTAAGTCTTTTCAATGTTTATTCGGAGTCATCTGGTTCCTTTTGTATCTTGTTGCCTTTTGGGGAGTACTGGATTTTAGTTGGGGATTGATTGCTCTTTTGTCTTGGTTGTCGCTATATCGAGGTAGTTGCATCGCGGTGACGATGGATAGACCAGGAGACCCGCTGGGAGGAGGAGACGCGAAGAGCAACCAGATGTGGATGACTATGGATTGCTATGAACAGGTGCCACGTCCCCACCCAACCTCGTAGAATCTCGTTAGACATGCAATATGTAGCTGCTAGCGCTTTACTTTATGCAAATGAACTATGATAGGATGCATGGTAGATTGCTTGATAAGCCATTACCTTGACGCAACCTTTCTCCCCGCACACCCATTTGCTAGGATAGATGCTCGCCTACTTCATGATACTTGCTACACACTTACTTTTTACTCATACATGTTTGTGTGTGGCTAAGGCACATGGTGCCGTGAACCGGATAACTAGGGATAACATGGGAGAGATCTTGGCGTGTGTCTTGAGTGTGTGGTGAGGGTTGTGTCGACCAGGCGGGATCTACGACGGGGGGGACAAGTCTTGCCGGGAGGAGTGTGATCCGGGCACTCCCTATGTGAGAGAGTACTGTGGCGGGTACATGTGATGTGAGTAGATTCCGGGGGAGGAGTGCCTTTGTGGGACGAATCCTCGGAATAAAGGTGCCGTCGAGGCACGGGCGTCGAGCCCCCTTGTGAAGATATCCCCGTCCCAAATCCCTCTAAGGACCGATTGGGCGAGTATGCGGCTCATGGGACTCTTTCGTGCACACCACTCGTCTCGAATGGGCAGGGTCTGCGGACTTGACGACTAGCCGGGCCCCCTGCTGCTACTACTAGGTTGATAGGTGATAGTGTAGGGAGGTACGGGTGCCGAGACCCACACCCTCCTGAGACAGCGTGGTATCCATCGGGATCCGGTACCACGCCTCACGGTCTCGGCGTCTTGGGTGGATCTCCGGGGTGCCCCGTGAGCTGAGTGGTAGAGTGGCATCGGGCCGCTTAGGGCGGCAGCTTTTGTATCGGCCTAGACGAGGCATCGTCGATGATGGTGATCTTGTGGTTCCGTGTACAAGCTCTGCAGAGTTACTAAATCTATACGTATAGCCGTGTCCCCGGTACGGACATTCCCTACGAGTACCCTCATTCGTTATAGTGAGTGGAGTCCTTCTCTTTTCTCCCCTTGGGTGTTGTTGGTTTCCGGCTTAGGCCGTTGAGGCAAGGAGGAGGCGGGAGTCTTCCTTGCCGACATGAGAGTGAGAGTGTGGTGAGATGTGTGGATGAGGATGTGGATGGATGGATGATGGACATGTGGATGAGATGGGTTAAAACTTGATGAACTACATTATATTTATTTTTTACTTTATGAACTGGCATAGGAAAACTACAGCCAAATATAGACCTTTCTCTCTACCTTTGCATTCCACTTACCACATAGCAAAGCAAAGCATAGGGTGGAAGCCGCGGCGCATAAATCGTCTTCGATAGAGTTGAACAGGTTTGGTACCCGAGGACGACTACGACGATTATGGAGCTGGAACGATTAGGTGGTCTCGTTCCTACACTCAAGTTTGGTTAAGGAGATCAAGTCTACGCCCGCCGATACTCTACCCCGACTCGATGATCGATTCGTTGAAGGAGGAGCCTTCACCCGCTATGGCGCTACGCCCTACTCGATGAAGACCTTCTTGTGTATATCGCTAGGATGCGTTGTACCTAGGTGTGTCTCCAAGTCGTCAGAAACCTTGTAACTTGTACCTTTTACGATGTATGAACTGTGGTATCAACTCGTAAATGATGTACTCTGTGGATTTCCCTTTGAGAAAATCGCGGGTCGTTTCAATTTCTCGATTTGAGAAAATTTTTTCTTGGTGACCTTCCGGAACGCAAAGACTTATGATGGGGATCTTGTCAAAAATTGGACCATGGCGTCTATCGGGGCTAGTGTCCCCCCAAACATAGTCGATTGAGTCCGGGATATCGATTCGATTGTGAACTTGATTGATGCAGTAGACAAAATAATGGTCCCCATCACAAACTGACATGAATATCTGACAAAAGAATAGTATCATTCATCAGTTCAGTAAGAAAACAAAAAAAAAGGTTTTGGCATCTACAAACTACTGTATATAATTTGCAACTATATACAGTGCCACAATTGCAACATGATTAACATAGAAAATTGGCACATCAGTTAGTTAAAAAAACAATATGGGGGGAAGTTTGCTGGTTTTTTGCACCAACTGTGTATAAATTGCATGGACTGAGGGCCAATTGCAACCTTGTTAAATAAAAAGATTTTCAGTGGGCTACTTTGCTTGGTTAATTTGTAGTGATACACAATTTGTAACTTATATAGTACCACAATTGCGACATGATTAACATAGGGAAAAATAGCACATCAGTTAGTTTTGAAAAAGAACAAGGGGGAGAGTTTGTTGGTTTTTACACCTACTGTGTACAAATTGCAACAGGACTGAGGGCAATTTACAACCTGGTTAAATAAAAGATTTTCAGTGAGCTACTTTGCTTGGTTATTTTGTACTGATACACAATTTGCAACTATATAGAGTACCACAATTGCAACATGATTAACATAGGAAAATAGCACATCAGTTAGTTAAAAAAAGAACAAGGGGGGAAGAGTTTGCTGGTTTTTGCACCTACTGTGTACAAATTGCAACAGGCCTGAAGGCAATTTGCAAACTGGTTAAATAAAAGATTTTCAGTGGGCTACTTTGCTTGGTTATTTTATAGTGATACACAATTTGCAACTATATAGTGTCACAATTCAAACAAGATTAACATAGAAATTAGCACATCAGTTAGTTAAAAAATAACAAAACACAGAGGGAGAAAAAAAGTTTGCTGGTTTTTACACCTACTGTGTGCAAATTGCAACTAGACTCAGGGGCAATTGCAACCTGGTGAAATAAAAGATTTTCAGTGGGCTACTTTGCTTGGTTAATTTATAGTGATACACAATTTGCAACTATATATAGTACCACAATTGCAACATGATTAACATAGGAACAAAAAGCACATCGGTTAGTTGACAAAAGAACAAGGGGGAGAGTTTGCTGGTTTTGCACCTCACGTGTACAAATTGTAACAGGGGACTGAGGGCAATTTGTAACCTGGTTAAATAAAAGATTTAGGCTACTTTGCTTGGTTATTTTGTAATGAATAGTTCTATAACCATTTACATAAAAAAAAGAGAAACAAAAAGCAAAAAAAAAGCCGATGAAGAAAAACACATACTAACCAGCTTTTGCTTTGGTTAGATCATGATAATGCTCCGCTTCACTCTCGAGGTGCTTGTCTTAATACGAGAGAACTCTGCAGTCTCGCTTTTTCCATCATCTGCGTAGACCCTATCAATGCTCTTTACCAAGTGCTGGAGCAAAAAAAAAAAAAAAAAGGTTAAGCACAAAAAAAAGAACACACAGCCTACTGTGAAAAAAAAAACCAAAAACAAGAAAAAAAATTGTTATATGGGGGTTCAAGTAAAAACTCACAAAGAAGCCAAGTGGTGAGGAACAGCCTATATCCAATTGAATTCTTCTTGTGCACAATATCATCGTAACGGAGACAATGAACAAGAAAATCTAGAATATAAGAGTCGCCTGCTTGTCAGCCGCAAAAGTGGTGAGTTGATCAGTGCCATCAAAAGATCAAAAGATGCTGAAATCAATCAGAGTCGACCTGCATAAAAAATAGTTTTAAAAAAAAGAGAAAAAATCATAAAATATATGAACCTAATTGCAACAATGATGTATACAGGTTGCAACAATGATATAAGAGTGATTACTCTTTCAGCTTCTCATCATACGCAATCTTGTTCCTCGAGCTAGAGCCTTTGCCAATGGTACTTTCGGGGGGGGTGGGGATTAGGAAAGGAGATATGTACTCCCTTGGCTTCTTCTTCAGCCGATCTCCCAGATGTTTGAAAATCGTCTTTTGGAACCGACTGAAGTCTTGTGATCCTTGTTCACGTTCCTCTTGAGACAAACGGATGGGTGGGGTTAAGCAATTTATGTCTTCGATTGGATCATTTGGAAAAGATGCATCGATGCGCATCCACTAGCCCCTTCATCACCGGCAATGCTTTTCTTCAACATATCAATATCTGCATTTGCTTCATCGCGCTTCTGGGACAGCCATTTCTCATGTTGCTCGGGATTCGCTTTCTGCATTGCTTTAACACGAGCAAAAGCCCTCCTATTCCTACCAAGAGCAGCTTTCCTTTTATAACGACCACGACCACCACCACCAGGATTGCTTGAGGTTGTCGAAGGATGCTGAGTGTCATCGGATACCTCTTTCCTTGAACTCTCAACTTGAGCATTGGCAGGTTGTGGTTCTGGCTCCTTTGTTAGGTTCTTTGAAATACAAATTGCAACAAGAGAGTAAATACAGTTACAAAAAACACTAGATATGCGTCGAAAAAACAATACTATGCTATGAAGTGAAAAATCATGTCACCGGGTCGGTGGAGTGACCAAATGCCTCCTTCATTGATCTCTCAACTTGAGGATTGGCGGTGCCGTGGTTTCCCGCCTCCTTGGTTATGTTCTGTTCAATACAAATTGCAACAAGAGAGTAAATGCAGTTACAAAAACACTAGATCAGCGTCGAAAAAAAATACTATACTGTGCAGTGAAAAATCATTGTTACCTGGTCAGTGGAATGATCAGCTGCCTCCTTCATTGATCTCTCAGCTTGAGGATTGGCAGGCTGTGGTTCTGCCTCCTTGCTAATGTTCTGTTCGATACAAATTGCAACAAGAGAGTCAGTACAGTTACAAAAACACACTAGATCTGCGTCAAAAAATTACTAAAACTATGAAGTGAAAAAATCTTGTCACCGGTCGGTTAAAGTGATCACCGCATCCTCCATTGATTTCTCAAAGAACAGATTGGCGGGCTGTGGTTGTGGCTCCCCGGATGCATCTCCAATCTCCTCCTATTTGCAACAACAAATTATACAATTTACAAACATTCATGATGAATGAATTACTATACTTGTGAAAAGTGAAAACTCATATAACCCGATCGGTGATAGGGTCAACAAACCCCGATGTCCGCATCCGTTAATAATATCTTCCAACCCCTTCGAAGGGCCACGCAATGCGCATTTGGTGCTAGTAGGAGTAGACAAAGAAACTCATAAAATGAATACACCAAAGGAAAAAAAGGGAGAAGATGAGATTCATATAAAAATAATTACTTGATAAGTCTTTCTCCCGGTCATCATCATTGCCGCTAGAAGGTGATCGGGCATGAAGATTGCCGCCGCTTGACTCACTTTGTTGGCTTGTTGACGAAATTCAGAATAGGGATCCGTATCTTTAGAAAAAAGGAAAAAAAGTAAAATATGAGCTGGAATAATAAAGATTGTAGGGCCATACCACATTGCCAAAAAAAATATGGTTATGCTACAAAGAAACATGATACCAATTGCAACAAAAGTCCTACACATTTGCTACGGTTCAGTGACCCAAATTGCAAAAAATAGTAGAAAACTAGTGTCTTTGAAAAAACAAGCTACTACACACCAAAAAAATGCGGCGTAGGTATTCAAGCATTACCTCCAATGTTTCCGCCTTCTACAACTTTTTGGCCTTGTCCTCCAAAGAAAGATGTTCTTTTTCAGCTCCACCTTGGGCATCTTGGTGTGCGTTTCAGGCCCCTTTGGAGCACCTTCTTGGCCATCTTTGAAAAAAAAAAAAAAAAAGAAAATATGAGATGGAGTAACTAAGGTTGCAGGGCCATAACACATTGAAAAAAAAAAATAGATATGCTGCTGAAGACATGACACCAATTGTAATGTAAAAGTGCAACACGCTTGTTCTTGATCCAAATGACCCAATTGCGAAAAAAATAGAACATGACACCAATTACAACACAAAGTCCTACATTCTTGTTTGGTCCAATGACCCCCCCGATTGCAGAAATATACAAGGAACTAATGCTAGTGCACACACAGTTGGCGAACAAAAAAATTTGTGTCTTTAAAAAACACAAAAGCTACTATGCACCAAAAAAATCGACGTAGGTATCCGAGCATTACCTCCAATGTTTCTGCCTTCTCTATCAACTTTTTAGCCCTCTCCTCCTTTACTGGGTTCTTTTTCAGAACACCTTGGCCATCTTGGTGTCCCTCTTGAGGTCCTTTTGAGAACCTTCTTGGCCATCTCTATGTGAACCTTCTTGACCATCTCCATCTCGCACCTTTCTCCATCTGCACCTTTCTGTCCTTGCAAGTCTCCGACATCATGGTCCGAGTCGTGTCCTCCTTGGCCAAAACAATCATCGTAAAAATCTTCTTCATGAAGGTCCTCTTGGTCTAATACAGCTCCACTAGTTTCTCCTCCTGCATAAAAAAATATAGATACCCCAAAAACTTAAAAAAGCTTCTTTGCATACCATTTGCAACACAGATAATGCAGAAAATTGCAACATGCAACAAAGACAAAGTGCAACAAAAAAAGGTACCGCACCAGATTTGTCTCGACATTTTCTTCTACACCAACTTCAGCTTCATCAACAAAGATTTGGGTGCTGCTACATACACAAAGTAAAAATTGTTAGTCCCTGCAAAAACAAACTACAGCTTCATCTTCATCAATAGCTGATTTGCGAATAAAAAATAACAAAATTGCGAATAAAAATGCTGCAAATTGCAACATGCAACAAAGATAAAATGCAACAAAAAAAGGTACCTGCACTGATTTGCTCTAACATTTTCTTCTACACCAACTTCAGCTTCATCAATAGCCGATTTAGATGTTGCTTCATACACAACAAAAAATTGTTAGTACCTGCAAAAAACAAACCTACGCCATTGAAAAAGCAAAGAAACAAAACTACCTCGATGCTCTAGATTTGTGCTCTTCTTACTCTTCTTTCCCCCCTACGCTCGTTAGCAGCTCCCCTATCGCCTTGAGAATCGCAAGCAGCCTTCGAATGGCGCCTGAAGCACTCATGATGACTTTTTGCCATTAGCTCGTTGGCCATAGTGATGTACTTAGCAGCCTTGGTGGCGTAGCTCGAGCCCGGGCAAGATCGGCCATCAAAAGCCTTCAAAACCTCTAAACCATCTGACTTCCTGCTTCTACCCACTACAGCAGCAATGCTTTGCTCGAACGCATCGCGGAAGCTTGGGTATTGATGTAGTACAGAGGCTCAAGGTTAATGGTGGCATGCGCAGCTAGGGGTCGTGTGTGCCACCCGCGTCCGGGATTAGGAGCTCCCTCAATAGCAAGAACACGCCGAGGGGGTGCGATAAGCGGGCGGGGAGCAAAGAAATGGGCAAAAGTAGGGGGTGTGTAACACATGGCGTAGATGCTCCTCAACTGCATGGTTTTTATTTTTATTAAAAAATGGTTATCCAAAACATACGTACACAAAAAAAAAAAAAAAGATAGATTATCGCCAGCCTTACCCCGAGATTGCCATACTCAATAGCATCGCCGCAACATCACCCCTACGATCCAATGCAGCAATTTTATCGATACTTTTGCTATCCAAGATAGCACATCGGGGAGTAAAAATGCATCTAAGTCCAGCCCATGCTGCAAGAAATCAACGCACAACATCTGCACGTGTGAAAAAAACACAACAACAAAAACATCAAAGAAAAACCAATCACTACCGTAGACTTCAAAACAATTACAACAGACTACAAAACACAGTTGATATTATAGCCATAACACCCCGCCACACAACAAAAACTCTTACCCAAAACAGGGAAACTAACTAATATAAAAAATACTAGGCAACAGGAGACTAAAATGCAACTGGAGGCCTGATCCAATTGCAACAAAACCTACTGCACAGTTATTACTGGTGCATTAAATGAGAATGTTTATGTAACAAAAAGATTCAAAACAGGATACCAATTGCTATCAAGAAAAAACACAGTTGCAAACCCTTGCCCCAAACAAAGAAAAAACTAATCGCTAATATAGAAAAATAATAGTCAAACAAAAAAGACCAAAACCGCAAAAATCGGAGACCTGATCCACACAAACAAACTCTTGCCCAAAAAAAGTAAAAAATAACTACTACGTAAAAATACTAGTCAACAGAAACTAAATGCAACTGGAGAACTTATCCAATTGCAACAAAGCCTACTACAGAGTTAATGCCGGGTGCAATGACTGTTTATATAACAAAAAAGATTCAAACATGATACCATTTGCTACTTGGTGAATACTACTCCATACTCATATTAGTTGACGTTTTTGGACAAGGTTTGGGTCAAACATTGGGAACATAAACTATCAATAACTTTTAAAATATTTAGTTTAAAAAAATATGAAACTTATATTTATAGATTCACCTTAAAACCCACTTTTATAAAAAAGTAATTTTATTTTTAGTTTTCTTATATATTTTAATAAAAAATGATGGATAAAGTTATGTTTTGAAGACCGTGTCCTTGTCCAAAACGTCAACTAATATGAGTATGGAGGGAGTAAACCAAATTGCAAACCCTTGACCAAAAACATAAAAAACTAAATACTACTACGTAAAAATACTAGTCGGCCAGGAGACCAAAAAAATGCAAAAAAAAATAGAGACCGATCCAATTGCAACACAACATACTACACAGCTTAATACCGGGTGCAATGACAATGCTTATATATAATAAAAAAAGATCAAACAGATACCAATTGCTATCAAGACAATACCCAAATTGCAAACTCTTACTCAAAACAGGGGGGACTAACTCGCATAAAACTTACTAGTCAATGACCAAATACAACAGGAGACATGATCCAATTGCAACAAAACCTAATGCACAGTTAATACTAGTGCAAATTACAATGTGTATATCACAAAAAAATGATCAAAGTAGGACAAAGGATTGCTATCAAGACAATACCCAATTGCAAACAAAACTAATGGACGCTTATTATTGCTTGGTGTAACAAAGACAATGAATGCGTAAAAAAAAAAAACTTACCAAAGAGAAAAATCCCGCAGCATGTGACCGGTGCAAGGACACCCTTCGCCGCAAAAATCCTTTCTATACAAGCGTGCAGCTTTTGCAAATGTTGTCCACTAATTTGCTTTGCACCAATTGATCTCCCCAATATTGTCAAGATCTTCAAGATATACCACATCTTCAAGCCTCGATGCAGCTATCGTTGTTTGAGAAAAGCAAAGACCGAAACACAACCATAAAAAATGCCCTCGCACCCAAATCCCCCTGTCGCCGTCTTCCTCTGCGGACCATGCACAATATCTTTTACCCTAATTCTCAGCCTCTTGTATGTAGTGCGGCAGATTTGCTCTCCCACTCATTCCGCCTAGCACGAGCATCGGCATCGGACATGGAAGGTGGGTCCCCGCCGGCTTTTTGGTAACTTGAAATGCACACCAAACAAAGATGCTCATTTACAACAATCTCTTTGCCCATGCCAAGCTCTAATTTCATCGTTTTCTAGGTTTAGCCTCAAAGATGAGCCGTGAGCATCTGTCTGGCGCAGTGCGGTTTGGTTTGAATTTCAACAATCCCCCGAACCCCTTTGCCTTGACTCGTCTGCAAGCTCAACAGGAGAAACTTTGAGGATATCTTGGAATTTCAAGGAGAGCAACGGAGTGCGGAGGTCGCTTGCGGGGCCTCTTCTTATTGCTTTCAATCGCTGCAGTGTTGCCGCCATCACAACCGCCATCGGCGCCATCCCCTCCATCCGGTTCACTACCCAAGATCATCATCAGCCCCCAAGCTCATAATCTTCATCATCCTCGTGGCTTCCTCTTCTTCATGCACTTCAGATCGGCATCGACGTTGGGGGCCGGGCTGGGAAGCTTAATCTCTTCTTCCGTCTTTATTAGACTTGTATGCACGAACCGTCGTTTTGCGAAGAACACGAGGCGACCGCCGAGGGGGTCGCTGCCCCGACCACCTGCTGCATCCCTTGCGTACTCATTCTAACAAATGCAAAAATGAAAAAAAAAATCAAGCAACAGGGACAATTGAGTTAAAAAAGAATCATATGAACTATAAAACCAATTACAACTAAAAACACCCTACTAGCTGCATTTAGACATAATATCCTAGTTACAACAACTGAATGCATACTAGATGTGCACCGTCAAAAATTATGTGAGTTGCAGAGTTCTAAAACTAATTACAAAACAACTAACTACACCAAACCTAATTACAACTAAAAACCCCCTACCGTCCGCAACTAGACATAATATCCTAGTTACAAAGATCTGAATAAGTTTAAGTCCTAATTTAATCTTAATTATCTTATATAATGCAATAACCAAGAAAATTACTACCTGCGCTGAATGCATACATAGGTGAACCATGTTGGAATGCTCGAATGAACCAAATCTAATTACATCAACTGAATGCGTACTAGACGTGAACCGTCAAAAATTGTATCAGTTGCCGGATCACTAATATCCGCTTACAAAAGTGAACCATGCAAAAAGCATGCACCAGAGGGGAGACAGGGGGGGACATTCAAAAGCATCGCAAAAGAAACGCAGACCTTATCCACAAAAACACAAACCAACTCAAATGAAAAGCCCAAGCCATCAATGAATCTAGCCCCAAAAAGACCAAAATTATATGTGTACTCGCTAAATAGCTAAAAACCATTTTGCAAAATTGATATTTAAAAAAAACTAACTACACCAACATGCCAGTTTTTGTTACAAATTGCGATCGCATCGAATAATAGACATATGAACTATAAAACCAAATACAGCTAAAAAACCCTACCAGTTGCAACTAGACATAATATACTAGTTACAAAAGATCTGAATGCATACTCCAGAATTCAAAAACAATTCCAATTGAGATGTAAAACTAATTACAACTAATAGATACAAACAATTGCAACCAATATATACCGGTAGTTTTAAAACACAAAAACATATGCATATAGGATCACTATAGGGCATCGACAAAAAAATCCGCCTAGAAAAATCGAAGCTACAACTCACAAAAATGGGATGCGTGCGTTTAGGGAAAATGAAATGGGGATGACTCACATCAGAGAGCCTCCCCCTAGGGGTCGGTGGGATCCGGCGAGCGGGGCGGCCGGTTTCCACGAAAGCGTAGCGGAGCACGGGCGCGGGCGGTTTCCGCGCCGGAGGCGGTGAAGGCAGCGCCAAGGTTTCCCACAGCGGCGGAGCCGGCGCGCCCGGCGCTTCCAACGGGCGGAATGCTGGAGGTGGCGGCGGTTTTTCGCGGGACGGAGTGGAGCACGGGGTTTCCCCACTCCCCCACGGCGAGTGGGAAGCACGAGCGGTGGTTTCAACGGGCGAGGCGGCGGAGCCGGGTGGCGTTTCCACGGGCGGAACGGGGGAGCGCTGGCGCGGGCGGTTTCCACGCCGGAAGCGCCGAGGCAGCGGCGGTTTCGCGAAGCGGAGCGGACCGCGGGCGCTGGTGCGGGCGCTTTCCACGGTGGGATGGCGGAGGCGGCGCGTGGTTTCTACGGGCGGAGGGAGGCAATGGCGCGGGCGATTTCCGTGCCGGAAGCGCCGGGCGCGCGGTGGCGGCGGTTTCACTGGGCGGCGCGGGAGAGCGGACCAGTGGTTTCGGGTGCGTGCGCGCGATTTTGTCGGAGGAGAGCGGGGGGGACGAGTAAGAAAGACGGCGGGCGGTGCGGGCCAGGAGGACGGCGCCGGTCGGGCCAAATTGAAAGTGGGCTCGGCCGATGGCTGGGTGCATTCCCTATATAGAATGCACCCAGGTGCATTATATACATACAGTATATATATATATATATATATTAGGTAGAGATTCAGGATTGAACAGCAAAGGAAAAACCCTATCCAGCCTAGTTTCGTATTGGGCTATGTTTTGCAAGTACTAGTACTTTTCCTACTTTGAATCATCTAAGCCCACCTCCCCCCCCTCAAAAAAAAATCTAAGCCCACCTAGCAACAGAGCCAGGTCAACAGGATCTACCGAGAATTATATTTCGAAACAAAATTCAAGGAAATTTGTATGTTCTTTCCTAAAAAAAAAGGGAAATCTATGTTCCTATTTCCTGGATGGCTCGTGGCAATTGCGATCTCACACTGTCGTCAGGACTCATCGTTCTCCCATGTCGTTTGTCTACGTGGATTCTGAAAGGCATACTCATCTCAAATATTAAAAGAATATTATTTCTCCATAAAGATGACTACCGATCCAAACACGGCTTTGAATCTAGCTAGGGTCGCTTGCTTGCTTGCTTGCATCCCGTCCCAGAAGGCCAGAACCAAACATAGATATCTATACCTAATATTTAAAAGGGAAGAGTTTCTCCCCCCGATTTTAAATCCGCCCATTCATTGATTTCGTTCGCCCATTATGTCACTTTCTCTTTTTTAGCCCATTCGTGTCGCCCGTCCGATCCGACTCGAAAAAGAACGCTGCCCTCCCAAAGGCGACACGGTCGTCCCTCTTAAGCGTCGCCCGCTCCTCCGTCCCCTGGCTCGTTCTTCGCGGCAAGCGACGCGCCGGTCCGCTGGCCTCCTTCCGCGACGCCCGGCGCTCCAGCTCGATGGCCTCCTCCTTCCTGTCGTCCTCGCCGCTGTCCGAGCCGTCATCCAGCACCGGTATCGCCCACGGCCTCTCGGGCGGCGGGCGCGAAAAACTGGCGGGCGCCGCGATAGCGCCACCGGCGACGAGGCCCGTCCCCACCTGGCCTCCTTCCACAATGCCGTGCTCCAGCTCGATGGTCAGCGGTGCCGGGCGCCGGCGACCCCTCACCCGGATCTCGACGAAGAGGAGGCAGCAAGGGGCGACGGCCCGGCACCCAATCCGCTTCCTGTTCGAATATTAGAGATGCGATGCTTGGGTTTGTGGATGAAACACAAGCGATTGGAGTATATGGATCTATACTAATTCGTGTGCTCGGAATCTATGAACTTTTTTGCATTGTTCGTGTTTGTTTGTTCGGTATTTGTTGGATCCTAATTGTAAATCTGGTAATTCTGCAGTGTTGCTCGATCTCAACACGGTGTAACCCATAAGCTGATGATAGTTGAGCTCGATTCAGATGAAAGCTGCAGTAATCCGTTACTAACTCTCTGTTCCTTCTTCTCTTTGAGAAATCCAAATCCTGAATGCTTTGTTAGCAGAACTCACTCAACCTGGTTTCAGAATATTCTTCTTCAGATGAACTCAAGTGCGAACAAAATATTCGTTAGGTGAAATTGAACTGAAGTGAGAAATAGTGCAGTTGAAATTCTGATATGCAGTAAGGAATTGGGTTATACAGTACTACAGTTGAAATGCTGAGATACAAGTTGGAATCAATTGTTATGCATACAAATCAGAGTGGAATCTAACGTGATTCACACTTGCATATTGCAGCTTCAGCTAGAAATCTGGAATCTCCTATTTCGAAAGCATGAGTTTGTTTATGTTTGTTTCTGAATGAGTAGTATACCTTACACAGGATAGGATAGATAGTCAGCAAAGTGGTAGTTTGTACTGTACCAAGCACCACCAACATTAGTTGCTATTTGTTTGTTAAACTTGGGGAGAGGAGAATTTTCTAGGACTGGAAACATGGACTAAGGTAGTGACGGTGAAGCAGAGCTGGGAATATAAAGATTCTTGCCAAGATGGGGGGAGCTTGAGGAATTATCCTGACTGATTGCGTACGCAGCTATCATTGGCATCATCAGCCCGCCATGGAATGGGAGCTCGAATCTCCAATAGTTTATCTCCTGATTGGAACCACAACTGAGCTGAACACGCGGTCTGAGTGAGACCTTCGGTCCGAGATACCAGTGGAAGAAGATACGTACGGATCATAGGAAATCCTGTTACAACTAACAGAAGTTAAGGTGCTTAGGATAAATAAATGAGTAGTGGTAGTATTACTACCTGTCTACCTCTATTAGGTGGTTTGATTCACCCAGTGAGATAGCTGTTGAGTAGTAGGTAATATTTAGTTGGACCTGAATAGCTAATTATTACTATTAGCTAACCATTAGCTCTATGGATAGATACGATACAATTGTATGCTTTGTCATGGTTAAATTAATTTAAATTTAAATTTAAATTTAGCTGAGTTTATAGAAAACGGTAGCAACGTTTAAAACTAAACGAGTAAATAATATAAATATGGGAACATATTACATGACAAATCTAATGATATTTTTAGTATAAAATAACCCTATTGGTGTCCTTTTTATCTCCATCTATTTTTTTGGTTCGTTTCCTCCCTAATTACCAAGACAATGGAGAGTTTCTCCTATTCAAACACATATATAACCTATGTACGTACGAGAGACAATACAGAGTCTGGTTCTAATACATATTGGACCATGTATGCAACTCGGACATATAAATCATGCTTATAAAAGTTAGGATAATTCATGTTCAGCAATATTATTGGATGGAAGATGAAAGTTGGATGCAATACTTTTCAATTAGTTTTTTTATTTCAGATTATTTGTCCGCATGGAGCCCACTAATCTAAGGTGGATTCAACTCTTTTTTATTTTCCAACTTTTTGGACACGACGTGTTTCATGGCTCCACGGTGGTTTCCATTTTTATTTTCAGGTTGCTTTTCCGACGGCAAAAATTTTTGTGATTTCTATTTTATTTTTATTTTCCTATTTATTTCCAAACGGTGAGATTTCTTTTCCGAGAAATGATCATATTTGCAATTCAAAAAGGTACCACTTTCATAATCCAACATGTAATCATGTTTGCAATCTAAAACTAGAGAAACTCGATCCAAATCTAATACGAGATCACTACATGGCTATGGTATAGACCTAATCCATATTTGTTATCAATCTATATACCTAATATTGGATTGAAGATTTCCGGTTTTAGTCTATGTCCAAACTTATGACCACGGTACACCCATATCTGTATTTAATTTATTATAGGATATGCAATTTTGTCAACTCATGATCCATCTGCTGCTCTGTGGTTGGGATTGCTCGCGGTTTAAAGATAAAATAGTAGTGATTAGATGATCAATTTTAATCAAGGACCCGATTCAATTTCTACAAAAATTATGACTTTTAAAACATATTATTAACCCGTAGCAACGCACGTGCACTTTTGCTAGTACTTCCTAAGTTGTGATCGATCGAGGGATGGCGTTAGAAATATTCTGTAGGATACGATACTAGGATTCCCGCCAGCAGCCAGTTCCGGAGCTGGGCGCCGCCGCCAGCCACCAATTCGCCGCGGTGCTGCTGGCGCCGTGCGCCGCCGTCGTGCCCACGTCTGTCGCCGCCCTACAGCTAGCTACCTCGGTTGGAGGGGTGGAGGATGATACGTTGGTCCTCGTCGAGGGGCGTGGAAGACGAGGACGACGAGGTGGATGCTGCACGCTTGGGCAGGTCCCTGCCATCCTCCCTCTCCCCATAAGCCGCCCCCTTCCTCCCCGCCCGGAGGTCGGCTGGCCGGTGTAAGTTCAGGCGTTGGGAGGACGATCCTGGCGCGGGCAGCTCGATGACGAGCCCGTTTCTCCTGCTACGCGCGTCCGTCGTACTTGGATGCCACTCGCGAGGCCCTCCGAACCAAGCCTCCACCAGCAGCAAGGGCTCCGAATGCGGTGTCGGGGGGCAGCGGCCGTCGTACCAGCCCGCCCGGTGCCTGTAAAAAGGAAGCGGCTTGTCGGCACAGGACCGTGCGCCCGACGGCCGTGGGACAGCGCGGGTGCCAGCGTGGCATTGCCTTAGTCCGCAGCCGGCGGCAAAGAGTCCCGGCACACCAATGCCTTGGCCCGCGGGCGTGGGGCGTCGGTGCTCGCTGGCACATCTCCACAGCCTGTTCATGGGCGCCATGTCGGCGCCGATGGATTCCGGATTGTCGTGGCGGCGTCGTCACCGGCGCTGTCAAAGGAGATTGGCACCCAAAAGCGCCACCGCCCGCGTCCCGCCGGAGCTTGTGGGTCTCGCTTCAACTGCCTCGCACGGGACCACGTCGCTGCTCAGTGTCTCCCCGTCCCGCTGCCTTCGATGCCGAGGCGAGGGCATCGGGCTCGGGCGTGCAAAACGCCGGTCGCCGGCGTGCAAGCCTTCTTCCTCGGGGCCGGCCTGGCCGAGGAGCCTCTAAGGCGCTGCTGTCCCGCTAGTCCATGGCGGCCCAGCTCATTGCCGGGGAGGTCACACCGTACCAAACCAGGCGGGACACGGTCGTCACCTCGTCATGTGCAGCGGCCGCCCACACGCCTTCATCTTTGCAAAGACACCACAACAACAACACTGTCGCTATCACCACCTCGGGGTGATGCGATGGCCGCCCCCAAGGTCGAGGTCTTCGCCGTCCCTACATCCGGGGGACCTCTCCTTTGTTCTCGTCGTGCTAGGCGATGGGAATCGGCCCGCCACGCCGGCTGGAGATCCGTGCACACCTCTCTTAAAGAAGTTTCGTGTGTCTAAGGGCGTGGCCATATATGGCCATGCAGCCCGTGGGCGGGCCGGCGAGGTCCGTTGAAATGGCACGGCACGAGGCCCGGCCCGGCCGGGAAAGTCACCGGGCCCGGGCGGCACGGCCCGGGGGTGCGTGCGTGCCCGGGCCGCCACCCGTGCACGAGGCACGCCCCGGTGCACTTCCCGGCTGCCAGAGACCGCCCGCCAACCGGCAGCTAACCCTAAGTCCCTAACTTCAGTCCCCACGCCACCCCCCCAATCCCCACACGCGCCCGGCCGCCTCGCCTCTACATTCGGTGGCGACTCGCGTCGCCCAGCTACGAGCCCGCTGGAGTCGCGCCGCGCCGCCCGATCGCTACGAGCCCGCCCCGCTGGCCCACCGCCTGTCGCCCCTCACCGCCTGATGTTCTCCCTCTCCCTCTCCTTATGGTCGAAGTTCACCGCCGCCGCCACCTGCTACTCGGCGCCCGGCGCTCCTCCTCGGGCCGGGTGAGCAAGCGTGAGCAGCCTCCGATCCAGCCGAGGACGTGGACCTCCTCCATTCTCATCAAAGGCAAGTGTGTCGGCGGCCGATCTCCTCAACGGCGAGCATAGCGCCATCACCGCCGCCTCCAGCCTCCTCGTCGGATCCGGGAAGAGAACGGCGCCAACCTCCCCCGAACCTCCTCCTCCTCCGTCGGATCCGGGCGAGCACGGTGAAAGCACGACGGGCGATGACGCCTATAGCGGCCTCCTCCTCCACGCAGTGCAGTGTGGTGGCGCCGCCGCCTCGCGGGCGGCTCCTCCTCCACGCCGGCAGCAGGTGTCGGCCGCCTGGGCTTAGGGCGCGTGCTCGCACGGGGCACGCCGGCACGCCAGGCTGGGCCGCACGACGCCCACCGTGCCGCGGCTCGCCGAGGGCGCTGCACGGCACGGCCGGCACGACGGCACGGCGCTGCACGGCACGGCACGCCAGGCCGCCGGCCGGCCAAAGACGGCTCGATGGCCATCTATAGGCGTGGCAAGGGTCTGTGCTTGGTTTTGAGGGCCCCTTTTGCATCGGCGTCCGCCAGGGCGACCATGCGAGCTCGTCGTGCTTGAGGGTTGGGCTTTGTGGATGAGGTGGGCCTGATGTTTGGAGTCGGGCGAGGTAGCCGCCAATGGAGGCAGACACGACTCAGCGGTAAAACCCCGATCCAAAGACCGGAGGGCTCCGACGACCTTATCGCGCACTCGCCAAGTTGGAGACCGCCAATGCCGAGTCCGACTTGCTCGGGGCCAGCCAGCCTGACGCCGAGGCGGAGTTGAGGTCGGCCGCCGAGCAGGTCGGTGCGCTTCGCCTCTGCCGCCACGGCGCGGGGGTGAGCGCCCGACCACTTTGGTGGGCCAGCGCCGGGCGCGATAGCATCTCAAGGCCAAGTCGCGAGCCGGAGCAAAGCGGTCGTGGAGGTTAATGCGATGCCGTGGCGCTAGGGACCGCCACCGACGCCGACGGCCTGCAGGAGGCTACCGCGGAGGAGCCTATTGTGGAGCCTGCTGCTGACCCCGTCTCGGTTCAGGTGGATCATGCCAACCTTGACGGCGTCGCCGTGCCTACCGCCGCGCCGGTTCAGGACTTCGTCGCCTCCTTCCGGAAGCCGCCCCAGCAGCCACTCTTATCCACACCGTGCCTGCGCATCACCAAAGCTCCGCACAACGACGATGGCGGGGACTTCGTTCCCAAAAGGAGCGCGCGCCTAGCAGCCAAGAGCAAGTTCAGAGCTGCCAAACCCGAGGCGCAGGCCAGGAAGGTGATGATGAGAAAGCTGGGCTTCGAGGTCGAGACTGCGGTGCCGGACGCGGCCTCCTTCGACAAGTCCCAGACGGCGTTGAAGCTCCCCCTGTCCCCGTCCAAGCAGGAAGCCATGCAGCTCCTCTTCCATGGCCACAAGCAGCTGGCCCGGTTGGCCGCCAACGCCTAGGCGTGTGATCCCTGTCGCATTATCTATCACGATGTAGCGCTGTAATTTGTTTCCAGTAGTGTAGGCTTCCTGGTTGGGGGATTCAAGGCCTCTCGCCTTAATCCACAAATGTTGTTCGGTTGAACGTTTTGCTTCCCTTCTTAATGAAACACAGTTTTAACCCGGTCGCGAAAAAAAATACAGTAGCTTGCAGGCACCACTGGACTCTGCCGTTTAATTTTGGTTTTGTAAATATTTATTTAGTCAAAATCCATTGATTGACTGATGTATCGGAGTAGCTAGTAGGTTCTGCTAGTTGGTCGACAGCCGCCGTGCGGCGTGCGCCACCACCGACCACCGTGTGGCTGGGCAGAGATCCTTTCATGTCTGTCTCCATATGAACACGGCGAACGTAGGCTAGCGTAGCGTAGGTAAGATTAACGTAGCCAAGTAGGCTACATTGTCTTCCTGCGTGCATATGAGATTGCCCATAACATGACTCGCACGCGAATGAGCTCATCGTGCTTCAATGAATCTATGAGTAAGAAAATCCAACCTCGTGTATCAGGTTCCTGAACATAGAAAATGTGTTCCTCTCGAGGATCACCCACCTGGGTTATATTAGCCGGTTGTTGGCATTGAAAGCCAAATGTAAAAATACATACTAGTTTGGAACCAACTCCTCACGGATTACATGAGGTATTACTTTTACATTGAGTTTGCAAAAAGAAAGCACAAAGTGTCCACCACTAAACTGTCCTTCCTCGGCAATCTAGCTTTCCACAAGAGGGTTTAAGACTTGCAGGCTGCTAAGGTACCTGAAATTGTGGTTCTGTCATCTCTAAATACCACGTGGTTCTGTCATCTCCGAATACCACTACAGCATGTCTGCTCATACAAGGCATTTAAAAACGCCTTCAAAAGTGGATAAAATGCCTTCAAAAGCCTTTTGAGGCAAAATTGAAAAAAGCCGGCTATAAACTGGACTCAAAAGGTCTTTTGAGGCATTTTTTTCAAAACGACTTCCAATATCAATATATAAAGGCATTTTCTAGCTGCCTATAATACTTTTTAAAGGCATTTTTGTACAAGCCTTCAAACATTTATGGAGGCTTTATTAAAAATGCCTCCAAAACCAACTCACACATGCAGAAATCTGCTGGTAATTAAATATCAAAACAGCACAGTTGATCGAGAAATGAACCAATGAAAGCACGCGTAAACAGCAGTAGAATTCAAACATTTAATCATTCAGGCTTACACAGTTATATTTGTACCGAAAAACAATCAAAAGGTAGAAAAATAATCAAATATCTATAATCAAATGATGTTCCCAGGTCCTTATGTTTAGGTCCTCAATCCTGTATGATGCAAGTTTCTTGCTTCGTTTATAAGAGTGTCTGCATCACAGCTATATGCATCACAGTTCCTCATGTTGTTCTCACTTGGCAATTCCTCCCTGCTTGAAACCAAAGATGTCCCCATGAGTGAAGGTATATAAAGTGGTGTGCTAATGTATTAATGTTACAGACATTACCGACCTGATTTTTCAGAAATGACTTTAATAACAAGAAACAGAAACCAAACTGAAGTTCAAGATGTAGCTTACAATCTAGTGCAGATGAGATGATTCTTCACTGCAAAGAACACTAAGGAACCAGGAGCCTAGATCCCATTCAGATAGTGTTACATGTGGATACTCCCATATCTTATTGGGGTCCTTTTCCCTGAATCATTGACCATGTCAGAAGGCCAAGCAGAAGGACCGGAAGTGTTGTCATTCCAGCCTTCATACATCCAACAACGGTGTTCTACTGACATGGCTCACGTTAAGTTGGAACAATAAACTGAAACAATAGGTTTGCAAATCATTGTTCATTGATGAAGTTCAAATATATACTAAAACTACCAAGCAAACAAGTCTATGCAGAATGTAAATTGCTTACTAGTAACGAAGACAGGGAAATACTGCTAAGTCCAAATGAACACTAAGAAAAGATCTAGATTACATCAGAGATATACTAGTCTCTGAACACACTAGGCAAATTCACTACTCACCTTGCCATCCTTGTTCCTGCAGATGTTGGTTCAGCAGCGACACACAAACTATCACGACATTTTTTCTGCAGATATTGTGCTCCCTTGACCTCCTTCTCTGCAAATGGTTTGATGGTACAATCATGACTTTGGTTATTGTACAGGAAGATTCAGGGAAACAAGTAAAAACCCATCTAGTATATTTTTTTCCTGAAGAAACAGGAGGGAGAATGTGTATGTGCAAAGTCTGTTACTCAACCATACGTATAGGAGTACTAGTGATGAGCAAGCACGTCATTGTTTCACAAATATGGTCAAAATTTCCAGTGCTCAGTTTTTCCATCACTACAAAAAAAGCAACTTACTGTTGGGTCAAACTGGAGAGAAAATAGGAAAGCCTAGTGGAAATGATAAAAGCAAATTACTTATATGTAAATCTCACTACAAGGAAAATAGGTTGCCTAGTGTCTGAAAAGGAGAAGTCTACAAGACCTATTAAAATTGAGCAGTCTGTGCGGTATAATGTTTGTATTAAAACCAACAAATACTATAACTAACACATTTTATTTAACACAGTATATTCCCCTAAATCAAAATGAACAGAAAAAAAATCGGCTACATATTTTTGAATCAAGCAGCATCTGAATTAAGCACGATTTTATAGACTGCTGGGTAATCCCTGTTGTGTCATATAGAAGAAGGATCCAAATACTAAATCGAGTCAATCTGCACCAAACCGTTTCTGCATGAAAAATGCTTCTATGGAATAAGTGAGCTCAAGGCAAGTGCATGGAACAACCTCAGTAAACAAAGCAGACCTCCAACCCATAAGCGGTCATGACTAACTTTTGGCATTTTGTTGTGGCTCTAGTATCCACAGAGAACCCTGAAAACATATAACATGTCAAAGTTAATCTAGTTTAAAAAACTATAAAGCTAAGGGCACGTACAATAAGTCGATAAATATGACACGCAGGAGCTGGTTTTAGTGACAAAACAAACAAATGGTAGAGACGAGAGGGTTTTGGGAGCAATCTGCAGTGTCGACATCACAGGGGACCAAAAGGATTAATTAACTGGTGCCATTAGCAGCAAATCTACCATAGGCACACATTGGAATCCAAAAGGCACCATCCTGAGAAGTAGTAAGAAGACGAAGAAGAGGTAGAAGAGACAAGTGAGCACACATCCAGGTCAAGCCAAGCATGAGCATAGACGAAATCGACCATTGCATACCCGTCGGCATTTCTTCGAACACCAAGTGGGCATCACGGACTCGATGCTGTTGGCAGAGGAAGCAATGCGCCTGGGGGATTGGCCTCGATGCTGCAGGCGAGGAATAGGAGGTGAGGGCGACCTGAGGACCCAGAGACAAAGGGCCGAGCAAGGGAGAGACGCCGGTACCTTGCTGTTGGCAGAGGTGTCGCGCGCACCAGTAGAAGAGCTGCGCCTCTAGGGTTTGGCCGCGGTAGAGTTCCTGTGCTGGCTCGACATAGAATCCGAGGCGGTGAGGGTGGAGCGGCGGCCCGGTGGCGCCGACGGCGTCGCGACCTCAGGGGAAGGAGGATGAGGGACGGGCGGCGCTGGCAATGCCTCAGGCAGCCGCGACAAGCGAAGCTGATTGGAGAGTCTGGCCACCATACGTGGATGGGACGACGGGGAGTGGAAGTGGGGCAGGAGGACGGTGGGGGTATGGGGAGGGATCGGCAGCACCGGCGGTGGCGTACGAAGCAGGGCGTAATCCGTTCGTGGGGAGCCGTGGGCAGCTCAAGGTTCGGTGTTTTTTAATCATTTGGGCAACAAAAGGTGGAAGACAGAAGAGCAATGGGTAAAAGTGGACTGGCGGCTCAAATGTTTGGTGTTCTGTTCTGTCCCTACTGAAGGCATTTTGAAAAATGCCTCCAAAGCTATAGGTCTTTAAAGGCATTTTTAAAAAATGCCTCAAATGCTATGGATTTTTAAAGGCATTTTTTATATTTGCCTCTATAAGAGTGGTTTTAAAGGCAATTTCACAATAATGCCTTTAAGTAAAAGGAAATTAAGGTAACTTTATATAAATGCCTTTAACAAAATGCCTTTAATTAAGAGATGTGTTGTAGTGTACCACGTGGTTCCTCGCGATCCGCTTCCAAATGTGCTAGCAGCCATGCGAAGAACTTCAAGATCTGCTACTAGATTGAACATTAACATCAAGAGATCCAAATTTGATAGCCGGTGCTGCTTCAGTAGGGGCAAATTTCTTAGCTGGAGGACTGCAAACAATCTTTCTAGCAAAACTGACTCTCTTAACTGAATTTGCTTTGACAGCTCGCTTTTGAGCTTTTGTGAGCACCTTGGACCATTTTTTCTCTTCTTCCTCCTCTCATAACCTTTTCTCTCTTTCCCAATTCGGAGCACCATTACTCCAGAGATGAAAATAAACATCAAATACATGCCCGATGACTCTTCTGAGATTGTAAACAGAGAAACCCACCGTTTTGCAGGATACAGAAAAACGAAAGTGATTCTTGCTAACTTCAAGCATATGAAAAAACGGGGCATGTCCTCCCAAGCAGGACTCAAGAATGAGGGCAACACTTTCTTCTGTCATCCGAACCAAGGAACGACGAAACGTAGCTAACAGGAAGAAAGAACCACGAGAGCTGGGGGATTCATGATGCACCTTTGTCTTGAAGTGATGGCGTACCTCCTGTTCGAAATCCTCCCCTATTGTGAAGTCCAGTTTGTCTGCCCGAGCCACCCTCACCCAAGGTCGCGAGACCTGGAAGGGAGAGTGAGGACGTAGCCGGAGCAGCCGCCGCGAAGGCCTTGATTGTAGTAGACCCGGCCGCCATGGAAGGCACTGCCTCCGAAGGAGACAACTCCCCCACCGCCGCATACTTCTGCTTCCAGAGGTTTGCACGAAAGTGCAAATAGTCCCGACGATCCTTTTCTCCGGTCGCCGACGAGCTGAAGATCCCGTCGGAGGCATGGATTTTCGCCGTAGACGCCCCGCCACCTGTAGGGTCGCCCTCGGAGTCGCCCTTGGGGTCACTCATTTTCTATTCCTAGATAGATTATATTTTACTAATCATACATCTTGAAGGAATGCAGAGGGGGCATTAGTTTATTTATTAGGGACGAAGAGAATATCAAATTGTATTATTTTTTGTATAATAATTATGTGCTTTCAATGTAGTGATGCTTGAATGAGCTAGTAGGCCCTACATATGAGAAGAGAGCCACTTGTTTCACGCTGTAGTGGGAGGCATCACTAGTGGGCTCCCTTGTTTTCAGCTTTTTATGTCCTGTCTCTTCTGCATGTCCCTCTTTCTCTCATAGCTGCATGCAAAATAAATATTTGTTTATTGAATTGGCTTCAACCGGTGTATGTACTCCCTCCGTTTTAAAAAATATACAATTTTGACATTTCGAAAAGTCAAATATTATGAACTTTGACTAAAATTATATGAAAAAAATATTTAAATTTATGAGATAAAATAAATATCATTAGATTGATTATAAAATATATTTTTATAACAAATTTATTTCGAGACATAAATACTAATACCTTTTGCTATAAATTAAGTTAAAATTAACATAGTTTGACACGTTTTTCATAATTATGGCATGTTTTTTGGAATGGAGGAAGTACTTGCCTCACTTAACATAATGACATATTTTTTTTATAATTATCGTATGTTTTTTTTTTTTTGAAACGGAGGGAGTACTTGCCTCACTAGTACTTGCCTCACTCTAGTTAGCTTCAATCGAAGTTGGCATCGAGTGGGAGGAGCTGTGTCCAAATCTTCTCTTCTCTCTCTCTTTTTTAGCACTACAGTACAGACACACACGGCAGAAGGCCACCAACCCACACGGCCGGCGGCCCATTGTCCTCGCCGCCGCCGTCCCAAACCCAACACACACAACTCCGACCCCCCCCCCCCCGCCGCCTAGTGGCGGTCGGCGCACTCTAGGCAAGGTTGCGTGCGAATCGCCGCGGCAGCGGACGCTCTAGGCGAGGGCGCGAGGCAGCGGCGCGGCGCAGCCACCAACGGGCGGCCGAGTCGGGCGGGCCCGACCGCATGCAAGGCTGCAGCGCTGGAGCACCGGAGGGCGGAGCCGCCGAGGCCGCAGCCAGAATTGTGGAACTGCTGTGAGCCTGTGACCTGGGAGGCTGATGGCCGGATGGTTGCTGCTGATTGGAGTACATGACTAACCGGCGACAGCGATTTCAAAATGTAAGTTAATTTTTTAATTGGCTTACTGTTTAAATATATTGTCGATTGTAATTTGCCTATGTTTATGAAACATTGAGACTGATACGGTGGCAAAGACGGTCATAGTTGCGTAGAGTAATTTACTGATTTGCCAATGTTTATCATTATATTGTTTCAAATCCTCTGTATATTTTGATGTTGCCATATTGATATATTGAACCATTTGTATTATATATGTTATAAACAATTTCAAATCATGCTCGATTCTAGGTATATATGCTATCATGTTCAATTACGTGCTATATCTGCTATATATTATACAATTACTGCTATGTGGTGTATTGTCAACAACGACCATTTTGTTTTACTTTTGTTTATGCACTGAAATCTATTTTTAATTGCACATTTCTGCACAAGCCATGTTACCCTATACATACCTTTCCAATTTTTGCATTTATGTCCCATTCTCTCAATTGTTGTCACTGGAATCTGAGTTCAAAGTGGTTTGATTGTTGCAGTATGTAACCCACTGTTCCAAGTGCCTTAAATCCTGCTTAGTGATGGTTCTTATGTTGCCTGCAAAGTTCTGTGGTAGCCCTGGCACATAATCACATCTTTACCTTTCAAACGCAGGTTCAAGCTCGGGCACCTGATTCAGCCACGTCACCCGTTAGCACAACAACCGTTGGATCTCGCAATCTCTGGATCTGGTCCGTCCAATGTGGATCGGTTCGCGTCTGAAACGCGCTTTGTCCGCTACCTGAGCTGTCGCGAACCTTGACGGTCGGCTCCATCCCTCGGCTTCGTCGTCGCAACTCGCAAGCGTGGAGGAGTAAACTCAAGGGCTTGTTCCGTCTCGAACCCGGCTTTCCCTTCTACAAATAGAAAAGGCGATTCGGAGGGCGACTTGCTTTTGCCTCCGTCGTCCGCCCGGCCCCCTCTCCTCCCAAGTGCCCCTTGCCGTGGCGGAGATGAGAGGTAAGCCCAGCCTCCTTGGCGGGAGGGCTTGTATAGCCTCTAGTCTGTAGGCTTAGGGAGCTACTGTTTCCCGCCGGCGCCTTCTATATCGCCGGCTAGGGTTAGGGTCTTGCTCGCCGTCGGTGTGTCGGTGGGCGGAGCTTAAGCTTCCGGAGGTGGCGACCGCGAGGGAAAGCTACTTCGCCAGAAAGATCTGGGCGGCGTCGACGAGGCGAAGGGGTCGACGGCGCTGGGGAATAAGTCTTCTCCACCCCTTCTTCGTCCCGGCGGTGTCCTCCTCCAGCACTGTCGGAGGGGTCCGGGAGTTCTGCGGAGTTCGGGGCCGGCGCATCGTCTTCTTCAGGTGATGTCGTTCATGGCCCGCTTTTGCTTGGATGCGGCTCTGTTCTTGGGTGATGTGGTTGGTGGCGGGTCGGATCTGGCTCTTTCTTCTCTCGGCGGCGGTGGCCGGCGACGACGAGCCCAGATCCGGGAGCTGGAGGAGTTGGGGCGTGGCCCCGGTCGATGGGCGACCGCCGACGGCTTCATCTCGTCTTCATGACGAGTGTCAACTTCGACTCCTCTTCAAAGCCTGCGTGCGATGGGACTGCTCCAGCTCACGGTGGTCATCGTCCTCTTCTTCGGTGGCGACGGCCGGCGAGGTGGTGGACGACCACAGAGGATTCGCGAAGGATCCAGGGGCATCGGTGTAGTTTTTTCTTTTTCTAAGGTCCTTCGTGTAGTTTGGAGGGAACAGTTGTACCCGTATCCTTTACGTACGTGTCTGTATTTATACGCTCCTATGTATGTTTTCCTTATCTGAGAATACAGATACGTATTATCAAAAAAAAACTCGCAAGCGTGGAGCGCCTACGGCCGAGGCGGCGCACCGGCGCTCCAGCCAGCGGGCCAAAGCGATGGCCGCAAATGGCCGCGGGCGCGAGCTCCAGCGGTGGCTAGCCCCTGGCGCAGCTCCTCGGCGACGCCGACCCTTGGCTGATGGCGTGGCAGGCCAGGACGTCGGCCGCCCTTCGGCGTTCCTCTCGTCCCGGTGGTGGCCGCCGGCGCGAAGCGACGGTACCTCCCGCGGGCGGCGCACTAGCGCGACGATCCCTGTGGATAGACCCCTGGCCCAGGCGCCTCGTCCTCCGCAGCAGCCGCCCGAAGCACCTCGTCCTCCCCTGTCAACCCGCGCAGGGCGCAGGCCGAGGCGTACCTCCACATGAGCCGCAACCAGCAGCGGCTCCGCCTGTTCCAACTTAGCCGACGGGCAGGTGGGAGCAGCGACGACGACGGCGCCGACGGAGAGAGAGCACGGCGGGGAGCGAGACCTGCGCCATCAGATCGACTCGTCGGCCCATAGAAAAGCAGGCAAAGAAGGTGGCGTTTCCACTGGTTGCAGCCACGTCTGTACTCCCAAGGTGACGGCGAGCTAGCCTTGGCTGGCCGCCTGGCCATGCCGTTAGATCGCGTGCTGTGATGGCAGGGAATGGGCAACCGGCGTGCCCAATGCCACATGCGGTGCTAAAGCCGAAGGGGACAGCTGTGACGGCATATCCTCGAGCTATGGAGGTCGCACACAACGTATTCAACGTAATTCCCGTGAGGTATATACATCCTGAATGCTAACATAGTTTTTTTTTTCTGTTCTCTTTCTGCTTTACAAAATACAAATCAACAAGACTCGCTAATCTGTGCTAAAATCTGAATATTGATAGATTCAGTCCACGTTATATATAATCAGACAATTACTGCTTGCATGTCTTCTTAGCATCTTTTTTCTGTCATACTGCAAATGGAAGCAGAGCTAGAGCTGAGGATATTATATCTTGCAACCATCATCATATATTGCATTCTGTGATATAGGTTGTGAAAACAAAACTAATCTCATAAATATGACTTGATCATAGGCACAGCAACTCAATACGTGGGCTATACTGTGCAGTACAACATCTAATTAGACACAATTACAAACCATATAATAACCTCCCTCAAGCACCTCATGCTATCATGCTATTATACAATTTATAATGTCTCAATAAGATGAGAGCAGACAAAATTACAAACCATATAATAACCATATATAATTTTTATGCTGAAATTTTGGTCAACATTCCACTAGCTTGTAAATCTAATTGGAGACCCTTATTATTAGACAAATTTTCAGTAGCTCCCCTCCCCCATTCTGTTTATTACCTCATGTTATATACCTTGTCAGGTCATGAGCTGAGGTATCGTTATCTGAGAGGAGAATCCTACCGTCATTCGAAGTTTGGTATGGCCTACTTGATACTACTGCATGCCTCTATTCATGATTCAATTACTTATTTCTGTTGCCATTTAATCTTAAAGTTCCCTGTCCAGATTAGAACCTGTAATAATTGAGCTTGAACAGCATGCTCCGGTTGTAGTCATAGCTCACCAGCTAAGAAGGACCAGCATTTTCATTCTTCTGTTCTTTTTTGGTACTACGCTATTGTCGATGCCTGAGAAAAATATATTCTGTATAGGCTGTGTTAAGAGCACTTTATGCATATTTTGCACATTTGTGCCAGCACTTTCAACATTATTTTTATCATTTACGATCAGATACTCATCCTCCAAATCTCAATTGACATCTATATAATAATATTTGACAAACCAGAACAAACAAAGGTTTATTGGCACCGGTTAAAATCCATCCATGTGCTTGTAGTCTTAAATAACCATGTCTACCAACGTTTTTGCCCAATTTCAAAATTCTAAAAAACAAATGAAACTTGCAGATTCTATACTTTATATAAAAATTGATTATATGACTTACACGGTACATGTCAATAACAACCATTGTTGTATTCCCTGCTCAAAATATAAAAATATCCTCAAAACATAAAAGATCAAAAATAGAACCACCTTCTACAAAACTGGGTCCACCCCACGCCACCGGGCGGCAACGCCGCGCGTCGTTTCTAGTAATTTTGATGGCAGCGCTCTGTCAGCACATTTATCCTTTCTGTGGCAATGGTTTATTCACAAAAGTTTAGAACAAGCTTTAAACATAAAAAAAAATATTTGTCTGCATCTTCTGAGCAAATAGTCCAATAAGGCATCTCATATGTTATAACAGTACAAGTTCCAAAATTTTATACTTCACTATCTCGAGGTGGGGGCCTTCACAAACAAAAATAGAGCCCAAATCATCCACAGCACGGTCCATGACTGCACTCATATGTCCTGCACACTGGCACCATCACATATAGCAGCTGCAACATTTTCCAGAGAACAATTCCCTGGGTGCTCAACGCTGGAGCATGGGGTGTTGTGAAGCCTCATTTTGATTAGGGTGCTTGTTTCTGCACCTAGTACTATAAATGTACCATTGTTCCCTTTTTAGATGAAAAGTTAGAGGGCCCATCTTAATTTATATTGTGAGTTTAAATAGGTTGGAGCAATTTAGCTCATAGCATCCCTAGATGTATGGTGTAGCTGTTGTAACGGTCGGGGGTGAGGTGTCCCTTCCTTCCTAGTCTTATCTAAACGCTGAAAACTTGGAATCTGAAGAATTATATAACGCTGAACATCAACTTCTGCCTCATAGTGTCACTGTCAATGGAATACAGGTTGGCTTGTTTGGATCGGCTAAGGAAAATTGTTAGCCGGAGCTAAAAATTACCCAGCTAACTATTAGCATGTGCATATTTGCATTCCTGGCTAACAGGTGCATATTTGCTAGCAATGAACTACTAGATCAACCACCCGGCCCAACCCAACAGCAGCAGCAAGCTGGCAACACCCTAGTATCAGCTCCCATGCATCACAGCCTCACAGGCACGAACACACAATTACACATCCTGTAAAATCAAGTAGAGTCTGATCTCTGCCCTGCTGCCGTTCTGCTAGTTCAAATAGGTGTGCAGGGAGAAGCTACTGAGTACTGGTGAAGGTCGCAACGAGGTGGCAAGGCCAAACCTAGCTGGCTGGTACAATCCTATCCTCCACAGAAGGCAGGTACACACCTAGGAGTTTGAACAAATATCCATCGCAAAAATTCCTTCAAAATCGAGTCGAAACCACATGATTTCATCCACACATTCGCCTGCTCGACACTTGTTTTTATCCCCCCTCCCCATTGTTCATGACTCCTTATTCACAAGACGACAACTCACCATTGCTACCTCATCTTCTGTACATCAGAGCTAACACACAGAGAAGTTCGGCATGTCATGCCGTTTAGTGTTTTACAGACCATTTAAGCTCTCTCACCATGGGCAGGGCACCTGCTGGATCTATGCTTTAGCGGTGGTTGTTGGGCTGGCAGAGGACACGCTTTCCAAGTATCTCTCGACGACATCTAGGCCGCAGAGCTCCTTGACGACAGACATAGTTGCCGGCACATCCATCTGGAACGTGATGGTAGAATTCGCTGGACCAGTGCATACTGAGAATTCCTTCCTAGCAGCCCTGATGGCCTCCCTCATTGCACAGTGCACTGAGGAAGCTAGAAGAAGCGGAGGCTCACCCGATGCTGCAAACAAAGATCCGAAACCCATTATGACAGGACAGCAATTGTTGGTGAGTTCAAATTTGAACTAACACAGTCTGTGAGAATGTGAGGGATTGAATTGTGAGAAAGGGCTCACCTTTGGAAGAGAGGACACGCTTCTGTCACGTCTTGTTGTTGATCAGCTCAACATTGAACTGCTTTGGGATGGTGTCGACCGTGGGGATCTTGTATGTCCATGTGCCATCATGGATGACCAACCCGTCGAGTTGGTTGTGTACTCCTCGTTTGTGAAGAAGCCTACTCCTTGGACGAATGCACCTTCCACCTGTGTTAATGAAGAACAATTGTTAGAGAGCAGCATATTTCCTTTGATGAAATGATCAGCGGGAGCGATTTTTCTTTTGGGGCTGACCTGGCCCAAATCAACAACAGAGGGTTCAAGCTTTGCCCACAATCGTAGGCAAGGTCAGTCCTTAGAATTGTTGTTGCTCCTGTCAGGACATCAATTTCCACCTGTGATGAAATTTCCAATCATGTGTCAGAATTGGACAGGACTGAAACTGCAGCCTCCAAAAATTTGGCTTGCTAACTGCGCTTGCTGTGATTTTCATGCAGTTTGGATAATGGATACCTCACTAATGCCAGCTCCGTAGTTCAAATAGCTTGTGAAAGTTGGATCGGGGGTCCAGTATGCATGCGCAGATAAGTTGACACTCGCCATACTTGCCTCTGCAAGTGATCAAAATGACATGGCCAATTGAAATACTTGACAAGTATTGAGTTCCTCGAGCTATAGAATCTCCTCACTGAATTTCTATTGCTATTGCTTATCGTTTGTCAATGTCTCAAAGGAAAGGAGACAAAGATTTAAACAACTGTTATTCTTGGCATGGAAATGAGAAAATTGGAATTTATAAAGTTTATCCTCACCTGAGCAATCAAGGCACTCCATTCCACCGTGCCAGCCTTAGCCTCCGTGATTCTCTTTGATTGGCTTCAGTCTCTCGACAAAGCGCAACACACGATCGCCGAACCGCTTCACAGCTAGTTTCAGATGTGGTGCTCCCACCGGTGAACCCACCTTGGATCATGCTCAATGTATCGGCCTGGATGACCCGAACCTTGTCCAAGAGGGCTTTTCGCCGCCATCGGGACACTGTTGTCCCCAATCCAAATGCCGTCATCTGCTTCACTTTTGTCCACAACCCTTGGCCTATCTCAACCCCTCCGACCTCAACAGCAATGGAGCCATCATTCATGATAGACACCTTGCCTGGAGTTGGCCGAAGCCTGACCTCATATGTAATTGGGACACAAGAAATGCCACGCTTCTTCCACTTGTTGCTTCTGTTGAAGTGCTCCACCATTGCAGCTCGGCGCTGATATTCTGGAGAGGAGGCCAGCTTATCAAACATGGTAACTAGGCTGTAGGTAGAAGCTTCACCTGCACTATCTTCGAAGAACACCACAAGGCTCTCGAAGTCATGAAGGTTCTTCCTCCTAATGGTGTTAGTGTCAACTGAAAGTGCTGAGGCAACATGCTCAATGATGGCTTCAGCAATGAAAGAGCCCTGCACATCTCCAGGACCCCTCATTGCTGATTTTGACGAGAGATTTGTCTTGCAGACCTTGGTGTCAAATGCAAGATTGCCCCAGTTGTACTTTTTGAGAGAACCTATGATAGGTGCTGGCATCAGTGGGCTCATGTCCGGAGAAATTCCAGCATTGATCCCAAGATCAAGGTGCAAGGCTGTGATCTTGCCATCTGACTTGAACCCAACAGAGTACTTCACCTTCATAGGATGCCGACCGCCTGCCATTATCATGTCTGTCTTGCGATCAAGGTACATCCGAACTGGACGCCGTAGCTTGAATGCAGCAACCGCACATGCACATGCAACCTGATAAGGGTGTAATTCAGTCATCTATAACACATTTCGCCTCAATGGGATCCCATTGTGAATATTAGTTGGCAGTACATTGGTAATTGAAAATAGAAAAGTTCAGCATAAGCTCTAGTTATTTAGGACTTACATGTATTGCTTTCATTCCCTTTCCACCAAAGCCTCCTCCAACTCTTCTGGTGATGAGGCGGACATTGTGAAATGGAATGCCAAGGCACTTTGCAACTACATTTTGTGTGACCTCAGGAATTTGTGTTGAACAATAGATAGTTATGCAGTTATCTTCATCAGGAATAGCTAGCGCCGCTTGTGTCTCCATGTAGAAATAGTATTGGGATTCAAGGTTTACCTGCAGAAACAAAAATGTCAAGCATGAGTTGTTTGTCATTGTGGGAAGCAAAGTGTACAGCCTCTTTAAACATATCAATGTATGTACCTCCGCTGATAGAATCTTGTGATCAGCTTCAGACATCCCTTGGTTGTAGTCACCAACTGGCTTAGGAGCTGCAAATGGGGGGACTTGGAAGTAGCTGCTTCGTTCAATTGCATCTTCTATTGTCAGAATCGGTGGCTGCAGATTTTCTGTGCTATACTCAATAACGGCTTGCTTTGCTGCCATGTAGGCATACTTCTGTGTTTCAGCAATCTGAAAGAAAAATCAACACAATGTAGTAAGGTTGGATAGACATAAACATATAAACTGTTTGTGAAATCTAAAGGACACTTAAGAAATATTACCACAACACCAATATTTTGTCCAAAGAAATTCAGCAACCGGATCTCAAAAAGTGCTTCGTCACCCATCCCCTCGGAAGGTTGAACCAATATTTTGTCCACCGCTGGGAATATCCTTTGCGGTGATAATCGTGATGACCTTCTCGCGAAGCCAAAGATGATTTAAAGTTGATAGCCTTTACATGGGCATGCGGGTGGGTGCTATAGATAAATGCTCCATAGAGGCAATCTTTGGGAGCAGGGGATATCATCAACGCATACGCCTCCCCTGTGTCAGCAAAAGGAATATGGTTAAGCCGTCAAGGGCATTGTCTTTTGGAGAAACCGCAGGCACTAAAAATGTTCGGGGGGTGAAGCTTTTGGACAGTTCAAAGACTTGACTTAAATTAGTGTGATAGAAATGAACAGAAGGACCATTATATGATTTCTTTGCGGACTATGCTGAAGAAAAAAGTTAAAATGATCTTATTAACATGATTTCGGTATTGGAAATAAGATTGTATACCTGAAGCTTGTAGCTCTGCCCCTGCTTTCTTAATTGGCTTGCCAACTGGCTTGTATTCATCAGTCAAAAGCATTTCTTGTCTTGATCTTATTGGCAAATCATTGTTATCAAACTTAAGATCCTTCTCTGGTGAGTGCTCCATGGCACCGTTTGTGGCTCCATTACTATATGACCCATTGGGACCAATAGCCTTTACTGATTCAGTCAAGCTGTTTGCAAGGGAAGATAGGAAGGTAAACAAGAAACTGACAGCCAAGCTGATTCTATACTCGGGATGTGTTGTGGCTTCGATGGTTTAACAGTTCCTTTAAGCAACCGAAACGACTTCAAGTATAACAGACGAGCTCACTTGTTTTTCCCTTGAGGTAATCCTCAACCTTCCTAGCTCTTATAGCATGATCAGCTCCGCACGCACCGAATGCCGGACATATATCCTCAATGAGGTGGTGCCTTGATGCTGCATCCACCAAGTCCTTGCCAAGAAAGCTGAATTGACATATGCGATAGCATTGCCAAGTGGACGAGGTGCTGCTCGGAAAGTCTCAAAGGTGATGCCATCCGAACTCCAATCGGGGATAAATATGCTCAGCAGCCGGGGTTCTAGAATCACATGGAGGTTGCTCCAAGAATTCCTCCAGAGTGAAACACAGCCTTTTGGAAGCCACCGGATTGTGACCGTTACACTGCAGCTAGGAGCACGGTTGCAATGTCCGATTCAAATGGCAACCTTTGCGCCATCATTATGTTTCCACCTATGGTTGCGGTGTTCGAACAAACGGTGTAGCCACTTTGTTCGAGTGATCAGCAATCTTTCTAAAGACCAGATTTCCATCCGACAAAGACCTCAATGGCTTTAGAGATGGACACAACTGATCCAAGCTCAACTCCTTTGTCTGCTTCGTTGATGACCGAAAGCTCGGGATTCCTTTTATGTCAATGTACTTGTCATAGAGGTCCCGATCCTTGTACACCTGCACCCGGTGTTTGAAGCCACAATCTTCACAGAATTTTCATCAAACCGGTTGGAGTCAAACAACTGTGGAGCTCTTCAATACTCTTAGGATGATACCAAATTGTCATCGTGAGACTGCAATGGGAACATCATTTTCCCCGCTTCAGTGGACTTGATCTCGGATTTGAGAAACTCGGAAAGGTGCGTATGGGGCCATTGTTGTAGCCCCCGGCAAATTTTGCGACATCTGCAGGCTCACCACCCTTCTTCCGTAAGCGCTTGAGGCCCAGTCCTCGAGATCAACGTCACCGCGAAGCTCTTGCAAGCGCCGACGATGGGCTGTACCAAGTGCACCGCACAAAGTTGCCGGAGACAGCCTTCTCAGCCTCCGAGGAAGTGAGCTTGGAGAAACCGGGTTGGCGGGTCCGGCCGGTCGGCCACCTTGTCGGCTTTGACAAGCGCAGAGAAGATAGACATGCACATGCCGGGCGTGCAGAAGCCGCACTGGGAGGCGTGGAAGCCGGAGAGGCGCTGCTGCACAGGGTGGTATCCATCCTTAGTGTTGCCAATTCCCTCGCTGGTGGTCACGGAGCAGCGGTCCACGCTATGGAGCAGCGTCAGGCAAGAGCTCGCTGAGAACTCGGTCACCTCATCAGTGGCCGGGTCGTACTTTGAGACAAGAACAACACATGCACCGCAGCCACCTGTCACAGCGTAAAATTGCAAACGCGGCAAAGAGGTTAGCTTACTTTCCCTCCTAAGCACGCAGAAAATTTGTGCATCATTAGATCGACATAAGAAAAATGTAAGTTGCTTAAGGCTGGCACAATTGTTCTGTGCAAAGCGAAGCGCACACCCGGCAGCTACTGTTCCTGACTTCCTGATGTGTTAGTGTTAGTTACATATCTGGGATCTGACCATCTCGTTCCTACTAATATGCAGGGTGTAAAGGTATGGTGGAACCTCGCAATAATTGAGCAGCCAGGCATTTCAAGATCTTGTGTACTTGATGTACACCAGAAAACGAATGGGCAAGGTGGAAAAAAAAAGGTTTGGCCCTACTGCCTAGAAAGTGGTCCGTAGCAACTTCCTGCTTTTTCTGGTGTTGTAATGATATATAAGAAGAAGACCTGAAGAGCAGGAATTGGATTAGCTGTGGCTGCCGAAAACAGAGTGTTGCGGGCCTGTGACTGTATGTTTAGTGTTTTCGTCTGTTCTTGGGTGTTTTGGCAAGAAAGCAGGCTAGATGCCTGGGAAGCTGGGACTGGGAGCTCTTCAGTTCTTGGTCGTATGGATTCTGTCTTTTGTGGCGAACACTGTAATCTCGTTGCCGTTTCTGTTAATTGAAGAGGATATAATATATCGTATCGTGTGTGAATTTTGTCCGATCAGAGAAGGTACCTAGGAGACTTGTATGAATTTGTACTGGGATGTCCTGTGCCTTTCTGTGGCTCTCGGCTTCTTGGCGCGTCCGTGAGACGGCTGACGCCCCCCAAGTAAACTGGGGATGTGTGAATGAAAATGAGAAAATCGAAGGCAGCCAGAGCCAGGGAACAGGGACGCAGAAGGGGCCCATGAGAAGAACCAGGGAGTTAAGAGTTAGGTTAGGTGAGCATACGGTGAAGCCTACGCGTACGTGTACGCAAATTCCCTCGCCACCTATTTTCTCCTCTACCACGAAGACACACAGTAGTATAGCTTCACCACCTAAAACTCAGTTAGAGGACATCGCTTTCAGGTTTTCACAAGGAAGCTATGTGGTACTACCGTGTGCTCTCCTCTCCTGATGTTCAGATGAAGATTGTCTAGCAACCAACCAAACTAATAAGGAGCTTGGCTGCGAATCCACGAATGAAGGCACCTGGAAGCTATAATATACAAGGATGCATGCACATCCATGGTGACGGGCAACGTACCTTCGCCGCAGCCGAGCTTGGGGCCCCTGACGGGCGTCTGGGTGCGCAGGAACTCCAGCAGCGTCGTCGACGGGTCGACGCCGGCAGCCTCGTACCGCTTGCCGTTCACGGCCAGCACCACCGTCGCCGGCGCCGCAGCCGCCTTCCCCATCTCCGCCAGCCTTGTTGACGGGTCGAGTTGCCGACCCACTCGACCTCTCGCCTCACTCCCGGAGGACCACTGCACCGATCGAGAGAGCCAGCCGGAGGCACTCACAGAGCAGCCACACAGCGCGCCTATCTATCGTCTATTATACACGGAGCGCGCGCGGCTGGTGTTCCAGCAGCAGCGCCAGGGGCGTGTGGGTGACGCACGCGCTGACGACGACGGTGGAAAGCGATCGATCGGCGCGAGCAGCGAGGTGTTTCTCGGAAGTCTTCCGTATGTATGTATCAGTGTGATGGATGGATACCGTATCCATCGGTCATGCACGCACATGCACAGAACCGTACCATTATTCTGGTATACGTGTACTGTGGTGGTAGACTGGTAGCTAGTGTGGTAGCATGCATCAATCGGTCTAGTGGTTGGTACTGGTACCACACAGCCTTGCCAGCTTCTGCAGCTTTGTACAGGCAGATCGAGAGCATATAGCCACATGGATTCGTGTGTTCGGAATTGGATGGTGAGGGGATCTGCTGCACGGGGCAGGTCAGTGTAGCCGTTTGGTAGTGTGTATCCTGTACAACAACAGGAAGTGAAGCAGCAGCAGTCAAAATATGCCACGCTACACTGCCACGAACGGTTTTTGTTACAGTTTCGGCATGCATGCATGCGGCCGCCTAGTTGCTCGCGAAGTCAAAAGATTCGACAGATAGACATGATCCATCTAGCTAGGCTAGAGCGTAGTATATATTATCTGTCTCCTGCTTGTTCGTCCGGGGAACCGCCGGCCGGGCGAGCCGGGAGCCAGTGCTCTCTGTTGGAGTTTATTTTCTGTGGAGTTTTCTGGTTAGTAGTAGTAATAATAATATATACTCCTACTTCAAAGAAAGCAGACATGCACACATATAATAATATATATACTCGATGAAGTTGTCGTTAAGCAAGGTACCATTCCAATACTAACTCGATAGCAACAGGCACTATATATATGCGCAACTTTTGATTCTTGGCCCACCCACGCATATATTCGGGATACACACGGATGTAATAACCTTAACAAAGAGCTCGAGGCATATACTGTGAATATACTATGAACCCATTAGTTGCTCCCTCTGTCTCTAAATAACTATCATAAATTTGACTTGATTTTTATAAAATACGTGTAATTATATCTAAATAAATTTATTAAAAAATCAGATTCAAAGTTTTCAATGATACTAACTATATACCATAGATATTAATAGTTCTTAATATATATTTAGTTTAAAATATTTTTTAAAGTCAAAACGACAGATGTTTACCGATTGTGTATTCCAAACCGGCGGCTGCTGGCTGACGAATTGCACGGCGTACGTAGTTATGGGTCTCTGCACGTACACACGTAGCGACGCTTGGGCAGATCATCACTAGCTAGTAGCTGCGCTAGGCCGCAGTAGCCAACAGGCTTCCGGCGGCGACTCCGTCAAGGAAGGCGGGCGGCGGCCCGGCATGTGCTCTGGCGACTGATGGCGCACCGGAGTGGAGTCCTGGGCTGCCGCGCGCGGCGAGCGGCGTCCGAAGCGAACCCCACCACTAGTCCAACACTACAAGATTGCTGACGAAGCTAGCCACCCCCCACCAGGCGATGCCGCCCGTATATGTCTCTATCCACTGTGCCCAAGCAATCAAAGGCCCAGCAGCCGGTGTCAAATAAAGGGCGACCGAGACCGATCGACCCCCGACGACGGATCGGAACCGTCTCGTCTCCGATTCTGTTCTATCCGATGTACACTCCACGTCCACGTCTCCACCCGATCGATTCGGTGCTCGGTGTCGGTGGGCGATCGGTCGAGCCGCCCCGACCGCTCGCGCGCGCGCGGGGCGGCGTCGTTTTCTCGGCCTCCACACCTACGTGCCGGATAGCGGAAACATGCGGCAGCCACGCAGCACAGCACAGCCAAAGCCCAAAGGCCATCTCGGGCGATCGTCACCTGCAATCTGCAGACGTATGTGCACGGATGCCGATAGGGGAGATAGCTACGCCTAGGCTGCGCAATGGGAATGGCCGGCCGTGTGGATGGGATTTTGAGATGGACTCGAGAGACCGACATTATTGGACTTTTTTTTCATTAATCTCCACATGACCACATGCCCATTTGTGGCGGCACCGTGGCAGTGCTGGCAAGTGGCAAGACAAAGACAACGTAGGTGACTCTGCGTGATCCATATCCAGGCTGACGCAACCAAGTATTATTCCCTTAATTATGTATTTATGTAGGTCCCCCAAAGAGCGAAATTCTATGTTTGGATTAGGTTACATTCTCATTGCTGGTTAGGTTTTTTTTAAAAAAAGTATCAATATTTATGCCTGAAACAAGTTTACTACTACGAAAGTATATGTTTTATTGGTAGCTAGCTTGTCTGTGGGTGGCTCTTTCTCCACCCAAGTTCCAACTGATATAGCTCAGGGTCTGAGGTGAAAGTTAACAGTACTTATTAAACCACAACTTTGGCATGCAGGAGAGCCAGCCAACCAAAGTCACAACCCGTCCGGCACAGCCACGCAACACCCACGGTTGGTTGGCGGGTTAACGACACCGGCCACACACCAGCAGATTGACAGTGTACCGTGTCGTGTGTGCTCCAAACATCTCGACGGAACTCACTGCTATGCTCCAGTCCTGTGACTCCGCGTGATGTCCTCGCTGACGCAACCAAGCAAGTACTCCCTCCGGCTTTCCAAAACGATCAGCTTTTTGACTAGATTTATTGAAAAATAATATCAGTTTTTGATGCTCTAAATATATTTATAATAAAAATATATTTCGTAGTTAATACAAAGATACTTATTCGATATCATAAAGATTAGTGATTAGCTAAATTTGGTATGGGTTTGCTTGACAAAGGAGTATAGCATTGCACTCTTTTTGTTACTCGAACAGCTACCTGCTTGCTTGACGTTCTCGCTAGTGAGTCTGTTTTCAAAATTCTCTCTAGTCTACATAGTAATATAATTATTTGTAATAGCTGTTTAGATTAATTGTTGGGACGCCGTAAAGGCTAAGGCGGCTTAGGGCTCACAGTTCAAATTAATAAACAATCATGTCACTCAAGTATATACGTACACGTGGGCGATGAGGCTGGAGGATACGCTTGTTTGATCCTGGCCGGAGAACCGGTCACCTTCAGCTTTAATTTATTATTTCTAGTACTAATAGTAAGTTTACTAATGTTAACTACTATATCAAGCTCCAGACACGGCTGGTAGTTATCTAGTTTCTCTGGCTCTGGCAGTGGTTCCTTCTCCACCCAAGTTCCTCCAACTCATACCTCAACGTCTGAGGTTAACGTTAAGTGTACTTAAACCACAACTTTGCCAGGAGAGAGCCAGCCATGGTATATAAGTTTTCAAGCAACGAGATCGCCTAAAATCATTAATTATTTGGCCATCGAGATCAAGATCTAATTCGACTCCTAGTGGATGATACAAAAGCGAATTAACAGATTCTTTTAGATAATGGAAATATAATCCATGTCATCATCGTCAGATGCTTTATTATTACTTCCTCCGGACAGATTTGTTAGGTGTGAAAAGGAACGATATATATTTATTTGAATTTGGAAATCTAAAGTCACTAGAACAATCTATGTGAAAAGAAAAACCTTTTTCTTTTGTTACTACTTTTCTAAATCAGCTTTTTTTTTTATGGTGGGTAACCCTTTTTCTTTTGTTACCTTCCTATAAATCCATTTTTTAGTCCTGACTGACACACGATATATGATGTAAATCGCAGCTGCATTACGAAGTACAACACAAAGCATATAGGTTAAAAAAAAAACTGTGGATCTGAAAATGGATGCGTCACCCATGACATCACAAAGAAAATGGCCAGATTTATTTATATATAATATCCTGTCAACTTAGGGATTCGTTTGCTCATATGCCGGAGCCTGCGCCTGTGTCCTGGACTCCTGCTCTCAAAAGTCCACAGCAAGAGTTTTTCTATTACAATATAAAATAAATATTGTCCGCAGCATGACTGGACGCACAAGCCCGGTAGGCCCTCCGGAAGCGAGTGAGAAATTTCGAGTTTTTTTTTTATATAACTTAGATTCCGAAAGTCCGCATCATGATTTTTTTTCTCTATAAAAAACATAACAGCAGCATGCGTGGACGTATACATAGCCCGGTAGGCCAGATTTCGGCCTTTTCTGTGCGACTGCTGCTACTTGTTGGTCATTCTTGACTTGTGGTTGCTTAGGCCACAGTCTTATTGGTGGGTTTCATTTCACTGTTTCCAAGACTGCCATGTCAGCTGTACAATTATGGGTTAAGTAAGAAATGAAACTGACTCTCTCAGTGGGGGGTTTCATTTCACTGTTTCCAAGATAAGCTGTAGCAGTTAATGTGGGCATGATCTTGTGATCTAATGTACCATTTTAACTATGTAGTCATTTGTAAATATATCTCAAACTACAATATATTTTATGTCGATAGATAATCATTTAAAATAAAATATATATTAATTGATTCGATCTTCATGAGTACATGCGCATATATTAAAATGATTACATAAAATTTAAATGGATTACATTTTATATATCTCAAACTCTAAGATATATTTTGACGGCGTCCGAACTTGTTCCAAATATGTTCCACTAAATCTTTCTTCAAACGATAGTGCGCCGAACGATCTTGAATTTCACTTTCTTTCTCCAAAATTCCTTCAAACGAAAAATATTGGTCGGGAGATATTTCTGGTTCTTCAACAATCACCGTACTTGGAGCCTCATTCAAATCAAGATTCTCTTCCAGATCATCTTCTTTTTCATCTTCAACTATCATATTATGAAGTATGATGCAAGCTAGCACAACATTATGGAGTTGGTTCCGGTCATATAGACGAGCTGGTTGTTTTAAAATGCAAAATCGACGGCGTAATACACCAAATGCCCGTTCAATATCCTTTCTTGCCCCTTCTTGTTCCTGTGCATATAACTTATCCTTATCAGAAATGGGCATTGATATTGACTTGACAAATACAGCCCAGTCCGGATATATTCCATCAGCAAGATAGTACCCTATGTTGTGTTGATTCCCATTGACCATGTATTGGACTCTAGGCGCTCGTCCCTTGAGGTCTTCAATAAATAGAGTAGACTGGTTCAAAACATTGATGTCATTGTTAGAACCAGCGACCCCAAAGAACCCATGCCAAATCCAGAGATCATGTGATGCCACGGCCTCAAGAATTATCGTCGGCACTTTTTGATCACCTCGAGTAAATTGCCCCTTCCATTGAACTGGGCATCTTTCCCAATGCCAATGCATACAGTCAACACTGCCAAACATACCAGGAAATCCTCGTTTCTCACCAATTTTGAGCAGACGCTCAGCATCCTCCACAGTCGGACGCCTCAAATATCTTTCACCAAATACTGCTATAACACCTTGCACAAATTTCTTCATTGCCTCCATTGCAGTAGTTTCTCCAATCTTCAGATAATCATCGAGATGATCCGCTGCACTGCCATTAGCCAATTGGCGAATAGCTGCAGTGCATTTCTGTAATGGAGTGAGTCCTTGCCGATTAGTCGCATCCACCCTTTGAGTAAAGTAATCCGACCATTGGCCTAAAGCCTCGACGATGCGGAGAAAAAGGGGCCTAGACATACGAAATCTTCGGCGAAAAATATTGGAAGAATAAACAGGATTTTCAGAGAAATAATCGTCCACTAGACGCTAAGCAGATTCCTCACGAGGCCTTCTGATGTACTGTCGCGGATGCAATCGATGATCGTCTGCCTCTTTCTGAAGACCTTCCATGCTAGTCTTCAGAACCTCCATGGATTGATCGAGTACCTCATCCAGGATGTCATCCTCAGCGATGAAATCATCCAAGATATTGTGATCTGACATGTTTGGCACATGATCTGGCTAGTACATACGAGTGAAAGGAAGCTTTCAGAATGGATGTATGCGGTACCTTATATATACACAAGGCCAAAGCCCGCAAGGCTTCACACCCACACATGAAGGAAGCTTTCACACTGCAATCATCATTCACACACACACACACACACACACACACACACACACACACACACGTGAAAGAAGCTTTCACACTGCAATCATCATTCAATCACACACGTGAAAGAAGCTTTCACACTACAATCATCATTCATACTCACGTATGAATTTATTTTCACACTAGACCTTAGAGAGAGTGACAGAATTGACGCTGTACCTTAGGCTTTACGCAATAGTAGAAATTGGAAACGATGGATGAACGTCCTTTTGGCGAACAATGGTGCACACTTTTTATGTATATATATATAAATATTAATGTAGTCAAACCTGGCAGAACATTGTTTTTTAATTGTATTTTTTCCTAGCTAGTGTGACCCCCTTACTGTGTGAATGTGCAGCAATTTAAAACATATGTACCCAGTAGTCGGTAGACTTAGTGGGCAGTGGCTGCAGTCCAGATGTGGACATTGCCCAAAAAAAAAGATTTAGGGCATATATTTTTCAGAGTTTAGTCAACAATGAAAACAATCGATCATTCGTGTGTCTTTGACTGATTGATTATTTTGAGGGATGTGATTTTCCATTAATCTCAACTTCTCAAGCAACCGGTTGGTCCATACTGTCCACGCACAATCCCCGTCCATCCCCATTGGTGCTCTATTGTCGTGTTTCATCTCACGTCGTGTCTCCATTTTTTTCCTATGCGAGCTAAAAAAAATCAAAAGATTGTTGAACGGTATTTAATAAAAACAAATTTTATATAGAACTAAATAGCCACAACCTTTAAATGAAGGATCAAAGCTTTGAAACAAAACCACGTTAAATATACTTGAATGATTTTTTTTTTTTAAATAATATTTTTTTTTGTCATAACCTAAAAAAATCATTTAATGAGTTTGAGTGAAATGTGGATAAATCTTCAAGTCTCTCCCGTCCATACAAATTAGAGCAGAGTGCAGGTGCGTGCAAGTCTCTGAATCTAAGTTGTCCATATTTGACCAGTAGGCAATAAGTCGTACTCCCCCGTTCCAATCTATAAGTCGTTTTGATTTTTTTTTGTTTATCTATTTTGCTGTGTATCTAATAATATCTAGATACATAGCAAAATGAATGTATAAAAAATCAAAGCGACTTCTAATTAGAACGGAGGGAGTAAAAATCCCATTGCAAAGTCTTGTCAAACAAGAGAAACAAAAGAGCCGACCAGAGGGAGAGAAATGGGAAGGGGGCACTTACAAGAAAGCAAAGTTTAGCCGCTGCCAGCATAAGCACTGGTTTGGTGAGAAATAAAAGATTTTCTGGTATAAAAGGGGAAACTATTAACAAGGGATGGACGGCCTGGGCCGAAATTAGGAGGAATTCAGGATTGAACAGCAAAGGAAAACCCCCCTTTTTTTTTTAGAAAAGGGTTGGAATCTATAACTCCTATAATCCTAAACCCACTTAGCCTATTTCTCTGCCCTTTGATTGGTCCATTCCTCAGGTATGACGTCATCTTAACTGCGAGCCCCGCCCCCGAAAACATCCGAGCGCGGCACGAAAGCAAACAGAATCAGGGGGAATTCCCACGCCCGAGCATCCCAAACACAGACAGACACCACCAGCAGCGGCAGAGGCAGCGGTTCCAAAATCGCAGAGCCAGCGGCGAACTACGAAACGCGGCGGCGCAGCGAGCTCGAGCTAGATCAAAACCAGACCAGACCAGCGCAGCAGCAGGGGACGGGGCGAGGCGCGAGAGATCCCGAACCTTCCGCGCAGCCGGGTGCCGGAGCCGAATTCGGGCGCCGCCTAGGAAGGGGCCGCGCATTGGGGGACGGCAGTCTCCGCACTGCAGCAAGGCGCCGTGGACGGGCGGGCCGGCGTGGGCAAGGCGCGGTGCGCCCGCGCGACGACGGCTGCCGCCCTGCAGGGATGCGGCTGCTGCTGCTACTGCCTTGCGCGCTGGGAGAGGAGATGCCATGGGAACAGGAAAGATGCATGGAAGACGGGAACGGTGCCCTGCTGCAGCCTTCAATGGAGATGGGAGCAAGAAAGCACGGGAGAAGATAAGGTCCTCCCTCCCCACAGTGGGCCTACCCATGTGCATGTGGGGAAGTGCAGGCTTTGATTTTTTTGCTCCATTGATTGAGTGGCTGTGCATGGTCGCATGGAGACTTCCACTTCGGGTCCCCGGTTACACCTGCGGGGTAAGCTATAGACTCGGCCCCGAACCTGATAGTATTTCGGGTCCCCGAACCCGAGACTCGCGGGGGCAAAAACTGACCCGTTCCCGCTCCCGTCGGGTCTAAAACCCACGGGTCTTGGGTCTAAACCCGCCTGACTGCAATTACTCCTATTACTAATGATTCCTTCATGGATTTTCATATTTATTCAAAAATTGGACAACAGCTCACAGGTAAAAAAGAAAAAGCTCGATTTCGATCAGGTGGAAGCAAATGATGCAGAAAACAAACAAAAGAAAATACAGTTAGTATTACTTCAAAAGTATTTCAAAAAACATTCACCAACAATCAGATTGAAGTTCTAACATTTTTATGCTCCTCAACACTGCAGGTGATCTTACACATTCATCAGAATATTGGACAGCAACAAACCACCCCATCATCTACTGAACTTTCACCAATAAATAAATTACTATCATTTGTTTCATTGTCGATGGTTAACATCCATTCAGCATGTTTAAATATTATAGTCCAATTTGTGTTGACTCCAGACTTCACGCTTCAGTTCAAATACTCGTGACTTGAAACTTTAGTTCAATATTATAGTACATTATCTTGCATTCCTACTTTATTCCCGCAGCAACGCGCGGGGAATCCTCCTAGTTTATTTATATAAGCATAGCGATTACATCCTTCCCCTTACAAAAGAACCTCTGAAACAAACCAAAATTACATTTTAGCTCTCCCAAGGTCCTCAATGTCTTCTTCCTCGTCTCCGGAGGAACCCGCCGCAGGAAGCTGGAAGCCGGTCCCTTGGACGAAGCAGCGACAAATTTTTGAAGCTCCTTAATCAGTAGCACATCGACACAAGCAATGCACCGTTGAACCATTGAACGCCCTAGCACCGCATCATGGCCAATGGCCATAACTTCGCCTTTGAACAGAAGACCTGACGCCAGCAGCTTCGATGGCCAACTCCATCCAAAAAGCGAAGAAGAACCCAAAAGGGGAAAAGAAAACTAGCAACCCAACAGAAGGTTGTGGTATTGAAGATTCCAACCCATATACATGAGCAGGAAGATAACAAACCTCCACGACGCATCACCGTTGAAACCTTCAGCGCCGCCAAAGACGCCGCCAATGGTGGATGCACCATAGATGGAGATAGAACTGGTGGTTGTCATAAGCACCAGTAACTCTAAATCTACCAAACTGTAAAACTATACTAGTAAGTAGTATAAACACCAGTGCCGAAATCACCAAATCCCTTGCCCTCCGGCGCCCGAAAGGCCACCGAAGCCAAGGAATCCGGCGAAATCGGCGCTGGGAGGGAGATCGCCTCTTTTTCGCCTGGAACTGTAGAAGGGGAACGAGAGGACCAGAGCCTTCGGGAAGTTGCAGCAAAAGAAAAACCCTATCCAGCCTAGTTTCGTATTGGGCTATGTTTTGCAAGTATAGTACTTTGAATCATCTAAGCCCACTTCCCCCTAAAAAAAAATCTAAGCCCACCTAGCAACAGAGCCAGGTCAACAGGATCTACCGAGAATTATATTTCGAAACAAAATTCAAGGAAATTTGTACGGAAAAGCTACTGCACGCCTGGTCGCGCTCGCGGGACAGTGAGCGACCCTTCCGCCTGCGGCCTTTTGGTTTCCTGTGACACGGCCCGTGGACTTTTATACGCACTTATCCATTGATTATCATGTGGGCTTATATAGGACCGATATACATGCACAGAATTAATCTCAAGGATCTTGTTTTTGCGTGGACACGTGATGATTCCACCATGTTGGAAGCCCAGCCCAGAAGGCCTTTTAGGCTGTTGCATGTTCTTAGAATGCATTAACTTGTCACTTACTTAAAACTAGTATAGTGCCCGTGCTAACGCTACGGCTTTATTCGGATATACAAATTAGAACCACTCAAAGATATCACAAGCTAATACTCCCTCAAAATCACATGTATCATTAGCACATTACCTACTTAATAAATAAATATCCAGTTAACCAAGTTGTAAGTTCTAGTAGCCATCGGCGTACGAGTCTCTTTTAAAAATAATTTCTTGGAAAAAAATAAAGACAACTTTTAGGCCAACTCCGTCGACCCATGCTAACATTACACAGCATTAACTCCATACAAGTATATGTGACGAAGAATCAATAAAAAGGTAGAAGATACTCTGCTATTATACCATAGCAAATGGATGTTAATCTTTAGTATGTGCTGATCAGAAAAATGCAGCTGCAGTTCCCTTCCCACTGACCTTATTGGTGCTTGGCATCTGGCTCTGCAGCACCTCAATCTATCATTTGATGTTGCTCCTCCTCATAGTCCAAAAGCCAACCAAACCAAGCAACTGAGAAATCAAAGCATGTGAAGAGGAATACATCAGAGTTTGAGAAATGGAAGCAGCACCATCAACACATTTATTAGTTACAATGGCTATTAGGTAGAGATGAAGGGGTGGACAACGTACCTACATGAGGTGAACTGTGCCATTAAATTAGGTTTGTATCACCACCACGCTTTAGCAGTCGCTGGTTAAAATTTTGAACAACCTCTGAACAGATCTTGAACAAGCTGGTGGCAAAGACAAAGGATAAGTAAATTCAGAATCTAATGCGCAAATGGCTGTATGCACAGTTTATCCAAATGCCGACCGGGCACGTAACAGAACAGCCCAATGCTTGACCATCAAGAGAATGGTGCAAACCTCCCTAGCTACAGCTCGCAAATTTCCCCATTTCATTCATAATCAGTAAAGCATTGTTCAGAAAAAAATCATGATCCAATAAGTTGAACTCTTAGAAATTTCCCAATTGTTATCATGAGGAAAAATTTTAATTGTTTTGCATAATTAACAGACAGTAAGTTGAATTGGTCATTTTCCATTTGCTGTCATGATTCATGAGAGTCAAAATTCTAATTTTTATGCCATAATTACCCGACAAACAAGTTGAACGGCCTCAGATTAGCATAACAAGTGAAGTGACTTTAAATTTCTGCAACGATGTAACTAAAAACAAAATTGATTCCTCTACCAATAGTTCAATAATTTGTTGTCTTTGTTAGTGAATTGCTTTCCAATGTCCTTGGTTATATGCTAAATGCTTCTAAGAAAAGGTAAGAACAACAGAGTTTACAAAAAAAAATCCAATAACAACCAAAGGTCAACAGACTATGGGAGCTTATCCTCCTAGGTAAAAAGCAGGGAAAATGAAGTAAGAGTTTGGGTTTCATAATGCAATAGAAGAGACGCACATGAATTTTCAAAATGGTCGACATGAAAGGGTTAGGGTGAACAGACCTTGGAAATTTGGTTCACTCATTTTCATGTGCCTGGCTCATAGCATAATCCTACATGGTGGTGACAGAGCCAAAACTTCCATTTCTTATCTATTTATGTGGGCCTACAAAATTGAGAACCAAGGTTAGGTTGCACAACTGCTGGTTCCACCTTTAATATCTTATTTTATGATTCTTCTACTATCATTTATCACAAGTCCAAAGAGACCTAAACAGTACCAAACGAACAGCTGGATTCCATACCAAATATCATATTATCAAATCAGTCTCTAAATGTATCTATAGGAAATCGGAAATAGCAGGTGAGCTACCAATTTTTTCTCTAGAAGAAGACACACATTGCTGCAAATTCAGAATTGAGAGAGAAATAAAAGTCCAAATAAAGAAGCATATTAACAAAAGTCCAGCTTAAAAACAAAAGGCATGGATCCATACGACCTTGTGCAAAACCGAGAACCCAACCCTAACTTAAGCTAATTGGTTATTTGTATTTGGATTTGATTTGCCTTCTAACTTCAATCCCTTTCAAAGGTTATTATGTGTACATGTACACACACATATCCTTTTTTATCGGATGCAAGCTTTGCAGTTACGTGTGCTTTCAACCGAATGTTCGTAGCCCTTCGCTTCTCCACTTGAAACAGGCAAACAAGAAATTTTAGGTCTCATCTTGCCTAATATCATAGTTAATTACTGTTATCCGGTATGTTCCCCGTCGGCCCCCCTAATTTTTTAGGGTCCATCAGGCATCATATGTCGGCCCCCTCGGATCGGTGAGCGACACGCACAATTAAACAAGATTGATATCAAAAGGCATACTTTTATTGCTATAGAGAAACATGATACATGGTTCGCGTTTACATAGCTTGGGCCAGTAGCCGTATAACATATATCGAGTTCTAAGACAAATGGGTTCTATATTATCGTGGCTCCATTCCTACAGGCAACTCGGAGTGCGGACAAAACCCTAGCTATTCCTATATCGCGAACATCGTAGTCCTAAGCGTAGTCCGAGCGTAGCTTCTACGTGTAGTCGTGCGGCTCTGTCTTCGTGTAACCTCTGGGTATCCTATCCTCGTATAGCTCCAATAGTCCATCTTGGTGCATACTCTCGAACGGCTTCATCCTCGGATATACTCCTGCAGCTTCCTGCCTAAAAACATAGGGAGAAGGGGGTTGAGTACATACGTACTCAGCAAGCCCTAACTTTGGGTGGAGGTTAAATGTGTAGTAATTATATTATAGGTTGGGCCCTGGTAGGGTATTCGCCATCCTCACCAGTTCCCGAATTAAGTTATGGTTACCAAATCATTAATACGTCTTACCAGATTATCCATTGTTGTTGTAGTCTAATCATAGCGTCTCATCCCGGCATCTACCCATTCCAAGGACGTGGCTATTCGAATAGATTCAAGTAAACTCTGCAGAGGCTGTACCAATCTCCCCACATGATAGACGTAGTCGCCACTAGGGCCAATAGCGCGACAGGCCTAACGAGAACTCGTACCCGATAGGGCGCTACCTTAGATATCCATACACTTCCACTACGGCGCTCAGGGGTTGGGATATTGGACGAGGAAGCCCACTAGCAGTCCTTCGCCCAATCGGGACATGGAAGACCACCACATGTCAGTCCATGCCCTCACACAAATCGTGGAAGCCCACTAGCATCCACATTAGAAAGATATAATTCGCGATAGTGCACCCAAGGGTTTTACGTGGAAGATCACTTAGCGTCCCACGCCCAACCAGGCCATGGAAGAACACACAAAGATCCATGCCGTCTCCCTGCTCTACCGCTTGCCTACTCCGGCCCCTAAGCGGAAACATACTTCAATCTAACGGGGTGTGAGATCAAGCCTACCCATATAGGCATGTGGCTGTACGGAATATCTCACCAGAATGTAAAGGAGGCTATGAACCGGTCCTTAGGGGTGACTAAAACAGGTATCTCCGACAGGATATTCTTCGCAGGCATATCCGCCAAGTAATCTACACCTAGATTACCCCTACCCGTTTCAAGTCATAGCATATATCGTCACTTTATTATCTCATTATCACATTATCATATTATCATGTTATCACTTTATCACATCATCTTATCATAAATATTCATATGATCTTTATCAGAGGGTCGTTATATAAGTAGGATAGAAGGATGGTAGATAGGTGAAAATTAGGACTTGCCTCCACTCGCTGACGAGTATATCCAAGGGTCTTGATTCCTTCGCTTCGGTCTCCAGTGTCTTGGTGTAGCGGTACTTCGTCTTGGTGTAGCAGTACTTCGTCTTGGTGTAGTAGTAATCCTTCGAGTCTTGATGTAGCCATGCTCCAGGGATCCATCGGGTTCCTTGTACGTCTTCTAATCTACGCGGTCTAGCGCTTGACAAACAAGAGAGCAAAATCGAACGATGCATACACAACAAGCAATTAAACAAGCGCAATCAACTGAAACAAGGAGAGGGATCCTAACAGGTTGGTTGTAGGTGAGGGATAGGTTTATCCTAATTCTATCATTACTATATGAACTTGAAGTAAGAGGTAGATGAAGGTTATCTATCCAACAAGATGGCTCCTACGGGCTCGGTTAGCGTGGTGTGGTTATCTGATGGAAAACCAGACCATATTATTATCTTTCACTATTATGTGAACCTGAAAGAGGAAGACCTGACCAAGTCATCATAGATAGCTTGGCCTACTTCTATAGGTCCACTAGGGTTTGGCGGGGTTAACTAAACGGGAAGGTAGGGTCTAGGTGGTTTGGTACGGGCATATGTAGTTATATACCCGCACGTAGGGTTTAGGCTAGGTATATATGGATAGGTGGTGGCTAAGGTTAGTGGCACGTATGCGTATACATATATGCCTAGGGTTAGCGACACATACGCACATGATTATGTATGTGCCTTGGGTTGGTTAGGACAGGGAAAAGGACGCGAGGTTAGCCACACATTGGTATATGCCCAGTATATATTTAATCATATGGCACCAAAATTAGGAACAATTACATGGATAACTAGGGCATGATTTTAGGAGAGTTTTGGTGGTGGAATTTCTGAAATCGAAGTTGGAATGGAGAAGATATGAATTTCCAAAGTTTAATTGGAATAAAGGAATTAGAATATACTTTGGAATTATTTCTGAAAATTAGGATAACGGAAATGAGATGGAAATTATAGGGTAGGATCTGGGGTGTACCTAGTTTATTTACAAATTTTCTGGGAATTTTTCTATACTTGGAAATGTGTTTTCCACTCTCCTGTGTACACTCTCCGAGTACGCGTGTAGCGATCTTCTACCGGCCGACGCGTGGGGTCCAAAGGTGTGTGTGTGGCCTGCTGGTGCTTGCCGGGTGGTTCTATGCACCGATCGGTGGACTACCTCTCTCTCTCTATATATTCCATGAGGACCGGGTTTAGAAAAGGGAAGAGAAGGGGAGGTGGGTGGCTTGTGCTATTGACAAGTGGGTCCCAATGGCGAGGTGGCACCTTCCCCTGTTGGTCGCGCCGGCCGTAGTGGAGGGTGTCGACACGGCACACCTTTCGTCGCCCTGCCTCGCCTTCGTTCGTGCAGCGGGGGGGAAGGAAAGAGAAAGAATGAAAACAAAAGGAGGAGAGAGGGAGGGAAGATCGGAGAGGAGGGAGCTCGGCCCGCGACAATCGACCGGCGGCGCGATTTCTCGGCGTGGTGCAAGAAAGGAGAAGGGGTAGGAGAGAGACAGAGAGGGAGGGGAAATGTGCCGGGCACCGGGCGGCACCAGCGACGCTGCCCGGCGGCGTTCATCGGGTGGTGGGACGGGCACGGCGACGAGGGAGGCGTCTTGCGATCTTGGCGCTGCCTCCACGGCGACCACTTCGGGGCACCGGCGAGTCGAAGCAGAAAAGAAGCGAAGGGAGGAGACGGAGTCCGAGCTCGAGCTCGGTGATGCCGCAATGGCGAGATGGCCGGGGCTATTTATAGCCGGGTGGTCACACGAAGGCGGCGGCCATGAAAAATATCTCGGGCGAGCTCCGGGAGGGGGGATAAGTTTGGTGCACAAAAAGGCGGTTCGTGGAGATATTCTCGGTGGCCGTGGCAAGGGAGCTCGACGACATTGCGTAGAGGGCGGTTCGGCACATTGGGCGGCATCGTCTGCGGTATTCGCGTCGTCACCGGAGGTAGAAGACGATGCCGGCGTCGCGGGACCCGCATGTAAGTGAGAGAGAGAAAAGAGGAGATGGGAGACGGGCTTGCTTTGCCGGGCCAGCTAGCCGCTGTCTTATTTGTTGGGCCAAGCGGCTGTTCCGGCCCAAGCCGGGGAGGGAGGGAGGAAGGAGGCTGGCTGCTGCTGCTGTCTTGGCCGGGATGGGCCGAGCGGCCTGCCTTGGCCCGGGGAGAAGAGGGAAGGGGAGTGCCCGAGCCGGGCTCTGCCGTCTGCACGGGGTAAGAGAGGGGGGGGAGAATGAGCCCGAGCGGCATTTCCCTATTATGAATTCCTTTTCTATTTTCCCCAAAAATTAAACTAAGACACATTTGAATGGGTTTGAATTGGAATTGAGGAGAATTTGATATGGGGCTGATTTGGGAAATTTGGAATATTACTTTGTAACACCCGGTGTTACGTTAACCAAAACCTGCCATGTCATCATCATCATTGCATAAGCATTCATCATTAGAAAACCCTAATTTAAACAATTAAAATAAGTTTATGATTCTAGGGTGTTGTTTGAGTTCTTTTATATCACGTGTGTATGTGTTGATAATTTAAATTTCATTACATGTTATTTTTTTTAAATAAAAGCAACCAACTAAAATGGATCTTGATGTTTGCAAGTGCTTGGCTAACTCTAACTCACACCCCAAAGATGTTTTACAAGTTAAATGAGGTGTAAGAAAGAATCAAGTTTGAAATTGGCATTCAATTCCCAAATCCTAGCTTGAGAGGCTAAGTGTTGGAATTGGAATATCACTTTCAAATTTGGTGAGCTAACCATGATTAATTTTATAAATAAAAGTTGCCAACCAATGGCACCTTTTGAAAGTATGAACTTTGTACTTTGAAAATATGCTATTGGTTGGGTTTGAAAAGTGTCACAACATCACTATTTATTTGCCCAAGATTTCAATTTGAAAAGCTTTGCAAAAGGGAGATTTTCAATGTGTTTTTGCCCCCTTTACAATTTCATCTCAAAAGATTCAAAATTTGGGAAAACTTCCAAAATACAGTTTGTGCATCTCTTTGAGCTCTACAACTTTGGTATACAAAGTTTTTCAAGTTTTTGAATAAAATTTGGAGTAATTTCAAAAGTAATTTGAATTTCAAATTGCCCCCTTTTGAGTTTTAAACTACAAGTCAAAAATTATTGGGTTTCATGAAAAACTTCCTAAATGAAAGTTGTAGACCTTGAGAAATGGAACAACTTTTATTTTTGGAGATTTTCATCTTTTATTCAAAATTTAAAAGTAATTTTGAATCCCCCAAAGTGTAGGGTTTTACCCTCTTTTCAAATTTGAAGTTCAAATTCAAAACCAGTTTGAATCTGACCAAACTCCTTTAATGAAAGTTGTAGAGCACAAAATTTGGAGCAAACGGTATTTTGGGATATTTTTGTGTACAGTACAAATTTTAAAAAGTAATTTCGAAAATGGGAAGAAAAGGTGGCACCGCTACGATTGCATGAACAGGGGTGCCCATGCCGGGCCGACTCACCGGGCCGCCGTGGCCATTCCCCCGCCTTCCGCGGGTTTCACGCGTCGCCGTCCACCTCCACGCCGTCCACGAAGCTGCCTGCCACCTCACCGCACCATCTACGCCCTTTAAAAGCCATGCGCCTCAACCTTTTCTCTTTTTCCCTCAATACTTCGCCGCCCGGCCGACGTCCCACACCTTTGCAAAATTCACGCTTCACACACCGCCGCTGCTTCCAATCGTTTGCACACAGCCCGCAATCTTCTTGTGCACCGCCGGGCCTCTTCTCGCTTGTTTTTTGTCGCCGGAGTCGCGTGCCGCGACGTCTTCTTCCCCGCCGCCGGTCAACCACCGCCGCCGTAAGCAACACACCACAGGCGGAGCAACTCGAGCCGCTTATGCTCTCCTTTTTTCTTGTTGTAGTTTCGCTTTGATCTGCTTTGAAGGCCATCGGCCTTTCCTTTTTCCACCAACACCTAGACACACCGAGACGTCATCGCCACCGGAGTTCAACGCCGCCGCGATCCACGCCTTTCAACGCCGCCAAACACCCTTCCACTCATCTCCAAGCTCTTCGCCCCGTGTTTTGAAGTCTCGGTGAGCTTCGAACTTACGGGGGTGTTGGTTACACTAGAGTCGTAGTATGGATGCCGGAACGGTGGGATGCCGAGAGCGCCGCCGCACCTCTAACGCCGTGCTCGCCGCCGTGCTTGTGTGGTGTGGCTCAGTCGCGTTAGTCTTTGGCTGAGTCCGGGTGAAGCCGCTAGTCACGTTGACACGCTTAGTTTTAACGGAGAAGCTCCGGTGATCTTGTTCACCGGGGGCCGCGCGCCGGCGAGCCGCCGCGGTCGCTGTTCCGAGCACTCCGAGGGTTGGTAGGGGGTGTTTAGCACTGTTGGGCGCGGAAATGGAGTGTAGAGTCGGTTGGTCTAGTTGGTTGCGCCGGAGGAGGTGTCGTCGACGGGAGTCGCCCGGCCGCCGTGCCGTTGTCCCCGTCGGGCCGGAGAAAAGGGAGAGGAGGAAGAAGGAGCCGACAGTTCGGCCCGCCTGTCGGCCGAAAGTGGGAAAGAGGAGAAGAGCCGCTGGGCGGCGGGCCGCTGGGCGTGTCGCGGCCGAAGCCGGGCTGCCGGGCCGCATGTGAGCCCACGAAAATGAAAAATGTTTTCCTTTTTTCCTTTTTGATTTTATAAATGCTGTTTTTCCCCTTTTTGTATTAATTTATTTTAGGCAAATAAAAATGTGATAAAAATATGTATGTGCTCCTTGAAGGATACCCTGTCCAGGAAAAATACTAACTATGCTTTTCCAATAAATTTTATTTGTATAATAATTTGCCTCTTTAATTAATAAATACAACTTCCATGATTTTTCATAAATAAAATATAACTCCAAAAATTATAAAATTTGTTTTGTGTGTTAATTAGGTGATGATGATCTTAATTATGAAGTTTGGTTAAGTTTTGATTAAGTTTTGTATTAAGCTCAATTAATCCCTTTTTAATTAATGTTTAATTAGTTAATTCTTTGATTAATTAGGGTTTAAATTAGTCTCCAATTAGTAAGTTAATTAGCGGCTTTCAACGACTGTGAAAATGGTCAATAAATTAGTAATCACCTCTAATCACCTTTAGGGTTGCTTGATTTTGGGATTGAGTGATGACCCTAGGTCATTAACCCTAATGACCTCCCAAGCATTTCATGTTGATTGCGTATCGCTAGTCCGTCGTCGTCGACGCTAGTTATACCTTCTTAGTGCAAGGTTGCCGTGAAGGAAAGTTGTACTCAAGATCGATTAATAATCGTTGCATCATTATCGCATGCTCTTTTTGTTTATTGCATTGTAATCATGCATCTTTATCGTAGCCGCCGGGTCCGAGGAGGAAGTCGAGCCGCCTCCGGTTTCCGAAGAGGTTGGATCTGATCTTGGTGATTGGGTAGTCGATCCTCACTTCATCGAGCCCCAAGGCAAGCCCCGGATGCATCCAAACCCGTCCTTGTATTTCAAAAGCTTTTATGATTTTATGTGATGATATAATGCATTAGGTGTAGGAGTTGTGTGCTATCCTACTTTGATGCATTTACCGTACCTTGTTACTTTACTCTGTACACCTGCTTTTGATTTCGAAATGCTTAGTTGCGCTTAGCCCTTGCTACTAGTGTAGGTTTTGATAAATTGTTTTCGAAAGGTGATAACAATACTCCCCGAAGGGAATTTATTTAAAACCCGATGTTGCTTGTTGTTTATCCTTGTTCGACGGGGTCAATGGTATACAACAAGAACATGATGATGAGTAACTCGAGACGCTCGGTGGAGTGACTTGCATCGAGAGGGGCTATTGCCCCGGTGTAGTATCGCCCACTTGTGTCGGTTAAGGACCGTCCGTTGTTTGGCGCCGGGATCATGAGGTTATTGGATAGTACTAGTCGCATGCTAATGGCGGTAAGCTCCACTTGGACTATTCGTTACTAGAACGGATAGTAGCGTGTACCCATCCTACGATGCGCACCGCCGGTGACCGAGCGGTCGTAGAGAGGTGGTGTACTGTACACCCGCTCTCTAGTATGGAGAAATCTAAGCGTTGAGTTGATGTATGTAAGATGTTGAGTCCTGCATACATCGTGTGGCTAGGAAGCCCCAGCTGGGTATATTAAAGCGATTCGAATCGTCGGTGCTCCACGATATGGGAGCCGTGATCCGAGTCCCGCATCGTAGTAATAATGAAAGTCCGAGTATGAGAGTTTTGAACCCGCATATGTTTGATAAGTGATTGTTAAAGTAAGGATTGGCTTAGTCTCTTTTCGCAAAAGGGTGTCTTTTGATCTTGCTAAAGTCTCACCTTGATTCCTATTAGCCAGCATCCCTGAGTCTTCTCCCCACTTTTTGGTCGGGTAAGTCTTGCGGAGTACTTTTGTACTCGTGGTTTGTTCAACCCCTCAGCGTGTGAACCGCATGGACAAGAGTGCTACGGCCCTTGTTGTATGACGGTTGTCGAAGAAGTAACCGATGAGGAGTGAATTGAGTGGCCTCTCAGGCGGGGCACCTTTGGTTGTGTGATATGTAATAAAGTTATATAATAAAGTTATATAATGATACTTCCGCCGGTTTGTAATAATAACACTGTTTGTATAAGTGTTACAAAATGTTTGTAAATTAAGTTATTGTAAGTCTTCCGCTACTCGGTATTTTGTATGAAAACGTTGTAATACTGTGATGTATCCGTAAGTATCGATCCCGAGTGATTGTGGTTTATCGGGGATCCACCCGACGGAACATTCTAGGTTATATGGTATATAAGCATGGTTGACTGAGGTCTTAGGGACAAGGTCGGTGCTTGTGGGCCATATAATTTAGAAGGTTCTCGCCACGAGGGTATCGAGCGGTACTTACAAAGCTACTTACAAGATACTTTTCAAAAACTTCAAAATGTTTTGGATCTAAATGGGGTTTTAGTCCAAATTGCTTCCGCCCGTCTTAATTCTTTCTAGTAGTCCCCATAGGTGCTATTTATAAAAAGTCTTAAGCGGAGTATCATGTATTTTCTCTTTTGCCCTATATTGCTAAAAGTATGCTTATGTTAAGTTTAAAAGATTTTACTCGATCCGTAGGTCCAATCATGCATCATATTTAATTCATATGTTTAAAAACTTAATTCCCAAACAAAGTGATTGGGCTAAGTAAAATCAATCCTATTCTTGCCGACTTTTAAGGTTCTCAATCTTATAGATTCTATCTTTGCTTTCTACAGATGGCCCGCACCAAGCGCACTCCTCGCAAAGAAGACCGGTCCTAGGGGTGTGCCACGTCACCGATGATGGCACCACGTCGCAACGATGCTGAAGCCGGCCCAAGCGAGCCGAATCTTGAGAAGAAGAAAACCAAGAAGCAAAAGATAGCCGAAGTTGTTCGGCCGAGCTCGCTATCGCCACCAAGGAGCGTAGCATAGCAATTGCCGAAAGGGATGAAGTGAAGTCCGAGCTAGAGGGTCACCGAGGCAGGAGCAATCGGATCTTCGAGTCATCACCAAGCTCCAAAGAAACTATCGCCGTCTTCAAAGCATGAGCCGGACGGCGCGATGCATCGAGGAATGATGGATATGACTACATTGAGGAGCCGCAGATCCGTGTGGCGAACCTCGAAGCGTATACAAATGCTCCGCATGAGGAGATCCATCACCAAATAATCTACATGATCCTTTATACCAGCCAGCAGGTCGCTGCAGATGATTTAGGTGCCGTGGAGTCACCGAGGCGCACTCAAAGACCGACCGAGGAGTCCGAGGTAGCCGAGTCCGTGGCGTGCAATGCGTCCCCGACCCGCATGAGGGATCCGACATCCGAGCTCCCCGAGAGAGAGAGAAAATGTAATATATGTTAAATAGTCAACCTGGGGTGTCCGGCATATGGGCGGACTTATAAAATAAATAAGTGAACCTTTGTATGACCGGGCTTGTACCGTTGCTTTCAATTTTAATAAATCCTCGCTTGAATAAATTCGATCTTGTTTATAACAGATGTCCGGTTATTCACAAGAGAGGGGTGAGGTCCCTCGTGCACCACAAGCACCACACCGTCTTTTTATCAAGCCGTGGCGCTTTAGTCCACGCCACCATCGAGAATGCCCGTATGCTACGGAGATAAGTCGCCAGAATCATAATGCACCACGTGAAAATCGGGTCGCCGTAATCACGACGAAATCACATATGCGGACTTCACCGATACTCGTCCGCCGGTGTTCACCAGTGGCTGAGGAGCCCCTAGAAGCTAATGATTGGCTTCGCATTATAGATCTGAAGTTTGATCTACCGGAAGGTTGTCCGCACTTGATGAAACCCAAGTTTGCCGCCCCAAAGAATGAGAGGCCCCCGGTGATCCGCATGGTGGGCGAATTTCCTTGCACGGCAGCCACCGACCACCAATCACCCGGACCGTGTTCAAAGATGCATTCCGTCAAGATTTTATACCCGACGGAGTAATGCAAGCTAAGTTAGAAGAGTTTTTAGCCCCGAAACAAGGTGGACAATCGCTGGTGCAAGACGTGAACTCCTTTAGCCACCTCTCGCAGTATGCACCGTAACATGTGGATACCGATATAAAGAAGAAGAAGTGCTTCCTCGTGGGTTTAAAGGGAGATGTCAAAACCCACCTTACTTCAAACCCCAATGCCACTTTCTACGAGGCAAAGGATATAGCCATTGCCTATGAGAAATCCCCCGCCGGAGCAAAAAGAGTGAGGAGCGACGTGTTTTCTCGACAAACTGGGCGGAATCCGAAACGCCGTAAAAGTTATCTATCATCCCACCCAAAGACTATCGCCCACCATTTCGCTATCCACAACAAACAAAAATCCTCAACCCTATCGCTACCCACCACCGCAAAGAACAAGCTCCGAGGCAACAGTGTACCCTCGCCTCGCCGCCGCAACCTATCCCCCAAGCAAATTTAACACCTGTGGTGTTCGAAACCCAACTCCACCAGCCCCACAAAATACTTCTACCGGCTTTCGCCCGTGTTTCAATTGTGATCAAGTCGGGCATCCAGATCGAAACCGTCCCATATCCCAAAAGGAATGCTTCCCAATTTCAGCAAGGGTCCGGCAACCAACAGCCCCGAGTCAAGGCAGGGGGTGTTCCACGGCGTGTCCCGGTTAATACCGGAAGAAGATCGGGCGCCGCCTATCAAGTCCGGGCCGGGAACGTGCTTGAAGGAGAACCTGTGTTGATGGGTATGTTCCCCGCTGCCAGGCCACCCCGCACTTACATTATTTGATTCTCGTGCATCTCATACATTTATCAACCGCACCTTTGTTACCAAGCATGAGATTTCCATAAAAGAAATTAAAGATGAGTTTATGGTGCAATCACCGGGAGGGCGTATGTGTACGCTGGAAGTAGTCTCTCGATTCCTATATCTCTTGGTGGGTATTTATATCCCACGGATCTGATAGTATTGAAGGATCAAAATATAGATGTGATCCTCGAATGAACTGTTACGCCAAATGGCGCCGTGATAGATACCCTAAATAGAAATGTTAAGTCGTTGCTACCCGATAACCAGCCCCCACTCCTTATCCAATTTCGATTCCCAAGAGAACGGTTACGACCGCCAATGCAACCTCGCCAAGACTTCAAGATATACCGTAGTCCGTGAGTTTCCGTGATGTGTTCCCCGATGATTTGCCCGGGCTACCACCGGAAAGAGATGTCGAATTTGTGATTGAGTTGAAGCCGGTACTCGCACCAAAGATCCCGAAGAGCTTATAGGATGCCCCCAAAAAGAGTTAGCTGAATTGAAGACTCAATTGAAAGAACCGTTGGATAAAGGTTTTATCCGACCTAGTTCATCACCATGGGGTTGTCCCGCAATCTTTGTGAAAAAGAAAGATCAAACTCGAGAATGTGTGTGGACTATCGTCCATTAAACGAGGTGACCATTAAAAATAAATATCCTCTTCCTCGTATCGATCTTCTCTTTGATCAACTTGCGGGGGCCAAGGTGTTCTCCAAGATTGATCTTAGATCTGGCTACCACCAAATACGTATACGGCCGGAAGATATTCCGAAAACCGCCTTTACCACCGTGATACGGCCTATACGAATATCTAGTCATGTCATTTGGGCTTACTAATGCTCCAAATTTCATTTCATGTATTTGATGAACTCGGTGTTTATGCCCGAGCTCGATCGCTTCGTCGTGGTTTTCATCGACGATATCCTTATATATTCCAAAAACAAAGAAGAGCATGCGGAGCATCTCCGTATTGTTTTGTCTCGCCTCCGAGAACATCGCCTCTATGCCAAACTTAGCAAATGTGAGTTTTGGCTTAGTGAAGTCAACTTCCTTGGTCATGTTTTGTCTCGCCGAGGGTGTTGCAAAGGATCCTAGCAAAGTCCAAGATATTCTTAATTGAAACCACCCATCACCGTCCACCAAGTTCGTAGCTTCCTTGAATGGCGGGATATTACCGCCGTTTCATCCCCGATTTTTCCAAAATAGCCAAACCAATTACCGAACTCCTAAAGAATCAAACCAAATTCCGGTGGTCCTCTCGAGTGTGAGCAAGCATTTCATAAATTGAAAGATCTTTTGACTACTCGCTCCAATCCTTGCTCACCCCTGATATTGAAAAGCCATTCGATGTGTATTGTGATGCATCCGCATCGGCATCGGATGTGTGTTGATGCAAGAAGGCGGGGTTATTGCTTATGCTTCAAGGCGCTTGAAACGACATGAAGAGCATTATCCCACGCATGATCTTGAACTAGCTGCCGTTGTGCATGCTCAAAATATGGAGGCACTACTTGTTGGGCAATAAATGCAATATCTATAGTGATCACAAAAGTCTAAAATATATCTTTACCCAGTCCGAGCTGAATATGAGGCAAAGAAGATGGCTAGAATTAATCAAAGATTATGATCTTGAAGTGCACTATCATCCGGTAAAGCCAACGTGGTTGCCGATGCTCTCAATAAAAGGTCAATGCAATTGTCTTACTGTCACACCCCCGTGAATATGAGTTTGTGTCAAGAATTAGAAAGGTTGAATATTGATATGATCCCTCGTGGTAATTTGAATGATATCATAGTACATTCTTCTATTCAAGAGAAAATTATTGCAGCTCAACGAGAAAGCAAAGGTCTCAAGCACATTAGAGAGAAAGTCGATCGTGGCAAACATCTTGCTTCCGCCTTGATGACAACAATGTATTATGGTTCAAAAAATCGCCTAGTTGTTCCGAAGATCCCCGAGCTCCGACAGCTTGATTCTTGACGAAAGCTCATTTAACCAGATTCTCGATTCACCCGTAGTAATAAGATGTATCATGACCTGAGGCGTAGATTCTTCGTGGACTAAAATGAAGATCGAGATAGCTCAATATGTTGCACAAGTGATACCTCGCCAAAAAGTCAAAGTCGTGCATTTGAAAGCCGCCGAGAACTTCAACCCTTACCCATTCCAAATTGGAAGTGGGAGGATATTAGTATGGATTTCATCGTTAGTCCGCCTAGAACAGCCAAGGGTTATAATTCAATCTGGGTTATCGTTGATCGGTTGACCAAGTCCGCCCACTTTATTCCCGTAAAAGATAAGTATGCAGCACCTCAAGATGCTCAAATATACATAGATCGAATAATGTGTCCGCATGGAATTCCAAGAAGCATAGTCACCGATCGTGGTACTCAATTTATGGCTCACTTCCGCAAAGGTTTCATGAAACTATGGGTACTACGTTGTTGCACAAAGACCGCTACCATCCGCAAACCGATGGTCGACCGAAAGACTGAACCGCATTCTCGAAGATATGTTAAGGTCTTGTGTGTTAACATATTCATCGATTGGGAACAATGTCCGCCATTAGCCGAGTTTGCTTACAACAACAGCTTATCAAGAGAGTATCAAAATGGCACCATTTGAGGCTTTGTATGGCCGCCGATGTCGTACCCCACTCAACCGGTCCGAGCCCGAGAGAGATGGTTCTTCGGTGTTGATCTAGTTAAAGAAACTGAAGCTAAAGTAAAACAGATTCAAGAAAACTTAAGAGTAGCTCACCCGCATTTAAAAGTTACGCCGATAAGCGGCGAAGACCGTTGATGTTTGAAATTGAGACTATGTATATCCGAAAGTGTCACCAAGTAAAGGTGTCGACCGCTTTGGGGGTAAAAGGTAAACCGGCACCCCGATATATTGGTCCGCTTCAGATTACGGAAAGATGTGGAAAGGTAGCATATCGCTTGAATCTACCCGAGCAATTGTCACTAGTGCACAATGTGTTTCATGTGTCCCAACTAAAAAAAATGTTTGCAAGTACCGCATAAAGTCACCGACATTGAAGATCTCCGTGTCGAACCTGATCCAAGTGTGTTGAGTATCCAAATAAAATTCTTGATCGAAAGGATCGAGTCACCCGCAGCATATATAAGAAGATTTTATAAAATTCAAAGGGGATCAACACTTCGAGGATGAAGCAACTTGGGAGTCTGAGGAATTTTTGAATGAGCACTTTCCGTAGTTTCTTCCTTCCATCTCCTAAGTCACAATTAGTTTCTAAGAATTGTGACTTTCCGAAAATATGAGACTTGTAATATGAACATTTCTATCTCCCTTATGAAACCATGTAAGGTGTGTTTGCTTGACACATTTCCTTTTCCATTACTTAGTCCTAAGCTTTGAATCTCGGGACGAGATTCCTTTTAAGGGAATATAATGTAACACCCCTTGTTACGTTAACCAAAACCTGCCATGTCATCATCATCATTGCATAAGCATTCATCATTAGAAAACCCTAATTTAAACAATTAAAATAAGTTTATGATTCTAGGGTGTTGTTTGAGTTCTTTTATATCACGTGTGTATGTGTTGATAATTTAAATTTCATTACATGTTATTTTTTTTTAAATAAAAGCAACCAACTAAAATGGATCTTGATGTTTGCAAGTGCTTGGCTAACTCTAACTCACACCCCAAAGATGTTTTACAAGTTAAATGAGGTGTAAGAAAGAATCAAGTTTGAAATTGGCATTCAATTCCCAAATCCTAGCTTGAGAGGCTAAGTGTTGGAATTGGAATATCACTTTCAAATTTGGTGAGCTAACCATGATTAATTTTATAAATAAAAGTTGCCAACCAATGGCACCTTTTGAAAGTATGAACTTTGTACTTTGAAAATATGCTATTGGTTGGGTTTGAAAAGTGTCACAAAGATCACTATTTATTTGCCCAAGATTTCAATTTGAAAAGCTTTGCAAAAAGGGAGATTTTCAATGTGTTTTTGCCCCCTTTACAATTTCATCTCAAAAGATTCAAAATTTGGGAAAACTTCCAAAATACAGTTTGTGCATCTCTTTGAGCTCTACAACTTTGGTATACAAAGTTTTTCAAGTTTTTGAATAAAATTTGGAGTAATTTCAAAAGTAATTTGAATTTCAAATTGCCCCCTTTTGAGTTTTAAACTACAAGTCAAAAATTATTGGGTTTCATGAAAAACTTCCTAAATGAAAGTTGTAGACCTTGAGAAATGGAACAACTTTTATTTTTGGAGATTTTCATCTTTTATTCAAAATTTAAAAGTAATTTTGAATCCCCCACGTGTAGGGTTTTACCCTCTTTTCAAATTTGAAGTTCAAATTCAAAAACCAGTTTGAATCTGACCAAACTCCTTTAATGAAAGTTGTAGAGCACAAAATTTGGAGCAAACGGTATTTTGGGATATTTTTGTGTACAGTACAAATTTTAAAAAAGTAATTTTGAAAATGGGAAGAAAAGGTGGCACCGCTACGCAGTGCATGAACAGTGCCCATGCCGGCCGACTCACCGGGCGCCGCCGTGGCCATTCCCGCGCCTTCCGCGGGTTTCACGCGTCGCCGCCCACCTCCACGCCGGCCACGAAGCTGCCCGCCACCTCACCGCACCATCTCTCGCCCTTTTAAAAGCCATGCGCCGGCCGCCTTTTCTCTTTTTCCCCTCACTTGCTGCCCGACGCCCACACCTTTGCAAAATTCACGCTTCACACACCGCCGCCGCCGCTTCCAATCGTTTGCACACAGCCCCGCAATCTTCTTGCGCATTACACGCCGGGCCTCTTCTCGCTTGTTTTCGCTGCCGAGTCGCGTGCACGACGTCTTCTTTCCCGCCGGTCAACCACCGCCGCCGTAAGCAACACACCACCCCCCCGGAGCAGCTCGAGCCGCTTATGCTCTCCTTTTTTCCTTGTTGTAGTTTCGCTTTGATCTGCCGAAGGCCATCGGCCTTTCCTTTCCACAGCCAACACCTAGACACACCGAGACGCCATCGCCACCGGAGTTCAACGCCGCCGCCATCGCCGCCGCCCGTCAAACACCTTCCACTCATCTCCAAGCTCTAAGTCCCGTGTTTTGAAGTCTCGGTGAGCTTCGAACTTACGGGGGTGTTGGTTACACTAGAGTCGTAGTATGGATGCCGGAACGGAGGGATGCCGAGAGCGCCGCACCACCTCTAACGTCGTGCTCGCCCATTTGTGCTTGTGTGGTGTGGCTCGAGTCGCGTTCGGCTGTGGCTTTGAGTCCGGTGAAGCCGCTAGTCACGTTGACACGCTTTAGTTTTAACGGAGAAGCTCCGGTGATCTTGTTCACCGGGGGCCGCCGCCGGCGAGCCGCCCGCGGTCGCGCGTTCCGAGCACTCCGAGGGTTGGTAGGGGTGTTTAGCAGCTCGTTGCGCGGGAATGGAGTGTAGAGTCGGTTGGTCTAGTTGGTTGCGCCGGAGGAGGTGTCGCCGACGGAGAGTCGCCCCGCCGCCGCCGCCGTTGTCCCCGTCGGCCGGAGAAAAGGGAGAGGAGGAAGAAGGAGCCGACAGTTCGCCCGCCTGTCCGAGTGGGAAAGAGGAGAAGAGCCGCTGGTGGCGGGCCGGCGCATCACAGACGCTGGCCGAGCGGGCTGCAGGCCGCCGCAGTGAGCCCACGAAAATGAAAAAAATGTTTTCCTTTTTCCTTTTTTGATTTTATAAATGCTGTTTTCCCCTTTTTTGTATTAATTTATTTTAGGCAAATAAAAATGTGATAAAAATATGTATGTGCTCCTTGAAGGATACCCTGTCCAGGAAAAAAATACTAACTATGCTTTTCCAATAAATTTTATTTGTATAATAATTTGCCTCTTTAATTAATAAATACAACTTCCATGATTTTTCATAAATAAAATATAACTCCAAAAATTATAAAATTTGTTTTGTGTGTTAATTAGGTGATGATGATCTTAATTATGAAGTTTGGTTAAGTTTTGATTAAGTTTTGTATTAAGCTCAATTAATCCCTTTTAATTAATGTTTAATTAGTTAATTCTTTGATTAATTAGGGTTTAAATTAGTCTCCAATTAGTAAGTTAATTAGCGGCTTTCAACGACTGTGAAAATGGTCAATAAATTAGTAATCACCTCTAATCACCTTTAGGGTTGCTTGATTTTGGGATTGAGTGATGACCCTAGGTCATTAACCCTAATGACCTCCGGCATTTCATGTTGATTGCGTATCGCTAGTCCGTCGTCGTCGACGCTAGTTATACCTTCTTAGTGCAAGGTTGCCGTGAAGGAAAGTTGTACTCAAGATCGATTAATAATCGTTGCATCATTATCGCATGCTCTTTTGTTTACTGCATTGTAATCATGCATCTTTATCGTGTAGCTGTCGGGTCTGAGGAGGAAGTCGAGCCGTCTCCGGTTTTCGAAGAGGTTGGATCTGATCTTGGTGATTGGGTAGTCGATCCTCACTTCATCGAGCCCCAAGGCAAGCCCCGGATGCATCCAAACCCGTCCTTGTATTTCGAAAAGCTTTTATGATTTTATGTGATGATATAATGCATTAGGTGTAGGAGTTGTGTGCTATCCTACTTTGATGCATTTACCGTACCTTGTTACTTTACTCAGACACCTGCTTTTGATTTCGAAATGCTTAGTTGCGCTTTAGCCTTGCTACTAGTGTAGGTTTTGATAAATTGTTTTCGAAAGGTGATAACAATACTCCCCGAAGGGAATTTACGAAAACCTGATGTTGCTTGTTGTTTATCCTTGTTCCGACGGGGTCAATGGTATACAACAAGAACATGATGATGAGTAACTCGAGACGCCGGTGGAGTGACTTGCATCGGGAGGGGCTATTGCCCCGGTGTAGTATCGCCCACTTGTGTCGGTTAAGGACCGTCCGTTGTTTGGCGCCGGGATCATGAGGTTATTGGATAGTACTAGTCGCATGCTAATGGCGGTAAGCTCCACTTGGACTATTCGTTACTAGAACGGATAGTAGCGTGTACCCATCCTACGATGCGCACCGCCCGAAGTGACCGAGCGGCCGTAGAGAGGTGGTGTACTGTACACCGCTCTCGTATGGAGAAATCTAAGCGTTGAGTTGATGTATGTAAGATGTTGAGTCCTCGCATACATCGTGTGGCTAGAAGCCCCAGCTGGGTATATTAAAGCGATTCGAATCGTCGGTGCTCCACGATATGGGAGCCGTGATCCGAGTCCCGGCATCGTAGTAATAATGAAAGTCTGAGTATGAGAGTTTTGAACCCGGCATATGTTTGATAAGTGATTGTTAAAGTAAGGATTGGCTTAGTCTCTTTTTCGCAAAGGGTGTCTTTTGATCTTGCTAAAGTCTCACCTTGATTCCTATTAGCCAAAGATCCCCGAGTCTTCTCCCCACTTTTTGGTCGGGTAAGTCTTATGGAGTACTTTTGTACTCAGGGTTTGTTCAACCCCTGTTGCAGGTGAACCGCATGGACAAGAGTGCTACGGCCCTTGTTGTATGACGGTTGTCGAAGAAGTAACTGATGAGGAGTGAATTGAGTGGCCTCTGGGCAGGGCACCTTGGTTGTGTGATATGTAATAAAGTTATATAATAAAGTTATATAATGATACTTCCGCTGGTTTGTAATAATAACACTCTGGTTTGTATAAGTGTTACAAAATGTTTGTAAATTAAGTTATTGTAAGTCTTCCGCTACTCTGGTATTTTGTATGAAAACTGTTGTAATACTGTGATGTATCCGTAAGTATCGATCCCGAGTGATTGTGGTTTATCGGGGATCCACCCGACGGAACATTCTAGGTTATATGGTATATAAGCATGGTTGACTGAGGTCTTAGGGACAAGGTCGGTGCTTGTGGGCCATATAATTTAGAAGGTTCTGCCACAATTACAGGGGAAGGTCAACGGTGGTTTTCAAGGGAATCCTCAAGGAATTTATTTGGAAGGAATGCAAGGGATTTGGGAGGAGATTATTTGGAGGGGAATTCCGGAAAGAGATCGAGAGGGAATATTCTGGTGCCAAAATAAATTCTAGGACAAACATACAAGCAAACAAGCAAGACAACTAATCAAACATTCACGCACATGATTAAAATGCATATGGTGAATTTTGATGCAAGGGTTTTAGAAAAGGTTTTTAAATACGGTTTTGGCAGAAAATAAACTAATCAAGTTTTAATTTGTTGTAAATTATAAAAAGTTCAAATTTTTAGTGATTTTTAAAATGATGCAAAAACACGGGTGTTACAGTTCCAGAAATAATTGAGTGGGACATGGATTCTATAAGACCAGAAGTAAAACTATTCTACTCCATTCAGGTCCTTTGACATGCACTTTCTTTTTCCACATTGTTTACCTGATCATCCTAGTCATGTTTCTGCATTGCCATCAATTCATACTGGATGTTAAGTTACTTGTTGCTCCGTTAAGAATTACACAAGAATTACACATCCAGTAGTACTGTCACTTATCCTAATACCTTTTAAAGCACCATTGTACTCATGGACAGCAAAAAGAGTTAAAATCAACTTTGCACCAGGCAATTGACTAATGTGGATGGCATCTTATTTGGGAAAAAAAAATACTCCTAATCCTTGACTTCTCAAGGAGGCCATCAGTCATTGCTAAATGACTGACTCTTCAATCAAAGTGCTATTGAAATTTGAAATTGTCTAGTTGCCTACACTTTAACAATCTGTCTGATACATCGAACTTCTAAGGTCAACAAAGAAGTACCAAGCCATCTTTTTTCTTTTTTTTTTGCGATTAAAGTACCAAGCCATCTGATGCCTAAAAATTTGAACTACTACACAACTTCCATCTAGCTGACTCTAAATACCAAGCCATCTCATTGACAGGGATCAAAATGTGTTATTTGCCCATAAAATAGAGTACAAAATGACCAAAAAATAATGGATCCCTGTCATAACAACTAAAGTGTGGCATAAATTGGAAGCTAGCAAAAAGCAAAAATAATGGATCCCTGTAATACATGTTTAATTTCTTTTTGAAAAGGATCGGGCCTTACTAAGCCGCTTACCCTACATTCAAGTTCCTAGACATGCTACAAATAAGTGCATATGTCAGGTATTATTTGGCTGCATAAAAACTTGAGATGCCAGTGCCGCTTTACTGATTATACCTTGATGGCCTGAATGTTTGTTTGTGGACGTTTGATCCCAACTCTAGCTTCAGGGAGTCCTTGACTCAAACCAACAAGGATCTGAAGATTAAAAGAAACAAAGAGAAAAATAATTTGTGAAAGGGATGATATCACAGTACATAGCATACAAGTGAAACTGAAATGATGAGACTGCAACCAACAAGAATGTAAAGATTGAAAGAAACACAGAAAAAACTAAGTTGTGAAATGGCATCATCTCAAAGTACATGTTTAAAGCCTAAACACCATGAAACTGCACTGGCTTTGAATTCCCCTGAAATGACACAAAACCATGTTTAAAGCCTGAACACCTTGATCTGAGGTAGGCTCAACTTAGTTGGATATGCAGTACTAATTCCTCAATACCAACCAGAATCGAAAAGAAAGCAAAGAGTATTGACACTTCATAACTATGCAGGTGTTTAATAGATAGAGATAATTGGATTATTAGTACTCCAAACGTCAGGCTTCACATAATTATTGGAAATCAATTCAGCTAAATGACTTGCCAGTGCAACAGAAGTACTCTAGTAGCATGCTAGTATGCTCAATCGGCTAGGTTCTGAACCAGCCATTCAGGACACGGAATCTTGCTGATCCAGTAGCAATTGGCTTCAATTAAGTATCAGTTAATACATCCATAAAGATCGATTGCCCTCAAATTATTTTTAGTACTTGTGATAAGATCAGATCAGATCGGATAAGAGAAGGGGTGGCACACCAGCTGGGTGCGGCAGCGACGGCGTGGAGGCAGTGGTGCAGGTCAGAGAGGCCGGCGTCGTGGCGTACGTACAGCGGGCACTCGGCGCGAAACTACGACATCGCTCGTCCGGTGCCTCGTCCGTCGCCTGGTGCCTCGTCCTGCTGCGCAACGGAGGCCCCTGTTCCAAACACAAATCATAGATGGTCGATTTCATAGAAAACAAGGGCTAGGGCTAGGAACATTCAGATCAAAGCAGAAGCAAGTATCACCTGGACAATGCGCGACCGTCCTGCGGCGCAACGGAGGCCCCTGTTCCAAACACAAATCATAGCTGGTCGATTTCATAGAAAACAAGGGCTAGGCTAGGAACATTCAGATCAAAGCAGGAAGCAAGTATCACCTGGACAATGCGCGACCGTTCGTGGACTTCCTGTGACTTCGGCTCGGGCGGGTCGGGAATGGGTGACGGTGGCGTTATTTGGGGATGGCCAGTGGCGGTGTTGCGGCGTGGGCGGCGTCGGAGACCGGCAAGGACTTGGTGGCTAGCGGCGGCCTGTGTGTGGCGCGCAGCAGCGTGGGGCGGCGCCGGAGACCGGCGAGGGCTTGGTGGCTGGTGGCGGCGCGGCGGGTCGAGGTTGGGGAGCAGGGGTTAGAGGGACCTCGGGGCTCGGGAACCATCCTGGAGGTAGGCAGCGTCGGGCGGCATAGGGTTTTGAACCCCGTGGCGGCTAGTGCGGAGGCGGCGAAGCGTCGCGGGAAAGGAGAGCGCCTCGCATGGAGACCGGAGCGTTATTGGTGCCGGCCAAGGCCCGGGATTTCTGGCCGCAAGATCTCGCGAGGGTTGATTAAGAGCCTTAGATTTTAATGATGTTGGATTTCTCGGTGCATTTTGTAGTGTGTGCAATAGTTGGAGACTCTCAAATGGGGATGTATTTTTGGGTGGACGGAGTATAATTTAACTATTCCATTATAGTAGAGATATAACTCGCCACATAGTTTAAAAATTAAACTTGCCACATATAAGATCATGTAGTTTTCAATTTTCATTTTGTTTTAGTTTAATGAGTTATAAATTTTATTTGTCTAGTTTTCCTTTCAGTCTAATGAGTTATGAGTTTCATTTATTAGTTTATGTGCTCTTTATAGTCTCAGTTTTTTAATTTTAGTTTAATTTTCTAATTTTTATTTTTATTTTTAGTATCATGTTTTATTTTTCTCATTTTTTCTTTAGTTTTCATTTGTCAATTTCAATTTAATTTTCTAGCAACTTCATTCCAATTTTAGTTTTTATTTTCTAGTCATCATTTTTGGTTTTAGTATCTGGTATTTTTAGTTTCAGTAATTTATTTTTCATTGTGTTTACCTTTATTTTCATTTTCTTTTTTTTTTCCCAATTTTAGTTGTTTTCGATTGTCAATTTTTGTTTTAGAGTGTCAATTTTAGTTAATTTCTGGTTATTTTAGTTTTAGTTTTATGTTTTTATATTATTTTTATTTTTTACTTTAGTTTTCCGTTTCTATTTGTCAATTTTAGTTTAATTTTAGAGTAGCAACTTTAGTATTACATGGTATTGATGTTTTTGTCTCGAGCCTGTATATACTATATTTCGTTTGTCTCTTTTTTAAGTATCGTTGTGGGTTTTCATACCACAAGTTTGACTCGATTTGTCGAAAATGCATGCAATATTTATGTCTTCAAATAAATTTGTTAAAAACTAGATCCAAAGATCTTTTGATAATACTAATTATGATACTAATCGATGATATTTAGTATTTATTAAAATTATCGGCATTTGTTTCTTAGGGAAGCGCAAGCGACAGTTAAAAACGGTCGGAGGGAGTATGTAACAAGTTTAGTACTCTCTCCGTTTCAAATTATAAGTCACTTTGACTTTTTTAGTACATCTTTTTTACTATGTATCTAGATATAATAATATGTCTAGATATATAGCAAAATGAATGAATAAAAAAATTAAAGTGATTTATAATTTGAAACGGAGGGAGTATATTTTTAGAGTAGCAACTTTAGTATTACATTGTATTAATGTTTTGCCTCGAGCTTGTATATAATATGTAACAGGTTTAGCATATTTTTTAGAGTAGCAACTTTAGTATTACAATATTAATAACTCTTTTGATAAATCTGCTAGCACATATTATACATAAATTGCTACTAAAATAAAATTATTCAAACACATGCAAGTGGGGTCTAATTTTGTTCGTCTCGTCACGTAGAGCACACCGGTGCTGACAGAATTGAAAACGAATACATCACTCAAAAGTTACAGCAATTAAAAAAATTGTTTTGATTTTTTCTGCTTACGTCACCTTACATGAGCTTGCATGCATGCAGTAGTATGCGGGTCGGCACATGTAGTAGGATCCACCACATGCAGCAGGTCCGGGAGTAAAAATGCGGAGTAGGATGGAACTGGAGGCGCGCATCATGCGCGAGTCGGGGTCGCGGCTGTCATCTCGCGCGACGGGTCGCGCAATATCCTCGTCCAAATTTGTAGTATGTTCTTTCTTTGAAAAAAAGGAAATCTATGTTCCTTGGCCCATGCACTATTCTTCCTATTTCCTGGATGGCTCGTGGCAATTGCGATCTCACACTGTCGTCAGGACTCATCGTTCTCCCATATGTCGTTGTCTACGTGGATTCTGAAAAGGCATACTCGTCTCAAATATTAAAAGAATATTATTTCTCCATAAAGATGACTCTACCGATCCAAACACGCCTTTGAATCTAGCAAGGGTCGCTTGCTTGCTTGCTTGCATCCCGTCCCAGAAGGCCAGAACCAAACATTTGATATACTCCTAGATAAGTTGTGATCGTTAGAAATATTCTATAGGATACGATACTAGGATTTCTTTGTTAACCTGTGTGATCCTGGCTGGTTAAATTGTACTCCTCTAGGTTAGCACGTAGATGAATCTTTCTTCCATCCATGTACTTAAATAAAATAGGATTGTATCTCAAAATAGCATGCAATCGCGCGACCTTAGGGAAAGAGGGACGCGTTCCACCAAATTAGTAATCTGCATGCATCGGACACGGACACACCGTAGTCCGCTTCCGTGTCACGAATGGACTATTGATCCGAACGGGAGAAAACTCACGACCAGCCACGCGCGCCCGCCCGCCGCATATAAAACCTGATTAACCCGATCCAGCAAAGCCAAGCTCGAGACGTGGGCATCAATAATCTCGTCGTCTTTCCCAGAGATCGCCGCCGTCGCCCACAACGAAGAACGACGTGGTCGGCCACAGCAGGTGTTAGCTAGGCTAGCCATGGCGCTTGAAGCGAAAAAGCATCGACGCCGCCGAGGGCTGCGGCGCCGGCGGCCACGCCACGCCGCCCGCCGTCGCGCGAACGGGTGCGGGTTCTTGACAACGCCCCGCGGCCGGCGGCATGTGCTCCAAGTGCTACCGCGAGCACGCCACCGGGCGCCACGGCGACGGCGTCCCGCCACGGCTGCTATTTTTCGACACGACGCCGCCGGGCGGAGAAGAAGCCCAAGATCGCTGGCCCGCCTCCACCGCCATCGCGTCCTCCCCTCGACGGAGGCGCCGATGCAAGGCCCGGCCTCGCCCACGGAGCCGCAGCCGGGTGGTCAACCGGCCGCCGGGCGGAGAATCGGTGCCCGACGTGCCGCAAGAAGGTCGGCTCGGCCGGGGTTCCGGTGCTGCCGCGGGGACACCTTCGCGGGGCGTGCACCGCTACGCTGAGAAGCACGCCCGCGCCGACTACAAGCGCCGCCTCGAGCAGATCGCCAAGAACAACCCGCCGTGGTCGCCGACAAGATCTCCGTGATTTGAACAAGGTAGCACGGAGGAATGTCGTGGGACCACCACCCGGTGGGCCCAAGTGTCGAACAGTCGGCGTTGGCTATCGTTGGCCCCTTCGCTACAAAAGGCAGCAAGGGAAGCTAAACGGATTATCAACCAAAATATCGAACTCTACTTTATCTTTATCTTTATCTTTAGTCAGTATCGTAGTTTATCTGCTCATCTTCCTCCCTACCTCTCTTCCTCCCTCTCTTGTGCCCGTTTGTGGATCCTTCTAGAAACCGTTGCAGTGAGATTAGTAGCCCAGAGTTGGGGTTGCTAACAATTGGTATCAGAGCCACCGATTCTTATCATGGATTCCTCCCTCGAGCTTGCCTTCGGCGAGATCCTCAGGAAGCTTGACGAGCTCGACGCCGGATGGAGCGCGGAGCTTCGCGGACCATGGCCGTCTTTGGAGAGCAAATGGGCGCCACCGCCGAAGTTCCACACCGGCGGTCTCGAGCGGTCCGCGCGACGCAGCTTCGTGGTTGCCGACAACCGGGGTGGGCTATTCGAGGAGCCCGAGCATGCCTCGGTGGAGCGCGACGACGACCTCTCCGCCATGGACGTCTTCAGCTCGGCCCAGATCCGCAACGGGCACGAGCTCTACTCCACCGTCCCCGTCGTCCGCGAGCCTACTCCCGTGCTCGACGCCGACTCCGCCATCCCCGACGCGCTCCCAAACGTCGCCCTCTGGGATCTCATGTCCCTGCCTCGGGCGCCGCCGCCGCAGCCGATGAGCTCTCGGCCGCGGAGGTCACGCCGCGACATCTCCATCGACTCCGATCTTTGCCTCTACCGATGAGCCCAGTCCGGAACCGAGGTGGACCAAGTCACCGTACTCGGCGACACCACCGACTTTGACCGCCTCGGCGTCCTTCCCGATGTGCTCCTCCGCAACATCGTCTCTCTCGCCTCCCGTCAAAGGCTGCCGGGGACGCATGGCGGTGCTCTCTCGCCGGAGGCCTCTGCAGCGCGCCGTCCCCGCCCGTGTCATTTGGAGCGCTCCGACCCCATCTTCCGGATGCTGTCCCTCAAAGGGCGAGATCCGCGACATCAACGGCATCGGCCGAGGCTGCCACCGCCCGGCAAGCCGCTCCTCCTCACCACCCGGGCCGGAAGCTGTTGTCAGCCCGAAGATGCGGATCGATGTGCAACCCTTATGCGAGCCGGCGGCGTGTTCCCTTAAATCCAGCCACCCTCACAGTTCTCTCGGCAAGCCGTGCTAAGCTCCGGCTTCGTGCCCCCCCACCGCCTGCGCATGGGTCGAGGCCCGCGCCGACGAAGACTCCCTCCATGGCTCCGGTGCGGCGGCCGCCGTCCTCGACCCGTCCGCGCTCTGCCCACCGCCAGGCGCGGCACACCATCGGGTTCGCGCACCTCCTCGCCGGCGTGGCGGGCGAGCTTGTGGAGCCCTTCGTGCGGCTCTCTACCAACCTCGCCGGCGTACTCCGCCAAGCGCCTCGACCGAGTTCCACGATCTCTGCCCGGCGTCACGGCCAACATCTCCGCCCCCACCGGGCTCCGGCCACCAGGCTATTCTGGGACTCCCTCCGGGCCACCGTCGACGCCGTCCTCTCTATGTGACCCCTCTGCGCTCTCACCGAGGAGCTGTGTCCGCCCCACGCCACCTCGCCCCTCCCTGCGGCCAGCGTGCTGGTGCCATGCTTCTTCAAGGAGCTTGGCCAATGGAGGTGGCCCGCCCCAGATGCTCTCCGACATCGAGCGCCGCCGCTACTCCACCACGAGTAGCGTCCTCACCGCCCCGGATGCTGCTTGAACACATCGTGCTCACCCGCTCATGCAAAGAATGGTGTTCGACAAAATGTGGAGCCGCAATTCCTCTACTACGTAACTTTGCGCTAGCAAAGCTTGTCTGCTCGGCCCCATTCCGGGAAGCGAACGATTTGTGCTTGGTCAGTGACCTCAAGGATTTAGCAGTGTGCGGAGAGAGCAGGTACCTCATTACATTTTTCGATACTCATTTGATTGGTGTTCAAATGCTGGCCTGTGTCACCAGGGTTCCCCCCGATGGGAATGCATTGGAGGTCTGGATTATTCTGTTGCAGCAACCATGGCCTCCGTTTGTTGTTCTTCCACTCCGGCCGACACCCGCCCATCCTTTAGTCCGTGTCGACAACCGGACGCAATACTAGTTCAATCCACAAGTGTCCAATGCAGCTCCTCTCCGGTGTAATCAATCAGCAATATTGGAAGCACCACGATGAGGTCCAAAGTGGATGTCGTTTACACCGGGCTGTCATCACACTTTCAACTTGCCTGAACTCACAACTTGTAACCTCGGGATATTGCCGCATCCATTCACCGCACATGTAAATCCCCCCAAAGAGCGTTCTACTATTCCGGATCGAGGTTCTCTGTTAACTCGACCGCAACAACACAATGCTATTATGCAGCCAAGCGTGGTGGTTCTGTTTTGACTCAAAGATGGTCTCTTTCTCGGTTCTTATTTTGGCCGAGACCCACATAATTATGGTGTTGTTTAGACAGTTAGTGCTTCTACTACCCGGAGAGTCTATTGATGCAAGATTGATTGGGTTCAAAGATTGATGTCCGGACCGAGGCACATGGACATGACACAAGGGCATTATCTATGAAGTCGCTACATGTTTCCGATAATAGTTTTGTGCTACCGATGCTTTGGTTGGAGCTATTCTTGGCCAGATGCTACTGCTACTTGGTGTTGACAAATGGGGCCTGAATATCCTACCTGCATACATTCACCAAGGAGTGTTTACGTGGGCCGGTGTACATGTCGTAGTGACAATCACATTTGCTGAAACCGAGCAACACTTTGGACCTTCCTAGTAATGGTTTGGCATTCTAATTGGTCGTGTTCTCGCTTGCTCGAAGCCACCATGGGAGCTACCTGCATTGGTCGAAATCATAGATGCTACCCTTGATGATGTGTTCGATGATGAGGCACATGAGCATGAAGAAGAAGATGCCGACCTTGCTGGATCAACGGTGCTAAATGCTTTGCAGCCTCCACATGCACTGCCCAAAGAGTTTGGACAACTTTCCAAGACAAAATTGAAGAACCAGGTGATCGTTCAGTTCACTTGGGATCCTGGTGGCTTCAAAATTCTCTATCGGCTTGGGGGCAAGCCGAAGCTTAAGAAGGGGAAATGTCGTGGGGACCACCACCTGGTGGGCCCAAGTGTCAGGAACAGGCTGGCGTTGGCTATCGTTGGCCCCTTCTGGCTACAAAAGGCAGCAGTGGAAGCTAAACGGATTATCAACCAAAATATCAGAACTCTACTTTATCTTTATCTTTATCTTTAGCTGTATCGTAGTTTACTGTTCATCTTCCTCCCTACCTCTCTTCCTCCCTCTCTTGTACCCAGTTGTGGATCCTTCTAGAAACTATTGCAAAGTGAGATTAGTAGCCCGAGTTGGGGTTGCTAACAAGGAAGAACTAGCGATGCCCCGGTGTGATCGATACAAGAGCTTGCGCAAAGATCGGACTCTGCCGTTTAATTTTGGTTTTGTAAATATTTATTTAGTCAAAATCCATTGATTGACCGATGTATCGGTTATAGCTAGTAGGTTCGCTGGTTGGTCGACGGCCGCCCGGCGCGGCGCCATCACCGACCACCGTGTGGGGCGGGGCGTAGATCCTTTCATGTCTGTCTCCATATGAACACCGCGAACGTAGGCTAGCGTAGCGTAGGTAAGATTAACGTAGCCAAGTAGGCTACATTGTCTTCCTGCGTGCATACGAGATTGCCCATAACATGACTCGCGCACGCGAATGAGCTCATCGTGCTTCAAAGGAATCTATGAGTAAGAAAATCCAACCTCGTGTATCGGGTTCCCGAACATAGAAAATGTGTTCCTCTCGAGAATCACCCACCTGGGTTATATTAGCCGGTTGTTGGCACTGAAAGCCAAATGTTAAAAATACATACTAGTTTGGAACCAACTCCTCACGGATTACATGAGGTATTACTTTTACATTGAGTTTGCTAAAACAAAGCACAAAGTGTCCACCACTAAACTGTCCTTCCTCGGCAATCTAGCTTTCCACAAGAGGGTTTAAGACTTGCGGTCGCTAAGGTACCTGAAATTGTGGTTACATCATCTCTAAATACCACGTGGTTACGCTATCTCCGAATACCACGTGGTTCCTCGCGATCCGCTTCCAAATGTGCCAGCCAGCCCAAGCGAAGAACTTCAACATCTGCTACTAGATTGAACATTAACATCAAGAGATCCAAATTTGATAGCCGGTCTTTGCTTCAAGGTAGGGCAAATTTCTTAGCCGGAGGACTGCAAACAATCTTTCTAGCAAAACCGACTCTCTTAACTGAATTTGCTTTGACAAACCGCTTTTGAGCTTTTGTGAGCACCTTGGACCATTTTTTCTCTTTCTTCCTCCTCTCATAACCTTTTCTCTCTTTTCCCAATTCGAGCACCATTACTCCGAGATGAAAATAAACATCAAATACATGCCCGATGACTCTTCTAAGATTGTAAACAGAGAAACCCACCGTTTTGCAGGATACAGGAAAACGAAAGTGATTCTTGCTAACTTCAAGCACATGAAAAAACGGGGCATGTCCTCCCAAGCAGGACTCAAGAATGAGGGCAACACTTTCTTCTGTCATCCGAACCAAGGAACGACGAAACGTAGCTAATAGGAAGAAAGAACCACGAGAGCTGGGGGATTCATGATGCACCTTTGTCTTGAAGCGATGGCGTACCTCCTGTTCGAAATCCTCCCCTATTGTGAAGTCCAGTTTGTGCCGCTCGAGCCACCCTCGCCCAAGGTCGCGAGATCTGGAAGGGAGAGTGAGGATGTAGCCGGAGCAGCCGCCGCGAAGGCCTTGACTGTAGTAGACCCCCCGGCCGCCATGGAAGGCACTGCCTCTGAAGGAGACAACTCCCCCGCCGCTGCTTCCAGAGGTTTGCACGAAAGTGCAAATAGTCCCGACGATCCTTTTGTTAGCAACCCAACTGGATTGGCTAACAAATAACTCAAATCAAGTAGCTGGATACAAGATCTCAGGGGAAGAGAGATTGAATCAGAGAAGAGAGGGAAAGGAGCCCTGGGTACAAGGAAGAAGATAAACAGTAACAACTAGGAAAGAGTAATTGATTTGATATTTTGGTTGATGCCTGACTTGGCCTCCACGAGTCCCTTTTGTAGCTGGCTCCCACTTGCCTGTCCTTAGGGCCCACATGGCTAGCGTCCCTGACATTCCCCCCTCCTTGAATTGCGGCTTGCCCTCAAGCCGCAGCATTGATCGTCCATGCTCTTGATGGAGGAAGCATTCGAGGTGCAATTGTCCCCATGACGTCCATTGCCAAGTCTCTTGAGAGCAAAAGCCGCAAATCGAAGCTCAACACCACAAACAAGACATCGGTAGCAATCCGTTCGCTTCATTCTTCTTTCAACCAGCCAGAGCATCCAAAGATATTATGAGAGCCCCCAAGCGATGTAGAATTTCGGCACCACCAGGATCCCATGCCATGTTCAAGTCCGAATCATTGAAACCAGTCCGCCGTCATACCGGACACTGGTAATTGACGCTCCTTCCACTTTAGCCGATTGTCCTTGCCAATTCCACTAAGATGCATAGAGAACATTGGTTTTCCACCATACGTGAATAGTTCCCGTGGTGCTCAAAGCGTCCCGATAGGACACTCTTCAAGAGATTAGGAGAAACATCACCACGGCACATGTTATCGAGGATACAACAATTTCAGAATCGTGCCTTCCTTGGCATGCATCCTTGAGTATGTCTCCATGCACCTACAAAGAAGTAATGTTGGCATGAAAGTTTCATGAAGTCAACACCTGCGTACTTATTGAAACTGCAGTCATGGAGGCCACCTAGAAATGTTTCATGACTTTGTTCTTCCTTGTAGCTAATCATCCACTGAATGACAAACTCTGCCGGTACCACTTCTCCAACAGCCCAAACATCTATCAGCCCCATAAGACTATCAGAATGGCATATGGCTGCTGCGTCATCCCAACCAATATGAGAAAGTGCAGAATTCTGAAGCCACTGTACCCACTCATAAACAACTTCTTGCAATCTTGAAACAAGATTGTAGTTGAACCAAGCTAGCATTTCCACAACTTCCACCTCATGCAGCAGTGCATTTGGAGTTCTCCAAATTGTAGCGCCAACATCGAACAAGGAAGCATTTCCACTACTTGTTATTTAGTAGGAAGAATAGAGAAGTAGAATCCCATTGAGATAACTGAAACAAATCCACTTCCAGATTGTTGGCCAATGCCAAACAGTAGTGCATTTTCAGTAATAGTGATACTCTTTCCAAAAATAGCATCCACTTCACCAAGTTGAACAAGCAGCGAGCAAGATAACTAATTACCTTGTTAACAGACAATTCCTTGATGCAGCCTGTATGCTCAACAATCCAAAGACAATAATATCATAGATACAACAATCCAAAGACAATATCATAGCTTCGATTTGTTGCCTCAAATGCAAACGTGCATGACTACTCGCTCTATAGCAAGCAATGGCTCAATCAAAGACTTTGTAATCGAGCACTCATTTCCTCAAATGTCATCCGGTAATCATCGCCTTTAGTGGCACCGCTACCCAACAGAACAACACTCATCCAAGATGCAGAGGTGAGGTTGGTGATATACCTTTGCTGCAATGCATCGAACTCCACTTGAGCATTTATCAAGGCAGATGAAGGCTTGCTTGCAATAGTCACCATGGCGACCACATGCTTTGGGGTGCGCCGTTGTAGTCGTTGAGGACTTGAGTCGAGCAGTTGGTGGGTGCGCACAAGCAGCTCTCGGCGTTCTTGACGAATTCATCGTGGGCGAGCAGCGGGCCGGGGAAACGAGCTCGCGATCCTTGGCGAATCGCTGTTTCGTGGCTCGCTCCGCCAGCGCCTCGAGACAGCCCGGAACACGCTGTCGCGAGCAGGGGATGGCGCTGCACACCGCACCGCCCGGAAACTCAGCGCCGCGTTGCTGCAAGCTCCCCCCGCGAGCGCGGGGGAGGAACGCCCGCAGCCAGGAACGCCGTGCTCGAAGTGGTGAAGCGCGACGCCGCCATCGGGGGCCGGAAGCCGTAGTAGATGGCAATGTCCTTGAGAAGCATCAGCGTGGAGTGGGCGCGGCTCATCTTGGCGGCGAAGTGCAGAGGCGTGTTGCCGTTGACGTCTACGCCGATTGGCGCTGCCTCGGTGCCATAGGCGTTGGTGTCGACGAGCACCGAGACGAGCCCGTCCGAGACGGCCTCCGCTGGGCCGAATACGATGGCGCAGATGGAGATGGGGATGGAGGCTTTGGCCGCGGCGGCGGCGGGCGACCATACCCCATCGCCAACGGCGAGGAGGGAGTCGATGTGGTCCGCGACGCCGGCAGAGATCGTGGAGCTCGGTCGAGGCGTTGGCGGAGTACGCGGCGTGGAGGTGCGCGAACCCGATGGTGAGCCGCGCCGGCGGGCAAGCCAGCCGGCTGGCTCGAAAATCGAGGACGGCGGTCCGCACACAGAGAGCCATGGAGGCCGTCTTCGCCGGGCGCGGGCCTCGACCGCGCGGCGGCGGTGGGGCACGAGCGAGCCAGCACGGCTTGCCGAGAGAACTGGGCGAGGGCGGCCGACAGAAGGGAACACACCGTCGAAGCTCGTATAAAAGGGTTGCGCATCGATCCGCACCTTCTCACGCTTGACAGCTTCCCGGCCCGGGTGGTGAGGAGGAGCGGCTTCGTCGGGCGGTGGCGGCATCGAGTCGATGGAGATGTCGCGCGTGACCTCCTGGCGCCGTCGGCCCAGGCTGCGGGCCGGGCGGTGCCCCGAGGCGGGACGTGAGATCCCGGAGGGCGGCGCTTTAGAGCCGCGTTGGGGATGGAGGAGGCGGCGTCGAGCACGGGAGCAGGCTCGCGGGGCGACGGGGACGGTGAAGTTGAGGGTCGCGTCCGTTGCGGATCCGGGAAGAGCTGAAGACGACCATGGCGGAGAGTCGGGGTCGCGCTCCTCCGAGGCATGCTCGGGCTCCTCGAACAGCCCACCCCGGTTGTCGGCAACCACGAGCTGCGTCGCGCCGGACTGCTCGAGACCGCCAGTGTGGAGCTCGACGGTGGCGCCCCGCTGCTCCAGCAACGCCATGGTCCGCGAGAAGCTCCGCTCCATCCGAGCATCGAGCTCGTCGAGCTTCCTGAGAATCTCGCCGAAGGCAAGCTCGAGGGACGAATCCATGGTGAGAATCGGTGGCTCTGGTACCAATTGTTAGCAACCCAACTGGATTGGCTAACAAATAACTCAAATCAAGTAGCTGGATACAAGATCTCAGGGGAAGAGAGATCGAATCAGAGAAGAGAGGGAAAGGAGCCCTGGGTACAAGGAAGAAGATAAACAGTAACAACTAGGAAAGAGTAATTGATTTGATATTTTGGTTGATGCCTGGGCCTCCACGAGTCCCTTTTGTAGCTGGCTCCCACTTGCCTGTCCTTAGGGCCCACATGGCTAGCGTCCCTGACACCTTTTCTCCGGCCGCCGACGAGGTGAAGATCCCGTCGGAGGCATGGATTTTCGCCGTAAACGCCCCGCCACCTGTAGGGTCGCCCTCGGAGTCGCCCTTGGGGTCACTCACCATTTTCTATTCCTAGATAGATTATGTTTTACTGATCATACATCTTGAAGGAATGCAGAGGGGGCATTAGTTTATTTATTAGGGACGAAGAGAATATCAAATTGTACTATTTTTTATAATAATTATGTGCTTTTAATGTAGTGATGCTTGAATGAGCTAGTGGGCCCTACATATGAGAACAGAGAATCACTCGTTTCACGCTGTAGTGGGAGGCATCACTAGTGGGCTCCCTTGTTTTCAGCTTTTTATGTCATGTCTCTTCTCTCATAGCTGCATGCAAATTAAATATTTGTTTATTGAATTGGCTTCAACCAGTGTATGTGCTCCCTCCGTTTTAAAAAATATGCAATTTTGACATTTCGAGAAGTCAAATATTATGAACTTTGACTAAAATTATATGAAAAAATATTTAAATTTATGAGACAAAATAAATATCATTAGATTGGTTATGAAATATATTTTTATAATAAATTTATTTCGAGACATAAATACTAATACCTTTTACTATAAAATAAGTTAAAATTGACATAGTTTGACACGTTTTCCATAATTATCGCATGTTTTTTTTGAATGGAGGAAGTACTTGCCTCACTTAACATAATGACATATTTTTTATAATTATCGCATGTTTTTTTTTTTTTTGAAATGGAGGGAGTACTTGCCTCACTCCAGTTAGCTTCAATCGAAGTTGGCATCGAGTGGGAGGAGCTGTGTCCAAATCTTCTCTTCTCTCTCTCCGTTTTTAGCACTACACACACACACACGGCAGAAGGCCACCAACCCACATGGCCGGCCCCATTGTCCTCGCCGCCGCCCCCCAAACCCAACACACACAACTCCGCCCCCCCCCCCCACCCCCTCTCCGCCGCCCGTAGTGGCGGCCGACGCACACCAGCCCGGTGGGCGGCGCACTCTGGGCAAGGTTGCGTGCGAATCGCGGCAGCGGGGCGCTCTAGGCGAGGGCGCGAGGCAGCGGCGCGTGCGCAGCCACCAACGGGCGGCCGAGGCGGCGGGCGCCGACCGCATGCAAAGCTGCAGCGCTGGAGCACCGGAGGGTGGAGCCGCCGAGGCCGCAGCCAGAATTGTGGAACTGCTGTGAGCCTGTGACCTGGGAGGCCGACGGCCGGATGCTTGCTGCTGATTGGAGTACATGACTAACCGGCGACAGCGATTTCAAAATGTAAGTTAATTTTTTAATTGGCTTACTGTTTAAATATATTGTCGATTGTAATTTGCCTATGTTTATGAAACATTGAGACTGATAGGGTGGCAAAGACGGTCATAGTTGCGTAGAGTAATTTACTGATTTGCCAATGTTTATCATTATATTGTTTCAAATCCTCTGTATATTTTGATGTTGCCATATTGATATATTGAACCATTTGTATTATATATGTTATAAACAATTTCAAATCATGCTCGATTCTAGGTATATATGCTATCATGTTCAATTACGTGCTATATCTGCTATATATTATACAATTACTGCTATGTGGTATATTGTCAACAACGACCATTTTGTTTTACTTTTGTTTATGCACTGAAATCTATTTTTAATTGCACATTTCTGCACAAGCCATGTTACCCTATACATACCTTTCCAATTTTTGCATTTATGCCCCATTCTCTCAATTGTTGTCACTGGAATCTGAGTTCAAAGTGGTTTGATTGTTGCAGTATGTAACCCACTGTTCCAAGTGCCTTAAATCCTGCTTAGTGATGGTTCTTATGTTGCCCGCAAAGTTTTGTGGTAGCCCTGGCACATAATCACATAATTTTGATGGCAGCGCTCTGTCAGCACATTTATCCTTTCTGTGGCAATGGTTTATTCACAAAAGTTTAGAACAAGCTTTAAACATAAAAAAAATTATTTGTCTGCATCTTCTGAGCAAATAGTCCAATAAGGCATCTCATATGTTATAACAGTACAAGTTCCAAAATTTTATACTTCACTATCTCGAGGTGGGGGCCTTCACAAACAAAAATAGAGCCCAAATCATCCACAACACGGTCCATGACTGCACTCATATGTCCTGCACACTGGCACCATCACATATACCAGCTGCAACATTTTCCAGAGAACAATTCCCCTGGGTGCTCAACGCTGGAGCATGGGGTGTTGCGAAGCCCCATTTTGATTAGGGTGCTTGTTTCTGCACCTAGTACTATAAATATACCATTGTTCCCTTTTTAGATGAAAAGTTAGAGGGCCCATCTTAATTTATATTGTGAGTTTAAATAGGTTGGAGCAATTTAGCTCATAGCATCCCTAGATGTATGGTGTAGCTATTGTAACGGTCGGGGATGAGGTGTCCCTTCCTTCCTAGTCTTATCTAAACGCTGAAAACTTGGAATCAAGAATTATAACGCTGAACATCAACTTCGCCTCATAGTGTCACTGTCAATGGAATACAGGTTGGGCTTGTTTGGATCGGCTAAGGAAAATTGTTAGCCGGAGCTAAAAATTACCCAGCTAACTATTAGCATGTGCATATTTGCATTCCAGGCTAACAGTGCATATGTCGCTAGCAATGAACTACTAGATCAACCACCCGGCCCAACCCAACAGCAGCAGAAGTCGGGCAACATCCTCATAGTATCAGCTCCCATGCATCACAGCCTCACAGCACGAACACACAATTACACATCCCAGTAAAATCAAGTAGAGTCTGATCTACGCCTGCCGCCGTTCGCTAGTTCAAATAGGTGTGCGGGGAGAAGCTACTGAGTACTTGGTGAAGGTCGCAACGAGGTGGCAAGGCCAAACCTAGCCGGGCCGGTACAATCCTATCCCCCACGTAAGGCGGGTACACACCTAGGAGTTTGAACAAAGATCCATCGCAAAAATTCCTTCAAAATCGAGTTGAAACCACATGATTTCATCCACACATTCGCCACTCGACACTTGTTTTTATTCCCCCCCCCATTGTTCATGACTTCTTGTTTACAAGACGACAACTCACCATTGCTACCTCATCTTCTCGTACATCGAGCTAACACACGTAGAAGTTCAGCATGTCATGCCGTTTAGTGTTTTACGCACCATTTAAGCTCTCTCACCATGGGCGGGCGCCCGCTGGATCTATGCTTTAGCGGTGGTTGTTGGGCTAGCAGAGGACACGCTTTCCAGGTATCTCTCGACGACATCTAGGCCGCAGAGCTCCTTGACGACGATGCATAGTTGCCGGCACATCCATCCGAACGTGATGGCAGAATTCGGCGACCGATGCATACCGAGAATTCCTTCCTAGCAGCCCCGATGGCCTCCCTCATTGCACAGTGCACCGAGGAAGCTAGAAGAAGCGGAGGCTCACCCGATGCCGCAAACAAAGATCCGAAGCCCATTATGACAGACAGCAATTGTTGGTGAGTTCAAATTTGAACTAACACATGCGTGAGAATGTGAGGGATTGAATTGTGAGAAAGGGCTCACCTTTGGAAGAGAGGACGCGCTTCTTGTCACGTGCGCCGTTGATCAGCTCAACATTGAACCGCTTTGGGATGGTGTCGACCGTGGGGGGATCTTGTATGTCCATGTGCCATCATGGATGACCAACCCGTCGAGTTGGTTGTGTACTCCTCATTTGTGAAGAAGCCTACACCTTGGATGAATGCACCTTCCACCTGTGTTAATGAAGAACAATTGTTAGAGAGCAAAGATATTTCCTTTGATGAAATGATCGGCAGGAGGCGGTTTTTCTTTTTGGGGCTGACCTGCCCCAAATCAACAAAGGTTCAAGCTTTGCCCACAATCGTAGGCAAGGTCAGTCCTTAGAATTGTTGTTGCTCCCTGTCGGGACATCAATTTCCACCTGTGATGAAATTTCCAATCATGTGTTAGCATTGAACAGATCGAAACCGCAGCCTCCAACAATTTGGCTTGCTAATCTGCGCTTGTTTGTGCTTTTCATGCCGTTTGGATAATGGGTACCTCACTAATGCCAGCTCCGTAGTTCAAATAGCTTGTGAAAGTTGGATCGGGGGTCCAAGATGCATGCGCAGATAAGTTCACACTCGCCATACTTGCCCGCAAGTGATCAAAATGACATGGCCGATTGAAATACTTGACAAATATTGAGTTCCTCGAGCTATAGAATCTCCTCACTGAATTTCTATTGCTATTGCTTGTCGCTTGTTAATGTCTCAAAGGAAAGGAGACAAAGATTTAAACAATTGTTATTCTTGGCATGGAAATGAGAAAATTGGAATTTATAAAGTTTATCCTCACTGAGCAATCAAGGCACTCCATTCCACCGTGCCAGCCTTAGCCTCGAGATTCTCTTTGATTGGTTTCGGTCTCTCGACAAGCGCAACACACGATTTGCCGAACCGCTTCACAAATTAGTTTCGGATGTGGTGCTCCCACCTAGGTGAACCCACCTTGGATCATGCTCAATGTATCGGCCCGGATGACCCGAACCTTGTCCAAGAGGCTTTCGCCGCCATCGAGACACAAATGTCCCAATCCAAATGCCGTCATCCGCTTCACTTTTGTCCACAACCCTTGGCCTATCTCAACCCCTCCGACCTCAACAAAGAATGGAGCCATCATTCATGATAGACACCTTGCACGGAGTTGGTCGGAAGCCAGACCTCATATGTAATTGGCACACAAGAAATGCCACGCTTCTTCCACTTGTTGCTTCTGTTGAAGTGCTCCACCATTGCAGCTCGGCGCTGATATTCTGGAGAGGAAGCCATCTTATCAAACATGGTAACTAGGCTATAGGTAGAAGCTTCACCTGCACTATCTCCGAAGAACACCACAAGGCTCTCGAAGTCATGAAGGTTCTTCCTTCTAATGGTGTTAGTGTCAACCGAAAGTGCCGAGGCAACATGCTCAATGATGGCTTCAAAGAATGAAAGAGCCCCCGCACATCTCCAGGACCCCTCATTGCTGATTTTGACGAGAGATTTGTCTTGCAGATCTTGATGTCGAATGCAAGGTTGCCCCAGTTGTACTTTTTGAGAGAACCTATGATAGGTGCTGGCAAGATTGGACTCATGTCCGGAGATATTCCAAAGATTGATCCCAAGATCAAGGTGCAAGGCTGTGATCTTGCCATCTGACTTGAACCCAACAGAATACTTCACCTTCATAGGATGCCGCCCGCCCGCCATTATCATGTCTGTCTTGCGATCGAGGTACATCCGAACTGGACGCCGTAGCTTGAATGCGGCAACCGCACATGCACATGCAACCTGATAAGGGTGTAATTCAGTCATCTATAACACATTTCGCCTCAATGGGATCCCATTGTGAATATTAGTTGGCAGTACATTGGTAATTGAAAATAGAAAAGTTCAGCACAAGCTCTAGTTATTTAGGACTTACATGTATTGCTTTCATTCCCTTTCCACCAAAGCCTCCTCCAACTCTTCTGGTGATGAGGCGGACATTGTGAAATGGAATGCCAAGGCACTTTGCAACCACATTTTGTGTGACCTCAGGAATTTGTGTTGAACAATAGATAGTTATGCAGTAATCTTCATCAGGAATAGCTAGCGCCACTTGTGTCTCCATGTAGAAATAGTATTGGGATTCAAGGTTTACCTGCAGAAACAAAATGTCAAGCATGAGTTGTTTGTCATTGTGGGAAGCCAAGTATACAGCCTCTTTAAACATTTCAAAGTATGTACCTCTGCTGATAGAATCTTGTGATCAGCTTCAGACATCCCTTGGTTGTAGTCACCAACTGGCTTAGGAGCTACAAATGAGGCGACTTGGAAGTAGCTGCTTCGTTCAATTGCATCTTCTATTGTCAGAATCGGTGGCTGCAGATTTTTTGTGCTATACTCAATAACGGCTTGCTTTGCTGCCATGTAGGCATACTTCTGTGTTTCAGCAATCTGAAAGAAAAATCAACACGATGCAGTAAGGTTGAATGAACATAAACATATAAACTGTTTGTAAAATCTAAAGGACACTTAAGAAATATTACCACAACACCAATATTTTGTCCAAAGAAATTCAGCAACTGGATCTGCAAAAAGTGCTTCATCACCTATCCCTCGGGTAGGTTGAACCAATATTTTGTCCACCGCTGGGAATATCCTTTGCGGTGATAATCGTGATGACCTTTCTCGAAGCCAAAGATGATTTAAAGTTGATAGCCTTTACATGGGCATGCGGGTGGGTGCTATAGATAAATGCTCCATAGAGGCAATCTTTGGGAGCAGGATATCATCAATGTACACAGCTTCCCTGTGTCAACAAAAGGAATATGGTTAAGCCGTCAAAGGGCATTGTCTTTTGGAGAAACTGCAAGCACTAAAAATGTTCAGGGGGTGAAGCTTTTGGACAGTTCAACACCGGCTTAAATTAGTGTGCTAGAAATGAAACGTAAGGACCATTATATGATTTCTTTGCGGAGTATGCTGAAGAAAAAAGTTAAAATGATCTTATTAACATGATTTCTGTATTGGAAATAAGATTGTATACCTGAAGCTTGTAGCTCTGCCCCTGCTTTCTTAATTGGCTTGCCAACCGGCTTGTATTCATCGGTCAAAAGCATTTCTTGTCTTGATCGTATTGGCAAATCATTGTTATCAAAATTAAGATCCTTTGCTGATTCAGTCAAGCTGTTTGCAAGGGAAGATAGGAAGGTAAACAAGAAACCGACAGCCAAGCTGATTCTATACTCGGGATGTGTTGTGGCTTCCGATGGTTTAACAGTCCCTTTAAGCAACCGAACAGCTTCAAGTATAACAGACGAGCTCACTGTTTTTCCCTTCAGGTAATCCTCAACCTTCCTAGATCTTATAGCATGATCAGCTCCGTACGCACCGAATGCCAGACATATATCCTCAATGAGGTGGTCCCTTGATGCTGCATCCACTGAAGTCCTTGCCAAGAAAGCTGAATTGACATATGAGACAGCACTACCAAGTGGACGAGGTGCTGCTCGGAAAGTCTCAAAGGTGATGCCATCTGACCTCCAATCGTGGATAAATATGCTCAGCAGCAGGGTTCTAGAATCACATGGAGGCTGCTCCAAGAATTCCTCCAGAGTGAAACGCAGCCTTTTGGAAGCCACCGGATTGTGACATTACACTGCAGCTAGGAGCACGGTTGCAATATCTGATTCAAATGGCAATCTTTGCGCCATCATTATGTTTCCACCTATGGTTGCAGTGTTCAACAAACGGTGTAGCCACTTTGTTCGGTGATCATCAGCAATCTTTTCTCGAAGACCAGATTTTCATCCGACAAACACCTCAATGGCTTTAGAGATGGACACAACCCGATCCAAGCTCAATTCCTTTGCTGCTTGTTGATGACTGAAAGCTCGGGATTCCTTTTATGTCAATGTACTTGTCATAGAGGTCCTGATCCTTGTACACTCCACCCCGGTGTTTGAAGCCACAATCTTCACGTAATTTTCATCAAACCGGTTGGAGTCAAATAGCCTGTGGAGCTCTTCAATACTCTTAGGATGATACCAGCCATCATCGAGACTGCAATGGGAACATCATTCTCCTGCTTCAGAGTGGAGTGGACTTGATCTCGGATTTGAGAAACTCCGGAAAGGTGCGAGATGGCACCACTGTTGTAGCCCGGCAGCTTGCTGACATCTGCAGGCTCATCACCCTTCTTCCGTAAGCGCTTGAGGCCTAGGTCCTCGAGATCAACGTCACCGCAAAGCTCTTGCAAGCGCCGACGATGGGCTCATGCCCAGTCACCACCGGCATAGGTTGCCGGAGACAGCCTTCTCAGCCTCCGAGGAAGTGAGCTTGGAGAAGCCGGCAGGCGGGTCTGGCCGGTCGGCCGCTTTGTCGCTTTGACAAGTGCAGAGAAGATGGACATGCACATGCCGGGCGTGCAGAAGCCGCACTGGGAGGCGTGGAAGCCAGAGAGGCGCTGCTGCACGGGGTGGTAGCCATCCTTGGTGTTGCCAATGCCCTCGCTGGTGGTCACCGAGCAGCGGTCCACGCTATGGAGCAACGTGAGGCAGGAGCTCGCAGAGAACTCGGTCAACTCGTCGGTGGCCGGGTCGTACTTTGAGACAAGGACAACACATGCACCGCAGCCACCTGTCACAGCGTAAAATTGCAAACGTGGCAAAGAGGTTAGCTTACTTTCCCACCTAAGCACGCAGAAAATTTGTGGATCATTAGATCGACATAAAAAAAATGCAAGCTACTTAAGACTGGCACAATTGTTCCGTGCAAAGCGAAGCGCACACCCGGCAGCTACTGTTCCTGACTTCCTGATGTGTTAGTGTTAGTTACATATCTGGGATCTGACCATCTCGTTCCTACTAATATGCAGGGTGTAAAGGTACCAATTTGTGGTGGAACCTCGCAATAATTGAGCAGCCAGGCATTTCAAGATCTTGCGTACTTGATGTACACCAGAAAACGAATGGGCAAGGTGGAAAAAAAAAAGGTTTGGCCCTACTGCCTAGAAAGTGGTCTGTAGCAACTTTTGCTACCTTTTCTGGTGTTGTAATGTAATGATATATAAGAAGAAGACCTGAAGAGCAAGAATTGGATTAGCTGTGGCTGCCGAAAACAGAGTGGTCTTCAATCTGGGTGCTGTGGGCCTGTGACTGTATGTTTAGTGTTTTCGTCTGTTCTTGGGTGTGTTTTGGCAAGAAAGCAGGCTAGATGCCTGGGAAGCTGGGACTGGGAGCTCTTCAGTTCTTGGTCGTATGGATTCTGTCTTTTCTGGCGAACAATGTAATCTCGTTGCTGTTGCTGTTAATTGAAGAGGATATAATATATCGTATCGTGTGTGAATTTTGTCCGATCAGAGAAGGTACCTAGGAGACGTATGAATTTGTACTGGGATGTCCTGTGCCTTTCTATGGCTCTCGGCTTCTTGGCGCGTCCGTGAGACGGCTGACGCCCACCCCACCACACCCCCCCCCCCAAAAAAAAACTGGGGATGAATGCAAATGAGAAAATCGAAGGCAGCCAGAGAGCCAGGCCAGGAACAGGGACGCAGAAGGGGCCCATGAGAAGAACCAGGGAGTTAGGTTAGGTGAGCATACGGTGAAGCCTACACGTACGTGTACGCGAATTCCCTCGCCACCTATTTTCTCCTCTACCACGAAGACACATAGTAGTATAGCTTCACCACCTAAAACTCAGTTAGGACATCGCTTTCAGGTTTCAAGGAAGCTATGTGGTACTACCGTGTGCTCTCCTGATGTTCACACGAAGATTCTCTAGCAACCAAGCTAAGGAGCTCGGCTGCGAATCCACCAAGGCACTCGGAAGCTATAGCATAGCATACAAGGATGCATGATGCACACCCATAGTGACGGGCAACGTACCTTCGCCGCATCCGAGCTTGGGTCCTCTGACGGGCGTCTGGGTGCGCAGGAACTCCAGCAGCGTCGTCGACGGGTCGACGCCGGCGGCCTCGTACCGCTTGCCGTTCACAGCCAGCACCACCGTCGCCGGCGCCGCAGCCGCCTTCCCCATCTCCACCAGCCTTGTTGACGGCTCGAGTTGCCGATCCACTCCACCTCTCGCCTCACTCCCGGACGACCACTGCACCGATCGAGAGAGCCAGCCGGAGGCACTCACAGAGCAGTCACACAGCGCGCCTTTCTGTCGTCTATTATATATACACGGGGAGCTAGCGCGCGGCTGGTGTTCCAGCAGCAGCGCCGGGGGCGTGTGGGTGATGCACGCGCTGACGACGACGGTGGAAAGCGATCGGCCGGCGCGAGAACAGCGAGGTGTTTCTCGGAAGTCTTCCGTATGTATGTATGTATCAGTGTGATGGATGGATACACCGTATCCATCGGTCATGCACGCACATGCACAGAACCGTACCATTATTCTGGTATACGTGTGTACTGTGGTGGTAGACTGGTAGCTAAGCATCGATCGGTCTAGTGGTTGGTACTGGTACCACAGCCTTGCTAGCTTCTGCAGCTTTGTACAAGCAGACAGCATATATAGCCACATGGACTCGTGTGTTCGGAATTGGATGGTGAGGGGATGGATCTGCTGCACGGGGCAGGTCAGGTGTAGCCGTTTGGTACTGTGTATACTGTACTACAACAGGAAGTGAAGCAGCAGAGACAGGCATATTGCCACGCTACACCGCCACGAACGGTTTTTGTGTTAACTACAGTTTCGGCATGCATGCATGCCGGCCGCCTAGTTGCTCTCGAAGTCAAAAGATTCGACAGTAGTAGATATGATCCATCTAGCTAGGCTAGAGCGTACGTATGCGTATATATTATCTGTCTCCTGCTTGTTCGTCCGGGGAACCGCGGGCCGGGCGAGCCGGGAGCCGTGCTCTCCGTTGGAGTTTATTTTGTGCTGGAGTTTTCAGGTTAATTCTCTCTTTAGAATGGCGGAACGCCACCGCCGCCGAAGAGCCTAGCCACGATAGCAAACAAAATTTACGGCGTCTGATCATGTTATAACGATCCAGATTTACTCCATGTTTATTTACTGCTGCACTTACACGTATCAGTGTATAATAAGCTCCAGGACAAATATCTTCTAAGCCTCTCCCAACTTAAAAAACAAATACATCCTTATCCTCTCATTCACGAGAGAGCCCATCGCCTCCCTCTTTCCATCGCCGCCTCCGCCTTCGTCGCTCGCCCTCGTCCCCGTCCCTGTCCCTGCTCCCGTCGTCCTCGTGCGTGCCTCCCCTTCCTCTCCCTCTTCCCGACGTGGTGGCACACTGGGAGGGCCCAGACGTGGCCGAGGCGGAGGCGCCGCCGATGTGCCGCGCGGCAGACCGGACGGGCCCCGGCGGTGGCTGCCTCCTGGCGCGGCGCAGCGTGGGAGAGCCACAGCGCTGGCCGCGGCCGCGAATGCTCCGCCGGTGCGGTCTGCTCCCCCGACGCGGTCTGCTGCCGCCGGTCATCGCGCTGTTCCCTCCTCGGTTCGCTCCATCCTCTCTCTCTCGTTACCTCTTCCTGCTGGATCTTCGTCTCCCAGTGCTCTCGGAGCCTTGGAGGCCTTTGCTGTGGATGGTGATCTGTGCACATGTGCTCGAGGAAACCCTAAAGCCTTGCTAGCTGTCCTCATCTTTACGCTGCGAGTTTGTCTACAAGATTCCTGATGTGCATACCATTTTTAATCCATAGGTCTACATGAGCTCTTAGCTCTCACCTATCTATTTGCGTCGTCCAGCATGTCTGCATTTTTTGTTACCTGTTTAATTTTGCCCTATACTTTTTGTTACTTAATCCGTACAATAGTGTTGGGTGCCTTGGTTTTTAATTGGTTCCATCCATATAGTTTGGTGTAGTTCGTGAGGCTTTAATTATTTGGTGCTTTTTTAAAATTTTCACTGCACTAATGGTAGAGGATAATAATCACTAAATTTCTGGACAATGGGTTCTCCAGAGAGGCCTACAAACGCCTGAAGTTTGAATCAAAAGTGTTGTCTTCCATATATGAATCGGAAGTGGGATAGATGCTGCATTTCTGTTTTCTTCCTGATTTCTTGCGACGTCGTGATTTTGGATGTTCGTCGATTCGCATCAGAGGCAACAGCAGATAGTGTGTTTCTCGTTACTACTGTTTGACATCTTATCTGACCACATTTGCCATGTGGCCTTCACTTATTTTCCTTGTCAACAGAGTACAGATTGAATCTTCTGTTCAATTCAGCGGCATTTAGTCAGCGACCAGAGCATCCACAGCAGTAAAATTAATCTGGAGCGTTTGGATTGCTGAGGCTATGTTCAAGTCCAGTAATTTTCTGCATAGGCAGACTACTCTGAATTTTGGTGATTATTTTTTTTTTTTGACAAGATCGGTGATTGTTTCATTGAAAACCTGGTGTAGTCTTACTAACATTTGTGTGCCTGCCCTCCACCCCCCACCCCCCCCCCCCATTGGTTATGATCTGATGTTCTCAGGGTTTGCCGGTTGCCTTTTTTTTTTTTTTTTTTTTTTTTCTTTAGCCTGTGATGAAAATTCCATATCCATTTCTCAAGGTTATGATCTGATGTTCATTCGCTTGTGAGGTACTGGGCATGACCTATTCTCCTCATTAATTAGCTTGGCCTTCCAGTGAGAAGGTTGTGTCCATGCCTCCCTAATTTCTCCTGCCCAGATCTCCTGTACGACAGCTAAGATTGCTTGGATCGGATTGTACCGGGAGTGGCTCCTTGGGCTTCTGTTTGACTTATCCAGCTTATTCTTGGCTCCTCGCTGTCTCTCCCTGCTTCTGCTTTGAAGCCGGTGAAACAAATATATACATAGCTTGTGCTGGTCCTTAGAAAAAGAGCGGACTCGGCCTTATATCTTCCTCGTTCTTCCTCCCATGTCCGGCGGAGAGTAACCCATTTCTTAGCATGCCTTGAAGCTCCAGGTTGATGAACAAAGGATGATTAGTATGTTTCTGAGGCCTCCAAAAACCTGGTCTTCGTTGGGAAATAATTCTTGCCTTTTTTGTGCTGCAACAACAATTTTACAGATCTTTAAAGGAACATGTCGGTGTGCAAAGAGAAATGTCATAGGAAATTACTATTATTTATCGTTCACTTAGCATTACCTTATGGTATCATGCTCGAACACCTCCACTTGCTCTAACATTGTTATGTAGTCAATTGAATAAAACAAGTTATTTTATTGTTATGGCATGTCATCTTCAATTTCTCCTGATACTGCACCATGAATGTTGACCTTATTAGATGTTGATATATCTGTTATATACTTATATATATGTCCTTTTTCAGCTGTTGATATCCACGCAAATGCAACCTATTTTTTCTATAAAGTTTGTGTATAAGAAAAATGCAGTCACTATTAATTTATGTTCTGACAACACCTGAACAGCTTATGAACTATTTGCTAGGGACATATTGCAGCTTTTGCATCCCTTCTCATGTGATCTGTACAAAACGTTTTGACGACAACAAGTGCATTTTTCTTTCACAATGTTTACAAATTCTTTTGGCAGTTGTTATTATCTTATATTGACTGTTTCTTTATCTGTATTTTTTTTGGTTATGGTCAGATCTTAATGATCGTTGGGTCCTTTTGTGCCTGCTCATTTAGGTTTCTACTATCTATTCCTTATCAACTAACACTACAAATATTGAGGTGTACAAGATTATGGCTTCATGGGTTCAAAAGTTGGCCTTAGTTCTGACACCGAAGGAGTTGTCATCTCCAGAAAGCTAATCATTGGTGATGCATGTTGTGTGAGCTCTGATTTATAGGCCTTGTTCAGTTCGTGAGAAAGTTTCTTTCATGCAACTGTAGCACTTTCGTTTGTATTTGGCAAATATTGTCCAATCGTGGCCCAACTAGTCTCAAAAGATTCGTCACGTGATTTACAACTAAACCGTATAATTAGTTATTTTTTTTACTAACATTTACTGCTCCATATATGCGGGTAGAAATTGATGTAATGGGAAAGTTGCATGAAAGTTGCAACTTTCATGCCATCTAAACATGGCGATAGTGAGTTCGCTTGTGTACTCTTTTCTCTTTCGCTTCAATTCTGTAATTTGGCTCGATTTTTTTTGTTAGGACCATGATGCCTGGCTAAAGACTGTACTTGGCCAAATATGACTGTTCAATGGGTGTATGTCTCGACCGCAAGGAGTTGGTGATGTTGACAGGGAGCATGAGATTGCTGATGAGCTCGGCCAAGAAACAGGTCAGCCTCCTAATTTTAGTTAAACAAACTGGTGCGAAATTTCTTTGGTTGCATATTATAGCTGAACTGGAATTATAAACCATTTGTTCTACATGTTTTAAATTAAAGAACTAGAAATCAAGCTAGATACAGTCACGAGATGAAATTGTCTCTTATTACTTATTAGACTTCTCAAAGATCATGAACAACAAGTTCATTACTTCATTCACACTTAGCCAAGTCAAATAGAAGGAGCAACATTTGAATAAAGCTTCTTGTGCTGTCAGATTTGTTAGATGAAAGTGCTTCTGGATGGGACAGTGATACAAAAATGGTGACAGCACCAGTACAAGTTTGGGCGTCTTCTGCTGCATGCAAAAACAATAGTGGCTTTCCCTTATTGTGATGAGTTAACTCCACTTTATGAGTGTGAGCATCACATAATTTTTGGCCAAATCTGTCTTTTTGGATAAAACACAAACTTTACATGCTATTTTTAACATAATGAATGTTTACGCAGGTCGTTATGCTTAAGGAAGAACGCGCCATGGCATGGACCATTATGCAAGCGAGTCGAAGAAGGCATCAGGTCCTTCAAGGCAAGTTCTTTCCACGGACAATCTCCAATCAACATCTCCTACTTTGGCTGCTCCGATCAAACCAGGTCTAAAGTTCTCTTTTCATGAAGACACACGGAATCAAAATTCTATGCTTCTTTTCAAGGATGGATCTTACCATCACGTATTTTATTCTCTACCTGACTGGGCCAAGCAATAAGCTGGGATTCTACAAAGGCTTCAAATGTTCTCTTCTTAGTGTTTCTAGGAAATTTACAGGTAAAATAGCTGCATCGCCGTATTAGCATATCACTATAGAAACTTCATTTAACCATTGAATTGAATGAAATATTGCATCACCTGACACTATCCTTTCTGCTCCAGGTTGGAAGTGTATATCACTAAGCCATTATGGAAAGAGGATGCCAAGCACAATAACTAGCAGCAGCCCTTCTCCGCAACCAGCTTGGCGCACACCATCAGACTCCTGTTCATTCTTTTCCTGTTGCGTTTTTAGAGACGTAGTAATTTTTTCTTGGCCATGCTGTGTTGCTCTTTAGCTTCAAAACTGCTGAAGAACATGTAATATATACTTATGCGTTGCTCTTTACCTTTTCCAATTTGAAACAGCATATATATGTACTATATATATACCTGTGTATATATTTGCATACTATTATTAATCATTTTTCAATCCATAAATTAAATATATATCTTATATACATCAGGGCCTTCACCTGCACATGCTAACCGACGCGCGCGATGGCGCGCGCCATGTACTAGTTATAATAATGTATACTCCTACTTCAAAGAAAGCAGACATGCACACGTATATTAATATTTCCGATAAAGTTGTCGTTAAGCAAAGTACCATTCCACTAAAACTCGATAGCAACAGGCACTATATATAGTATGTGCAACTTTTGATTCTTGGCCCACCCACGCATATATTCGGGATACACACGGATGAAATAACCTTAACAAAGAGCTCGAGGTATGAAACTATGTTTTCGATCTCCGTCCCTAAACAACCGCTGTAAATTTGACTCAATTTTTACAAAACACGTGTGTACCATTTGTATATCCAAATAAATTTATTAAAAACAGATTTAAAGTTTTTTAATAATACTAATACTAATTATATACTATAAATATTAATATTATTTAATATATAGTATATTTAGTCAAAAATATTTTTAAAAGTAAAAAGACAGACGATCGGGGTGTTTGGATGGTGTGGAAAAAGTTACTGCTTTTGTGTCACATCGGAATATTGGAGGGATGTCGGAAGGGGATTTTGAATACTAATAAAAAAACAAATTACAGAACTCGTCAAGAAATCATGAGACAAATTTTTTAAGTATAATTAATCCGTCATTAGCAAATGTTTACTGTAGCAGCACATTGTCAAATCATGGACTAATTAGGCTTAAAAGATTTGTCTCAAAAAAAGTTATCGCAATCTGCACAATTAGTTATTTTTTTAGACTACATTTAATACTCCATACATACGCTGACTAGATTCGATGGGACAGGGCAAAAAGTTTTGCCTGCCCCATCCAAACACCCCTTACCGATTGTGTATTCCAAACCGGCGGCTGTTGGCTGACGAATTGCACGGCGTACGTAGTTATGGGTCTCTGCACGTACACACGTAGGGGACGCTTGGGCATATCATCACTAGCTAATAGCTGCGCGCTAGGCAGCAGCTAGCCCCAGGTTTCCGGCGGCGACTCCGTCAAGGAAGGCGGGCGGCGGCCCGGCATGTGCTCTGGCGACTGATGCCGCACCGGAGTGGTCCTGGCCTGCCGCGGCGAGTGGCGTCCGAATCGAACCCCCACCACTAGTCCACCACTACAAGATTGCTGACGAAGCTAGCCACCCCCACCAGGCGATGTCTCTAATATGCACTGTGCCCAAGCAATCAAAGAAAGGCCCAGCAGCCGGGGTCAAATAAAGCGCGACCGAGACCGATCGAGCTGAGGCTGAGCGGCGACCGATCGACCCCCGACGACGGATCGGAACCGTCTCGTCTCCGATTCTATTCTATCCGATGTGCACTCCACGTCCACGTCCCCACCAGATCGATTCGGTGCTCGGTGGGCGATCGATCGAGACCACTCGCGCGCCGGGGGGGGGGGGGGTGGGGGGTGTGGCGTGGGGCGGTGGGGTGTGGGGGTGCAGCGTCGTTTTGTCGGCCTCCACCTACGTGCCGGATAGCAGAAACATGCGGCAGCCAAACATCTCGACGTGTGTGCTCCAAACATCTCGACGGAACTCACTGCTATGCTCCAGTCCCGTGACTCCGCGTGATGTCCTCGCTGACGCAACCAAGCAAGTACTCCCTCCGGCTTTCCAAAACGATCAGCTTGTTGACTAGATTTATTGAAAAAATAATATCAGTTGTTGATGCTCTAAATATATTTATAATAAAAATATATTTCGTAATTAATACAAAGATACTTATTCCATATCATAAAGATTAGTGATATACGCCGTAAAGGCTAAGGCGGCTTAGGGCTCACAGTTCATCAAATTAATAAACAATCATGTCACTCAAGTGTATACGTGCACGTGGGCGATGAGACTGGAGGATACGCTTGTTTGATCCTGGCCGGAGAACCGGTCACCTTCAGCTTTAATTTATTATTTCTAGTACTAATAGTAAGTTTACTAATGTTAACTACTCTATCAAGCTCCAGACACGGCTGGTAGTTATCTAGTTTGTCTGGCTCTGGCAGTGGTTCCTTCTCCAACCAAGTTCCAACTCATACCTCAACGTCTGAGGTTAACGTTAAGTGTACTTAAACCACAACTTTGCCAGGAGAGCCAGCCAAACCCAACATCGATCAGAGCTTTTTTTACTAGTGTGGATCCATGGTATATAAGTTTTCAAGCAACGAGATCGCCTAAAATCATTAATTATTTGGCCATCGAGATCAAGATCTGATTCGACTCCTAGTGGATGATACAAAAGCGAATTAACAGATTCTTTTAGATAATGGAAATATAAATGTTCAAGCCTCCATGTCATCATCAGATGCTTTAATTATTACTTCCTCCGGACAGATTTGTTAGGTGTGAAAAGGAACGATATATATTTATTTGAATTTGGAAATCTAAAGTCACTAGAACAATCTATTGCTAAAGCTACACCTCTGGATGGCTAATGCGTCAATTATTAGTAGTAGTTAAGACCCCATTTGGTCGAATTCTAGGTAGCCCCAGCTCTAGCTCCTCCGTGTACTGATGTATCACTGAGCTATTTTTCTTTCTCCTCTTAAAATAAATTAGAAGCTAGTGAGGCCAACATTTTTGCCTTCACCAATTTTGGTTCCTTATACCATAGCAAGTAACCGGAGCCATTTGAAACCGTGTCAAACAACTAACACCTGGTATCTTTTCTGAAAAAAGAAGAGGCCATGTGTGCTCCTGTGCCATACCTCCAAGGTAGACCTTAGAGCATCTCTAAGAATTTTCAAAAGACTCTCTGAATAATCATATTTTTTTATTTTTTGCAAGATAAAAAAACTCTCCAACAATTCTTATCTTCACTCCTAATATTTCACGTTTGAAAAAATCAATCCAATAGCTACCAAGTCATTCAATGTGATATTAGTAGTTTTACCAAGTCATTTCTATAACACTCTGGTCCAGGGTTTAATAGAATTAATGTGATACTCATATCTATATATTGCAACTTCTTTTCCGGAAGCCCATCTCCAAAGAACTCTAAAGTTTTGGAGAACTTTAAAGTTAAGCGTACTTGGCCTAGAGAAATCTAAGGATGTGTGACCGACCGGATAATTCTTCCCGGGTGCGCACAAGTGAGGACAAAGTGCGTAGAAAAGACTGGTATTGGTCTGCGAGGGTAGTATTGGTCTATTGACGGTCGTTATTGTACGAAACCAACCGTCAACTAGTCATGAAAAGGATGCAATTGTGATCACCAAAGTAGATATAGGGTTTACACCGACCGAATTCCACGAGTTTTGGTGTTTCACTTTGTTTTCGCAATCGAAACCGGAAAAGACGCGCAACCACGAGCTTATCGTAACATAGAACGAAAAAAACGGACACCGTGGCAACACGGGAACATTCTAAAAGAGACGAGAAGGCACCACGCCGAGCCGAGGGGCCAGCGGCCACCGTGTGGGACCGGCCGGTCCCACCCCTGCACCGGCTAGTCGGCTCGGGGCCCGATCGCGGCCCGGTTCGCCCGGTTCGCTCCACCGCCTTTGAGGATCAATCCTAGCCGCCCGTCAAAGTCGGTTTCATCCGATGGCTCACGATCATCGCCCAGGGCTATAAAAGTAGGGCAGGACCCCCCCCCCAAGGGAGGGAGGCACATTCATTCATTCCTCATTCGAAGTCCGATCATCAGCCAGAAATCCTAATCAGAGCTCCTTAGCTAGAGCCTAGATAGCTAGTTAGAACTAGAGGGAGGCAAGCGCAGGCTTGGATTCCGGAGCCATCAAGAGCTTGGATTTAGTATAGTTCTTACCTCCTCTCGCCTTTGTTCTCTTTCATTGTATAATTATATGATTGCTACAATTGAATTGATGAATACTTATCTACTTATATTCATAGTTATATTGCTCTTTGTCTATTGTGGTTATATGCTTAGTATAGCTAGATTGACATTATACTTGTTCATAGGTTCGTATAGCGCTCATCTAATTGATCGTTGGGTGAGTGGTAAACATTGTGTAAGCATGGTGCTTATACGTTGTTTATCTGCGAATGCACCCTATAGGCCGGGCTTGGTAGATCGCGGGTGTGATAATCCTGTTGAGTCCTATGTAGTCCAAATCCCGTTTATAGGCACAGTAGGGCTTTTGTACGAAGGAAGGGCGTGCTATGTTCTCAAACTTCCCTAGTATGTCCACTATGAATAAATATGATGCTAATCTTAGCTATGACTACTAAGTGTACTGCACTAACCATGATATGCATTGACATATAGCTAGGAATAACACAGGAATATCTCTTGATGTTTTACTAGTAACCCTAATGATATAGCTAGGAGTCTCTATCTGTTTATGCTAATGATTATATACTTATCTTATCATTTATCTTGTGACTTACCCCTGCATTGAGTAGTGGGGACATGGTTATGCCTAACCATTACACCCTAGATTAACATGCTACCTTTACACAAGAGCCATGTAGACCTTCCTTTGGGAAAATATAAATGACAACCCGTAATACTCCGGGTAAAATGCTACAATGGTATTTGATCTATGCGCTTGTGGATACTATTTCTATATTCTAAATGGTGACATGATTTAATACCGCACCCCTTGGTGTTATGCTGGGGATGACAACTTGGCACTCTAGTAGCAATGCTATGCTTACAAGCATTTTTAGCACCGTTACTAGAAATAACATTAAGAGGTGTCAACAAGCATTTTTAGCGCCGTTGTTGGGAAGACAATTAGCGATTATAGGGATAGCGATAGACCTAACAAACTAATAAGATAGAGGAGACCATAGACCCCTACTCAATGCAGGCTTACCCTTATGCTTTCTATGTTTGTGATATCTTATGCAGGGTAATGAATGAGTGGTTTTGATCTGCCAGATAACTACGTTGAAAATCCAGAGAAACTCTTTCGAAGAAGGAAATTCCAGCAAGTGAGGCAAATCTTTGAATCTCCATCAAAGACACCCACTGCTGAGGTTCGTTCTTTAGAGGAGCAAGCTCCTATAAGAGAAGAAGAAGAGCAACAAGAAGGCAATTTAGCACCAATTTTTGAGAAAATGGCTGATAAGTCACTGCACGAGTTCTCCGCTCCAAACACCAACAACATCCGCACTGGACCTAACGTCGAAGTTGGGGAGAATGGATTCGAGCTTAAGCCAACCCTTATCACTATGGTGCAGGCCAACTTATTCTGTGGAGAAGCACATGAAGATGCAAGTGCTCATCTTCAACACTTCCTGGAGATTTATAGCACTTTCAAGATGAAGGATGTACCAAGAGGCACCATCCTGCTGCGTCTGTTCCCATTCTCACTATTGGGAAAGGCAAAGCAGTGGTTCTACGCCAACAAAGACAATCATACAACTTGGGACAAGTGCTCCACAGCTTTTCTGTCAAGATTCTTTCCTATGGGTAAGACAAGTGCCATAAGGGGGAAGATCTCAAGTTTCCAGCAACAACATGATGAGTCAGTCCCTGAGGCATGTGAACGCTTCCAAGACTATATATCAGAATGCCCTCATCATGGGATGGAGAATTGGCTCCTTATGCAAACTTTCTATCATGGGCTTACCAACAGCACCCGTAACAACATCGATGCTGCTGCTGGAGGTGCATTTATGTCATTGACCATACCACAAGCTACTGCTCTTATGGAGAAGATGGCCTCCAATCAAGATTGGAATGATGAGCACCAAACAACCCGCAAGAGGAGTGGAGGAATGCACCAGCTCAAGGAGGTAGACATGCTGTCTGCCAAGATAGACCTGCTCATGAAGAAGCTGGAAGACAAGGCCAGCCAGAAACAAGACGTCATGTGCATCAATGATTCATGCATGACTTGTGAAGTGTGTGGCAATATGGGACACTCAGGCAACAGCTGCCCTGAGACCCGTGAGGATGTAAACTTCATCAACAACAACAACAACAATTATCGTCCTCAAAATCAAGGATGGAATCAGCAAAGACCCAACTATCAAGGTAATTTTCTAGGTAACTTTCAAGGCACTAATTACAATAACTATGCTCAATTGCCTTTGAGAGAAGTGATCTCCAACCAAAATAAAATTATGGAGACTTTATCTAGGAAGGTAGCATCCAATGATAAAATGCTAGAAAATATAAACACTAAAATGGATACCTTTACCTCTGCTGTTAAGAACCAGCTTATTAGCTTCAATAAAATGATAGAACAACAATTAGCTCAGCTAGCAGCCGCTGTTCCACCGACCAACGAAGGTAAGATTCCAGGGCAACCTCTAGAGCCCGAGACCGCGAATCTGGTTGATGTGTATGTAGGTTACTATGTTGAAGCATTATCAGGATGGAAGGATGAGTCCATGCCACCCAAGAGAGGAGATCCAGGAAGACCTGTGATCCCCATCTCTATTGGGCAGCATGACTTTTCTGAAGTTGTCTGCGATCTAGGCGCCAGTGTCAACATCATGCCTAAGGTAATCTTTGACCAAGTCTTCCCATGGGCATCTTTGTTGTACACGAATATGTGTTTACAGCTTGCAGACCAAACGGTTAAGCACCCTAAAGGAATCTTAGATGATGTGTGCATACGAATCGGGAGATCATATGTCCCTGTAGACTTTGTAGTCCTGGATACTGGCAGAGATCCTAAAAGTCCAATCATCCTTGGCCGACCATTTATGAGTATTGCAAAGGCTATCATCTACACGGACAGTGTTAAGATTTGTTTCACCATCAAGGGTAATAAAGAGAAGTTCAGTTTCAAGAACAAGACCCTTGAAGCTCCTGTAGACCCAAGAGGAGCTTACTTCCCAGTCAAGCCAACAACTGAAGAAGCCAAGAAGAAGAATTCAAATGGAAAGAGAAAAAACAACAACAGGAGGCAAGTGAGAAAGCAAGTCCAAGTAGTCAAGGCTGTTGAGTACAAGCATGACTACCTCTTAGCTTCACCGTTCCTAACTAAGAGAGAGGATCCAGGCATGCCAGCCATTGATTGCACTATCGGACAGTGCTCCTTCTACAATGCTTTCTGCGACACCGGATCAGCTGTCAACATCATGTCTAAAAAGGTATATGACTTATTGTTCGATACACCTCTATACCCTACCTATATGCAGCTGCAGCTGGCGGACAACACGACGAGATTCCCGGAGGGAGTAGCGAGAGACATCATGGTCAAAATCTATACTCACTACGTCCCGACTGACTTTATGATACTGGACATGGGAGAAGAAGATGAGACACCCATCATCCTTGGGAGGCCGTTCCTCAGCACCACCAACGCCATTATCTACAATAGATCGGGCCAAGTCCACTTTCAATTCCCAGAAGAAAAGGTACGCTGTTATTTTAAAGATTATAACTCTCCTGGATTAGCAGCTTTCACCCTGTCCAAGAGGAGACGTCAGCGCCGGAGGAATCGCTCTCAAAAGAGCAATGTTGAGGAGGAGGCAACTAACGAAGAATCTACTACACCAAAGGAACAACAGCAACAACCTATAAAGGTATGGAAAGAAAAGGTAACATCCTCAACTGAGTCATTATCACCAGGAGGTCCAACGTCAGGGTCCCTATCCTCAAAATCCGATGAAGCACCCCAGGAGTAACGACGATGAGAAGTCTTGTCCGGAGAACTCTAAACTCCGAATCCTTGTCATAAGGTAACAATAGTAGTTATCTGTTTACTTTCTTGCACTTTTGATTTACAGTTAGTTTTCATCATCTTTATAAAAAATCACAAAAACATTTGGAAAACCTTAAAGCCCCATGTGACATACATGCAGTGCAAGCTAAAGGAGTGTTCACTGTGGTGGCCTAAAAATAATATATATATATATATATATATATATATATATATATATATATATATATATATATATATAAATAGCATGTATATTTCATTTCTATTTGATAAAAGAAAAACCCAAAAATAATCATTGAGCATCTTGTTGCACCTTGTATGCTCTATAACAACCTTTGAAAACCCCTCACAACAACCCATCTGCGAAGCGGCTAACCACTAACTGTTTATCCTAATCTGTTCCACAAGTTTTGATGTTTTGTGAGATGTTTGCTGCAGGATGACTCTAAGAGCTAGTCCACCTAGGAATCACCATCTACATCACTCAAAGTACACCTTCCCCACACAAAGCTAACCACTTGTGAAGGAAGCAACTTCTTGTTAGATGAGATGAAGGTTTCCGGCTACACCAGCTCTTGCAAGCATGAGCTCTATCGAGAGGACTGCTCAGCTTCAATGCTCAACCACGACAACAACTAGCTTGGGGGAAGGCATCCCCTAGGTACCCAGGTAAGCGTACCTACACGATTATCGAGTCAGTCATAAAAAAATTAAAAATACCAAAAATATGTGAGCACATGAAGGTTCACCATAGTATCTAAGAAAAATTAAAAATACCAAAAATATATGGGCACATAAAGGTTCATGCTTCTTAGAGTCTTTAGAGTCTTATATAGTATGAGTCATAAAAAAAATAAAAAACAAATAAAAATGTTTGTCTGTCTAGAGTCAATAAAAAGGAAGCTCTTGAGATGATCTGAACTGATGATAAGCTGCTCTGTTACAACACCTCTGAAATGCCTAGAGTTTAGACAAAAGTTTTCTCGAGTTTTAGCTCCAACTGTTTTGACATGAGAATTTGCTCTGAGCCTGAAACTTGTGGGTTGCATATGCTTGAACTAAGTCTAGGTACTTGATTGATAAGGTTGAGAAAGTCTGAGCTGCTATCTATCTTGTTCTGAGTGACACCAGAGTTCTGGAGATTTATCTTTTGAAAAATGCAAAAAAAACATGATGAGTTGCTATATGACAAAGCTTACATTCCCACCAGAGCTAAAACATGATAAGATAGGCTAGTTAAACTTCCACATACATGCTGCTTGTCTTGCATTGAGTTTTATCAACCTTTGTGACCCTGGTGAGAAATTTATTATGCTCTTGAATCAAGATCCACTTCTATATGCACTACTCTACAAGAAGAGAAGAAAAAGAGAGAGAAGGGAGAGAAGAAAGATGGACAAGTGTCCCAGTGCTAAAACAAAGGGTACTTAGATGCCCAACTCTCTGAGAAAAAAAGAAAAAGATAGCTCATAACCTCTGGCCAGTCTCTAACGTTCAAAAGGAGAGAGAAGCATCCAAGGAGCTGAGTAGAATTAGGTTCCACCATATATCCATCCACGTATACATCTTGATTTGACTGTATGACTCGTTTCTCCGTGGATCCATTGTTTCACTTTACAACACATGCATTGCAAGTTTGCTCTTTCAGTTTTCTCCTTACCTATGAGCTCCACATAAGCTTTAGCTATAGGATGAAAAGAAAGGCAACCATCATCACTGTCTTGGTGAGAATACACAAATACCACATATATTAAGAGACTTGAGAGTATCATACATGGGAAGCTCTGAGTTTTATTTGAAAACCTCTAAAAACTCTAGAATGATAGTTGATCAAAGAGTTTAAGACATAGTGCTTAGATGAGATGTTTCTGTCTGTCAAGTACTCAAGGTCCAAGGAAGAGCTAATAAGCCCCCACAATCAAAGGTAATACGGGTAAGTTTGAAAGTCAGCTCAGTTATTGCATAACTTAGAGGAGAATTTCTGTCTGACTGCAGGTATACTTCTAGAGAGTTGCTTCGAGATGGCTACAATGCTTCAACATATATATATATCTTACAATAACTTTTCTAAGTTTTCTTTGCTAAGGGACTAGCAAAGGTTAAGCTTGGAGGAGTTGTTGACCGTCGTTATTGTACGAAACCAACCGTCAACTAGTCATAAAAAGGATGCAATTGTGATCACCAAAGTAGTATAGGGTTTACACTGACCGAATTCCACGAGTTTTGGTGTTTCACTGTTTTTGCAGACGTAAACTAGAAAAGACGCAACCACGAGAGCTTATCGGAACATAGAACGGGAAAACGGACACCGTGGCAACACATGAACATTCTAGAAGAGACGAGAAGGCACCACGCCGAGCCGAGGAGCCAGCAGCCACCAGGTGGGACCGGCCGATCCCACCCCAGACCGGCCGGTCTGGCCTAGGGCCCGGTCGCGGTCCGGTTCGCCCGGTTCGCTCCGTCGCCTTTGAGGATCAATCCTAGCCGCCCGTCAAAGTCGGTTTCATCCATGGCTCACGATCATCGGCCAGGGCTATAAAAGCAGGGCAGGACCCCCTCAAGGGAGGGAGGCACATTCATTCATTCCTCATTCGAAGTCCGATCATCAGTCAGAAACCCTAATCAGAGCTCCTTAGCTAGGGCCTAGATAGCTAGTTAGAACTAGAGGGAGGCAAGCGCAGGCTTGGATTCCGGAGCCATCAAGAGCTTAGATTTGGTATAGTTCTTACCTCCTCTCGCCTTTGTTCTCTTTCATTATATAGTTATATGATTGCTACAATTGAATTGATGAATACTTATCTACTTATATTTATAGTTATATTGTTCTTTGTCTATTGTGGTTATATAATTAGTATAGCTAGATTAACATTATACTTGTTCATAGGTTCGTATAGCGCTCATCTAATTGATCGTTGGGTGAGTGGTAAATATTGTGTAAGCATGGTGCTTATACGTTGTTTATCTGCGAATACACCCTATAGGCCGGGCTTGGTAGATCGCGGAATGTGACAATCCTGTTGAGTCCTATGTAGTCCAAACCCCGTTTATAGACACAGTAGGGCTTTTGTACGAAGGAAGGGCGTGCTATGTTCTCAAACTTCCCTAGTATGTCCACTATGAATAAATATGATGCTAATTTTAGCTATGACTACTAAGTGTACTTCACTAACCATGATATGCATTGACATGTAGCTAGGAATAACACAGAAATATCTCTTGATGTTCTACTAGTAACCTTAATGATGTAGCTAGGAGTCTATCTGTTTATGCTGATGATTATATACTTATCTTATCATTTATCTTGTGACTTACCCCTGCATTGAGTAGTGAGGACATGGTTATGCCTAACCATTACACCCTAGGTTAACACGCTACCTTTACACAAGTGCCATGTAGACCTTCCTTTGGGAAAATATAAATGACAACTCGTAATACTCCGGGTAAAATGCTACAATAGTATTTGATCTGATGCGCTATGGGATACTATTTCTATATTCTAAATGGTGGCATGATTTAATACCGCACCCCTTGGTGTTATCTTTGGGGATGACAACTTGGCACTCTAGTAGCAATGCTATGCTTACAAGCATTTTTAGCACCGTTACTAGAAATAACATTAAGAGGTGTCAACATGGTCCTATTAAAGCTATCAGATGTAAGTGGATCCGGTCTCGAGCAGACGGGACGTTACAAATGGTATCAGAGCCGACTCTCACGGTTTCATGGGCGCGTGTGTGTCGCGCTTCTTGCAGCATGGTGCGCATGGCTGGTGTGGATCCGAAGTGGTCACACAAAGATGGCACATGCGCTGGCACTGGACACACGGACGTGGGGCCAAGAGAGAAGGTTCCTGGCCTGGGGTTGATCGACGAGGACATCGATCTCTTAAGGGGGTGATGATGTAACACCCCGGCCCGGGGCTTAATAGGATTAATGTGATACTTATACCAATAAATTGCAACTTTTTTTCGAAAGCCTATCTCAAAAAAACTCTAAAGTTAAGCGTGCTTGGCCTAGAGAAATCTAAAGATAGGTGATCAACCGGGAAAGTGCGCAGAAAAGACTGGTGTTGGTCTGTCAGTTCGGTTCTTCGGTTTTTGAAGAAATTCGGTTCTTCAAAAATAGGAACCGATCGGTTCCAAAAAATTCTCGAAACCGACCATTTTTGGTTCTCGGTTATTTCGTTCGGTTTCGGTTCTAACCGAACTAACTGAACTTTTTCAAAAGAGATCAATATGTGTGTGTTCTAAGGCAAATTTATGCAACATTATATCTATTTTTAATAAGAATAATTTATAAATGAACAATAACAAAGATAGTAAAATAAATATATAGCATTGAAAATATGAAACGTTGCACATAAACCTATCATAATCTTACAAAATGCAAGCAATTGAAGTATAATTCATGTAATTCGGTTCTTTTCGGTTATTTCGGTTAACGAGAGTCGGAACCGAATTTTCTTCGATTATTTTGGTTCCTCAAAATTAGGAACCGAATAAGGAACCGAATTTTTCGGTTTCGGTTCCGGTTCTTTCGGTTCGGTTCCGATTCTTTTTCGGTTATTTTTTTGCCTAGGCTGATCTGTGAGGGTAGTATTGGTCCCTATTAAAGCTATCGATGTAAGCGGGCCTAGCCTCGAGAAGGTGGAACGTTACAATTTTAAGATGCTAACTTTTTTCCTGTTAACTAGGGCTCTTTGGAAAGATTTGTGCGAAATACTTATGCTTATAACACATTAACAGCAGCAGTATACTTCTTCAATTGATGAAACAAGAGTGTTTGTTTAGTTAAAACTGGTGGGCCGGGCCCTCTACTACGCTTAGTCACTCTGCACTTCCGCAGCTAAAGTACTGAACTCAAACTATTTAAAGATATTTTAAGCCCAGCATTTCTATTTGCTAGCCACTAAAACAGCATGCCAGATTGACGACCTTTGTTCTGGTGGGGAACCCTTTTTCTTTTGTTACTACCTTTCTAAATCAGCTTTTTTATGGTGGGTGACCCTTTTTCTTTTGTTACCTTCCTATAAATCCATTTTTTTAGTCCTGACTGATCCATGATATATGATGTAAATCGCGGCTGCATTACGAAGTACAACACAAAGCATATAGGAGTAGGTTCTGTAGAATCAACTGTGGATCTGAAAATGGATGCGTCACCCATGACATCACAAAGAAAATGGCCAGATTTATTTATATATAATATCCTGTCATCTTATTGATTCGTTTGCTCATATGCCGGAGCCTGCGCCTGTGTCCTGGACTCCTGCTCTCAAAAGTCCACATCAAGAGTTTTCTATTACAATATAAAATAAATAATTGTCCGCAGCATGACTGGACGTACTACAAGGCCGGTAGGCCCCTCCGGAAGCGAGTGGGAAATTTTGAGTTTTTTTTTATATTAGGTAGTGTGCACGTGCGTTCTTTTTAACAACTAAACTTTTATACTAAAAACACATTGATCGCATAATAATATAACAATACTATTAAATCAAATATCGACATTAACATGATATTTAATAAAAAACAAAGTTCATAAAATTAACAGTCATAGAGAGCACAATGTGTAGTAGATATTTTTGTGCATTGCACGTAGCAGCCTTCCTCCAAACCCGACACTATGAATTTTAGAAGGAATGAAAAAGAACACAACTTAACCAGCTATCTAAATTATTGTAAAAAAACCCAGCTATCTTGACCGGCCGGGGCGAGGCACGTAGGCCTCCACTCTCCTCTAGGCTCCACAGCGGCAAGAACCACAGCCCAACAAGTGCATGTGCTTCGCCACCACCAGGCTCCTCGCGTTGTCCCCGTGGTTTACCACCAGCAGTTCCACTTTCGGTATGCTCCTTGTGAGCGGCACGATAAGTTTAAGAGGAATCATCATTTGACTTAGACTTGCAGTATATAAATAAAAAATACCTGCATTTTTACTATTGTAACTTCCACTATAAAATTAATAGTTTAGCAAACTCAGGCCACAAAAATTTGACAAGAAAAATGTAGAGGGAATAGGTAATTTGTACCAAGAGTGCATCATTTTCTCTGAGATAATAACTATTGCAGATAAACATCCCACAAATGCAATAGCTACGATCAACAGTTCAATTTCACCTATATAAGCATATACTATCAGACGAAATAGGCAATTCGACAATTATACAAGGAAGCACGCCTACTTGATGTACATGCTCTTGAAAGTCCAGATGAATGGCCCTTGCAATGTCTACTGAATGAGGTGATCTTGGTATCCAAGTCATGATTCAAAACCCTTTGACCATCTTCAAAGAAACAAAAAAGAATTGACACAATCCAATTTTTATGATTTGACTCTAAAATAGAGCTATATATATCAATCAGCTCATAGATTAACTTGTTTCACAGAAGATAATGTAATTCTGAAATCTTGCAATCGATGAAATAAGCTCTTTGTTAGGGATCTTCTCCATTGAATCAGAAAGCAGTCTAGCACTATCCTTAATAAGGGCACACCTCTCTTTTACAGTTTGCTGATATGACTCCATTACTTCAGCTCTGCCTTCGCACAACTTTAACTCAATGAGGTAAGGAAAAAATCTAATAAATAAACGAAACAAGTCAATATTAACCTCTTCCAATATCCTAATTTCTGTCGGTTGATATTCTCAGGGTCCATTGAGTTCCAAAGCTACCAAACTTGAACGGGGCATGGCTGATTGGAGCAGCCCTCGGTAAGCCATGGCTGAAAACTTTACCCCAGATTATGTTATTACTTTTGAGACAACAAGGAAGAACCTTCTCCTTAAACTGAGTATATTTAGTTTAGTTGCTTAAAACTGCGGTTTAGAAAGATTACCTATGCTTTCTTATCATAAAGGTGTGCGTGGATCTTGACAAAATTTGCATCAACAATATTCTGCTTATAATCTAGATGGTCAGGAAAAAAACTGACTTATATCCTGGGTGCTGGGCTGTGGCCACATCCCCCCTGTGACATGATTTTCCAAAGATAGACTAATTGTGTTGCTAACAACAATCTGACAGCACGAATGCATCACAGGATAAGGGGTTGAGCAAAAACCTACAAAATAAAAAATGCAATCTAGGACAAGCTTCTAAGTAATACCTTAAGTTTTCACTGAAGAAGGTAGAAAAAGAATAGATATATATATGGTTCTGTAATTTAGGATGGAGAAGAAAAAGAAATTACATGGCAGTTACTTGGCTATCTGAGTCAATCTGCAACACCAAGGAAAAAAAAAAAACATCCCATCATATACCTGGGACTAAAAAAGTCCCATGAATAATCTTCTAGTATAGTGCTATCTAAACCCTGAATGATTCAAATATGAAACACATATGTGTCAACAAACACACAATACTCCCTTCCAATTATCAGCAGATGAAAGGTGAACCTACTGATTGAATAGACCAAAAAACATTCAACCTGAATAGATGAAAAGAATAACATTAATGGCTGAGAAATCTCAAAATGATAGAATGGGTCAAGTGATCAGTATGCCGAAGTAAACGTCAGTGAAGCACGAAGTGAAAAGGATCTTGATGCTATAGGGTAGTGCTGCCTCCTCCACCTCAATGGACAGCGACTTGGCCACTTGGCCTCCATGTCACCATGCCGCAGGGGTCCAATGCAAGAAAATCACCCACAGAAATGCTAGTCCAATAATGTAGCAATAAAAAAAAATGCTCATTGCAAATTGCAGAATTTCTAGATTCGTAGATCATAAAAAAAAGAGGGAGTGGCAAACCCGTACATGTGCACTCGTTCACTTTCCCTGCGGTCATCATGGTCGCGACCATCACGCCGAAAGTGGCGCCACACTTTGATGGCGAGGAAAGCTGCGCAACAGACGACGGACCAGAACATCCTTCGCGTCCTCATGCTTCACGAGGGTCGGCCGGGCCACCGCTGGAAGGCCATTCCTGCCCGGTGCTGCCGCCTCTACGCCGCCGTTGCCCATCCCCTACCCTGCCGCGCCGCCGCCGGAAGCCTAGGGTGAGGGTGACGGGCCAGATCTGGGCGCTGAAGAAGACGTGGCTCCTCGAGGAAGACGAGGACGTGCCTCCACCGCGCTTCGAGATCCAGCACCTGCCTCCTCTCCGCTGGTTTGTGCACCCAACCAGGCCCTGCCTCAACGGACCTCCACGCCGCGCCCTCGCCGTCAGCTGCAGCCGCACTCGCAGGGCCGTCGGAGACCGCCGACAAGGGCAACCTTGCCGCCAAGCTGGACACGGCGGCGCACCTCGGGACATCGGAGGTCGCCGACAAGGGCAACCTCGCTGCCAAGCTGGACGCGTTCCTCGCCTCCTGCCTCCTCCGGCGCTGGAAAGACGTGACCATGATCTGATGTGAGGCAGGCGCAGGAAGACTTCAGCGGCGTTTTTTCCCTTTCCTTTCGCAGTGGCAGAATGACGACCGGCCAGGATATTTACCGCACGAAGAAAAATCTCATAATTTTATTCTTTTTATTTGTAGAAGATTTGTAGAAGAAAACTTAGATTCCGAAAGTCCGCAGCATGATTTTTTTTTCTATATAAAAAATAACAGCAGCATGCGTGGACGTACAAGGCCGGTAGTCCAGATTTCGGCCTTTTCTGTGCGACTGCTGCTACTTGTTGGTCATTGTTGACTTGTTGTTGCTTAGCGAGAGTGACAGAATTGACGCTTCTCCGATCCTGCAGCGATAGTCAGTACTAGATCAAGGTTGTAGCTTAGGGTTTACGCAATAGTAGAAATTGGAAACGATGGATGAATGTCCTTTTGGCGAATGAGGGTGCACACTTTTTTATGCATATATAAATATTAATGTAGTCAAACCTGGCAGAACATTGTTTTTGAATTGTATTTTTTCCTAGCTAGTGTGACCCCCTTTACTGTGTGAATGTGCAGCAATTTTTTTTTTAACATACTCCCTCCGTCCCTTTTTATTTGTCGCCGTGGGATATGTGCCACAAGTTTGACTTGATTTATAGAAAATACGCACAATATTTATATCTCCAAAAAATTTTGTTAAAAAACTAGATCCAAAGATCTTTCCGATGATATTAATTATGATACTAATCGATGATATTTATTATTTATTAAAATTGCCGCATTTGTGTCTCGGGAAGCGAGCGACAAATAAAAAGGAACGGAGGGAGTATATGTATACCGGTAGTCGGTAGACTAGCTGCAGTCCAGATGTGGACATTGCCAAAAAAAAAGAAAGAAAGATTTAGGGCCTATATTTTGCAGAGTTTAGTCAACAATGCATGAAAACCATAGATCATTCTTGTCTTGACTGATTAATTATTTTGAGGGATGTGATTTTCCATTAATCTCAACTTCTCAAGCAACCGGTTGGTCCATATTGTCCACGACTCCACGCGCAATCATGGCAATCTATCTCATTCGGCACCACACCTCCATTTTTTATGCTGTTATGTTTGACTCCGCTTCGACGCCGTGTCTCCGTCCATAGCCATTGGTGCTCTATTGTCACGATTCGTCTCACCTAATGTCTCCATTTTTTCCTATATGCGAGCTAAAAAATCAAAAGATTGTTGAACGAAATTTAATAAAAACAAAATTTATATAGAACTAAATAGCCACAACTTTTAAATGAAGGATCAAAGCTTTGAAACAAAAACCGTGTTAAATATACTTGAATGATTTTTTTTTTTTAAATAAGATTTTTTTGTCATAGGCTAAAAAAATCATTTAATGAGTCATTAAGTGAAATGTGGATAAATCTTCAAGTCTCTCCCGTCCATACAAATTAGACCAGCGTGCAGGTCCGTGATTCTTGGATGAAGACATCCTTGAATAGATCTCTGAATCCAAGTTGTCCATATTTGACTAGTAGGCAATAAGTCGTACATCCCATTGCAGAGTCTTGTAAAACGAGAGAAACAAAAGAGTCGGCCAGAGAGAGAGAAATGGGAAGGGGGTCCTTACAAGAAAGCAAAGTTTAGCCGCTGCCAGCATAATCACTGGTTTGGTGAGAAATAAAAGATTTTCCGGTATAAAAGGGGAAGCTATTAACAAGGGATGGACGACCTGGGCCGAAATTAGGAGAAATTCAGGATTGAACAGCAAAGGAAAAACCCTATCCAGCCTAGTTTCGTATTGGGCTATGTTTTGCAAGTACTCCAGTACTTCGTATCATCTAAGCCCACCTAGCAACAGAGCCAGGTCAACAGGATCTACCGAGAATTATATTTCGAAACAAAATTCAAGGAAATTTGTATGTTCTTTCCTAAAAAAGGGAAATCTGTATGTTCGTTTGCCCATGCACTACTCTTCCTATCCATGGATGCCTCGTGGCAATTGAGATCTCACACTGTCGTCAGGACTCATCGTTATCCCATGTCGTTGTCTACGTGGATTCTGAAAAGGCATACTCGTCTCAAAATATTAAAAGAATATGGAGATGACTCCATCCCCGTCGACTCGATCCAAACGCCTTTGAATCTAGCTAGGGTGACTTGCTTGCTTGCATCCCGTCCCAGAAGGCCAGAACCAAACATTGATATACTCCTAGATAAGTTGTGATCGATCGAGGGACGGCGTTAGAAATATTCTGTAGGATACGATACTAGGATTTCTTTGTTAACCTGTGTGATCCTGGCTGGTTAAATTGTACTCCTAGGTTAGCACGTAGATGAATCTTTCTTCTATCCATGTACTTAAATAAATACAGTAGGATTGTATCTAAAAATAGCATGCAATCGCGCGACCTTAGGGAAAGAGGGACGCGTTCCACCAAATTAATCTGCATGCATCGGACACGGACACACACGGTAGTCCGCTTCCGTGTCACGAATGAACTATTGATCCGAACGGGAGAAAACTCACGACCAGCCACGCGCCCGCCGCCTGCATATAAAACCTGATTAACCCGATCCAGCAAAGCCAAGCTCGAGACGTAGGCATCAATAATCTCGATCGTCGTCGTCCCCAGAGATCGCGCCGTCGCCCACAACGAAGAACAACGTGGTCGGCCACAGGCCACAGCACGTATTAGGCTATTAGCTAGCTAGGCTAGCCATGGCGCAGAAGCGAAAGAGCATCGACGTCGTCGAGGACTGCGGCGGCGGCGGCCACGCCACCGCCGCCAGGTGCGCGAACGGGTGCGGGTTCTTCGGCAACGCCGCGACCGGTGGCATGTGCTCCAAGTGCTACGGCGAGCACGCCACCGGCGCCACGGCGACGGCGTCCGCCATCGCTGAGGAGAAGATGCACCAGGTTGCTGCAGTTTTCGACACGACGACGGAGCCGGGCGGAGAAGAAGGCCAACATCGCGTGCGCCTCCACAGTTGCGTCGCCGACGTTGTGCCCTGACGGCAGCACCGATGCAGACCAGGCCCAGACACCGCCCACAGAGCCGCAGCCGCCGGGTCCCGCGAAACCGGCGGGCGGCGAACCGGTGCCTGACGTGCCGAAAAGAAGGTGGGCCTGCTGGGGTTCCGTGCTGCTGCGGGGGGGACCTTCTGCGGCGTGCACCGCTACGCGGAGAAGCACGCCTGCGGCCGACTACAAGCGCCGCCGCCGCGAGCAGATCGCCAAGAACAACCCGGCCGTGGTCGCCGACAAGATCGCCAGGATTTGAACAAGATAGCAAGGAGGAAGAACTAGCAGTGCCAGTGTGATCGATACAGTATAGCTTGCAGGCAGCACTGGACTCTGCCGTTTAATTTTGGTTTTGTAAATATTTATTTAGTCAAAATCCATTGATTGACTGATGTATCGGTTATAGCTAGTAGGTTCTGCTAGTTGGTCGACAGCCGACGTGCGCCACCACCGACCACCGTGTGGCTGCGCAGAGATCCTTTCATGTCTGTCTCCATATGAACACCGCGGGTAGGCTAGCGTAGCGTAGGTAAGATTAACGTAGCCAAGTAGGCTACATTGTCTTCCTGCGTGCATATGAGATTGCCCATAACATGAGTCGCACGCGAATGAGCTCATCGTGCTTCAATGAATCTATCTACATCAGTAAGAAAATCCAACCTCGTGTATCAGGTTCCTGAACGTAGAAAATATGTTCCTCGAGGATCTACCTGGGTTATATTAGCCGGTTCGCACTGAAGGCCAAATGTTAAAAATACATAGTTTGGAACCAACTCCTCAGGGATTACATGAGGTTTTACTTTTACATTGCGTTTTGCTAAAACAAAGCACAAAGTGTCCACCACTAAACTGTCCCTTCCTCAGCAATCTAGCTTTCCACAAGAGGGTTTAAGACTTGCAGGCTGCCAAGGTACCTGAAATTGTGGTTCTGTCATCTCCGAATACTACATGGTTCCTCCGCTTCCAAATGTGCCAGCAGCCAAGCGAAGAACTTCACTCTCGGCGGCGCCTTGTTATTCCATACAAATTTTGCCCATGTGTTTGTGCCGGAGAGCTTGGAGTCTTCAGGGTCCGATAGAGCAAGGAGGTGTCCAGGCCACCATTTCCCTTGAACAGAGGACTGTGTCTACAGTCTCTGCCTCCCTGTAATTGCTGCTGCTCTAGGGACTAGGATATGTGTGGCCTGAGACAGCAGGGTCACCGCAACTGCTGAACCCAGACTCACTTTGCCATATAGTGCATTGCAGTAGCGAGTGTTTCAACCAAAAATCCTTTTGCCTGCTCATGCTAATCGGTATCATACTGATCCCTTCCACATCCATAGGAGGAATGAAGTGAGCTTGTAGCTTTTGCTTCTCCCATCCTACTATGTGTAAATGCACGACATAGCTGATAGCTCTTGCATGCCGCTGCAGCTACCGCTGTAGTACTGCTCTTTTCGGCTTTAGCCCAGCGGTCCATCCGCTAATCTCCATGTGTGCGTCCCAAGTTGCCATATGGGGTATATTTGAACCGATCAACTCTGCCTGATGCGTCCACCAAACGAGCCCATGGCATGAGCTCTGCCAATGAGACGACCAAGTCGGCAAGTCCAGCCCCCGCGGACCGTGTCGTGTCTCGTCGTCGTGTGCAGTGCAAGTCGCATTGGATACACCGCTACACACACGTCGTCCTGTTGCCAAGCAGCCAACGCTACCGGTACCGGACAGTGTGTGTATAAGCAGTATAAATACTTGTCCGCTCAACTCTGATGCCAAACACGCACAGCGAGCATCATCCGGCGGGCAAACACCGAGCAAACGCTCTCCAATCCCGTGTCAACAAGTGAAATGGCTTCCCTAGCTGCTGCAGCCATGGCCCTGGTCGCGGCCGCCGCATTGCTCCCGGCAACCGTGTCCGCGAAGAAGACGTTCACGGTCGGGGACGACGCCGGCTGGGACGTCGGCGTCGACTACGAAAAGTGGGCTCACGGCAAGAAGTTCAAGGTCGGCGACACGCTCGGTACGTGACATAACTTAACTGTGGTTGCTGCCAATTGTTGGCGTCATGCAGGGCACACGACGCTACGACAAGTGACTAACTTGGCTGGCTGGCTGGGCTCGCACCTGGACCTCGCATCGCATCGCCTGCATGCAGTGTTCAGGTACAACGCGGGGCAGGACGTGGTGCAGGTGGACGAGCAGAGCTTCCACGCCTGCACGACGCCTGACAACGCCCCACTCGTGCTGACCGACGGCGCCGACGCGGTGGTGCTGGGGACGCCTGGCCGCTTCTTCTTCATCTGCGACGCCGAAGGGGAGTGCGAGTCCGGGATGAAGCTCACCGTCAACGTCCACAAATGATGATCCATCCATCGGATTTCGGCCGCCGTCAAGTCAACACGCGCGGCCTAGCTACTTGCTTGCTCTGATGCATGCTCTCCAGCGTCGGCCGCGAACCTGCGAATGCATGTTGTAATGGTCGTTCGCGAGGGGTTTAGTTACATGCATGGCTCTGCTTTAAAGCATTTTCAGTAGCAACTTTTTTTGGGGGGTTTCCCGACTTTGGTTAATAATAAGAAGGTACTCTTTCTATTTCAAATTATATAAGACATTCCAAAAATCTTAAAGAGTCAAAGTTTTTAAGTTTGACCAAATTTATATAATAAACTTATAACCAACTAAGTATTATTAGATTTTTTTTATTAGTTATATTTTCATCGTATACCTATTTGATGTTAGAAATCTTTATGATTGTTATATAATTTTGTTAAAATTTTTTTAAAAAATGACTATAAAAGTCTTGAAATGTCTTATAATTTGGGATGGATGGAGTAACATATAACAGTTGGCTAGATGCACGAGAAGCGCCCCCTACCGTGACCTAGGCTATGTAGGTTCGAGTATTACAAAGATTATTACTTACAAAGTTGAGCTACTATTAGGGGTTGAAGAGCTGCCCCTCCTACTAAGAAACCAGAAGTGGCCAGTGTCCTTAAACTTCGAAACAGTCTCTGCTGACTTTCTACAGTCCGGCCCTGATGATCAAGGACGACAGAAGCACGCCAATGGCCAGCAAAACGTGGTGCATTTGTGTACTGGACAAACAGCACGAAGTACACCTGCCTCAGCCCAACCGTAGGATGACAACACCCAAAAAATTGCACCATAGCTTACATCTGGCGAGAAATGTTACGATGATTAGAAAAAAATAGGGACCATTCATCACGAGAGATCTCTAAAAATACGGTGTACCAAAGTAAAAATACCTAGAGTACCAAAAAAAAAAATGGAAGTACCAAAATACATGGGGCTAGTAAAAAAAAAGGTGGGACCATATCTCAATTTTTGGTAATTAATTAAGAGTTTTGCTCCAGTGGTCCTTTTTATGAAAACGGCACGAATCTTAAAGCATCCAAGTAAATAGTTTAATTTTTAATCGAGCTAGGTATCATCCTACGCGCCCAGACCAAGCCCAGCCCAGGCCCACCAGTTCTTTCGGATCCCATCCTTTGATCCGATCAGGCCGACAAGTTTTTTTGAGTCAGGCATGGCCGCGGCGCAATCACTGTCGGCCTTCTCAGGATTCCCAATGAAAGACAATACGAATCATGGCTGGAGCACTTGAAACGAGAATATGGCCAGCAAAGCATACCGATGAGCAGGGCGTTGATGTAGGTCAGTTCAGTAGGTCGATCACCGCCTTGACATGACGAGGCTTGTTGCGACCTCGTTAAAGTCCCCTTTGCTGCGTTCGTGCCATTGGCAATCATGTACTCTATAGAACACGCTAGGGATCAACTAGCTCATGTAAAAGGCACCACCCGTTGCTCCAACGGATGTAGCCGAGGAGGAGGTCCTGCAAGGGCCGATGCCCGATGGGATCACATCACGGCCATTGCCGGCGCACCGAACGATAGCAACTGTCTGGATACCTTGAGCACTTAGCGTATGATGCGAATTGCAAGGACGACGTAGAGATCTCGTACAAGTACAAGCGAAGCTGACTGACGCTCACACCGACGGCGAGGTCAGAATATAGCTCATATGAACAAGTCTGCGCTGGCCCATTGGGCATGGGCCGTCCGCGGTCTACAGATGATGGCTAGGGCCGGGCTAAATAATTTTTAGACAAAATTAATTACTCAGATGCTTTAAGATTTGTGCAGTTTTCATGATAAGGACCATCGGAGCAAACCTCATTAATTAATTTTAAGTTATGGGTAGTTTGTCCTTTGTCACTGTTCTTCCCATTGCTTGTCCACCGATCATTAGGCCAGGCCCTGCAACAGCTGCTCGGCCGCAAGCACGATCTTGGTGCATGCCAACTCCACGTCGAGGCGATGCGATTGATCTCTCCTCTCTCCACCCTTGGTGAACTGATGACTGCGCGAGCAAGCTGTTCGGCGTCCACGATGGTCACATAACACATTCACCCAACAAGAAGCAGTAAGGCCGCGCTAGCTGGTGTCACCCTGGTGTTTGACGGGGCAGCAATATATGGCGAGCAGCTGCACGGTAGCGCTACCGGCGACGGGGAGGACGGTGGCGGGGTCGGCACTGTCGGCGTTCAATTTCCTCTTCATCCTGCTAGTCTTCATGTCGTGATACTAGTCTTCATGTCGTGATACTAGTCTTCATGTCGTGATACCCGAGGCTCCCCGTCATGGAGTTCGATGCCTAAACCGCCGCACGCCCGTCGTCCCGTAGGATGCTCTGGTCATCGGACGCGATGCACCACAGAGCTAGCAAACGGCGTCCGGAGGTAATCTCAGCGTGAAGACGCCAAAGGCGAACACGTCCGCGACTCGGGTGGCCTTTCTCGTGCATATCAATTCTGAATTTCCCAGTGGATCACAATCTTCTGTCCTTATGGAGGTACAGCAACACTGAAGCGATTCCTTGATCGTCTAAAATCTCTGCTCCCGATCCAGGATGGTTCAAGGTAGTTAAGGCGGCGGGGAAATAAGCAATTACCAGTATACCCTCAAGAATAAATTTAAAATTTACAAATAACCTTCCTCAATTAAATAGTCAGTGGAAGTACCACGTACTTTTACGACCATTGTAAAAGAGCTCACATCTGGAATACTTCCATCTTTCTCGAATCATGATCTTTTTGCAATTTCGCCAAGGGACTAGCGATGAGGCTCGCGCCACGGCTCCATCACATCATCTGGCCTAATCATAGTGCGTTCGTTAGGGGTAGATGTATTCACGACAACTTCCAATCTGTTCAACTGATCTGGCTATGGTTGCACGGGAGCTAGGTGTTGCCCACCTTGCTGAAGGTGATATTTCCAAGGCTTCTGATACAGTGCCTGGCTTTTCCATCTTTCTCGAATCGTGATCTTTTTGCAATTTCGCCAAGGGACTAGCGAGGAGGCTCGCGCCACGACTCCATCACATCATCTGGCCTAATTATAGTGCGTTCGTCAAGGGTAGATGTATTCACGACAACTTCCAATTTGTTCAACTGATCTGGCTATGGTTGCACGGGAGCTAGGTGTTGCCCACCTTGTTGAAGGTGGATATTTCCAAGGCTTCTGATACAGTGGCCTGGCTTTTCCTTCTGATGCTACTTGAGCATATCGGTTTCCCAACTCGCTGCAGAGATTGGATCGCGCACTCGTGCTTTCTTCAGCAAGCACCAAAGTCATCGTCAATAGTGTGCCTAGTAGGAGGATTTGCCATGCTAGGGGCCTCCAGCAGTGCCACTCCCACCCCCCATGACCTTCATCATCACTATGGACGTCCTCAATGTCTTGATTGCTGAAGCTCATCGTTGGCACATGCTATGCCCTCTACCGGGCATAGTGATCAAGTTCAAGGCCTATCTCAACATGTATGCCCTTGTCGTCTTCGTCCTGCCACGACAAGACAACCTATGCTGCCTGTGTGGTCTCCTCAACCTCTTCGCAAAGGCGTCAGGGCTGGTGACGAATTTACAAAAGTGCTAGCTATCTCCAATCTAGTGCTTAGGCCTCGTTTAGTTACACGTAAGTTTCACTGAAAGTTGCAAGTTTTTCCACTCTCTCTCCATCACATCAATTTCTATCCATATATATGGAGCATTAAATGTTAGTGAAAAAAATAACTAATTACACAGTTGTGTTGTAAATCACGAGACGAATCTTTTAATCCTAGTTAGACCACGATTGGACAATATTTACCAAATACAAACGAAATGCTACAGTTGCAACTTTTTCCAGCCTTTTGCATCTAAACGAGGCCTTAGACGAAGGCGTTTACTCTATGCTTGCAGCGTTACCTTGCCATGTTGCACAGTTTCCATTCTGCTACCTGGGAGTGCCGCTCTCCTCCAAGAAGTTGCTTAGATCCAAATCCAAGGAGCAAAAGCGTTCATCGACGCAGTGGCCAGTGATTTCTAGCTTGGAAGTCAGGTCTCCTCACCGATGCCGGCCGTGTACACGAAGGTCACGCTATCCGCTATCCCTGTTCACATATCCATCGCATTTTGTCTGTCCAATTGGACGATCGGCGAGATCGACCGCTGCTGCCACGCGTTCCTTTGGTAGGGAACATGTTCGATGACGGGAGGACGCTGAAAGGTGGCATGGCGCGTTTGCAAGGTGGCATGGCGCGTCGTGTGCACGCCGACGACATCCGGTGGCCTGGGAGTACCGGATCTCCGCATCACTGATTTCGCCCTGTGTGTTGTGTTGGGAATGGCTGAAGCGCACAAGGGGTGACACAGCTTGGAGCTTGTTGCCCGCCAAATCTGACTGAGCGGTCGTGGCCATGTTCGAGGCTTCAGTAGCATTTTCGTCTTGCACGCCGGTTGCCGCTACCGCTGTAGCAGTATTGCTCTTTTCGGCTTTTAGCCCAGCGCTCCATCCGCTAATCGCCATGCGGCAACTTGCCATATGGACTTATGGAGTATATTTGAACCAATCAAACTTTGCCTGATTGCGTCACCAATGCAAACGAACCCATGGCATGAGCTCTGCCAACTAGACGACGACCAAGTCCAGCCCCCGCGGACCTTGTCGTGTCTCGTCGTCGTGTGCCGTGCAAGTCGCATTGGATACACCGCTAGACACACGTCCTGTTTCCAAGCAGCCAACGCTACCGGTGTACCGGCTGGTGTATAAATACTTGTGCGCTCAACTCTGATGCCAAACAAACAACGCACAGCGAGCAAGCATCATCCGGGCAAACACCAACCAAACGCTAGCTTCACGTACTTGCCCCCGGCAACTGCCCGCTGCCCCTCTTCAATCCCGTGTCGAGTCGAATGGCTTCCCGTAAGACACTGGTGGTAGCTGCAGCCATGGCCCTGGTCGCCGCCGCCGCATTGCTCCCGGCAACCGTGTCCGCGAAGAAGACGTTCACGGTCGGGGACGACGCCGGCTGGGACGTCGGCGTCGACTACGAAGAGTGGGCACATGGCAAGAAGTTCAAGGTCGGCGACACACTCGGTACGTAACTTAACTGTATGTACTACACGGTTGGCAATTGGCATGCCGCTACGAACGCGTGGTGATCGAGGTGACTAACTTGTTGGCTGGGCTCGCACCTGGACCTCGCATCGCATGGCATGGCATGCTGCAGTGTTCAAGTACAACGCCGGGCAGGACGTGGTGCAGGTGGACGAGCAGAGCTTCCACGCCTGCACGACGCCCGACAACGCGCTGGTGCTGGCCAACGGCGCCGACGCGGTGGTGCTGGGCGCGCCCGGCCGCTTCTTCTTCATCTGCGACGCCGAAGGGGAGTGCGAGTCCGGGATGAAGCTCACCATCAACGCCCACAAATGAGCCATCGTCGGATCGGATTTCGGCCGCCGTCGCGTCGACACGTACGCGCGGCCTCCTTGCTTGCTCGGACCTCGGATGCATGCATGCTCTTCCCAGCTAGCGTCAGCCGCGCACCTCATGCGACATGTAATGGTTGTTCGCGAGCCGGGGTTTATAGTTACATTACATTACATGGCCCTGCTTGCTTTAAGTTCAGAGCATTTTCAGTACCAGCTTATTATATTACAAATAAAAGAACAGATTGGTGTATGTATAATTCTCAGTGCGTTGTTTCCACGTCAAGGGTTTTGCTTTTGGCAAAGGAATTACATCTTCTGTTCTTCCTTGTTCGATCTATTCCATGGTGTCCAAAAACCTGTTTTCGAGGAGAATTTTTGAAATCATACGTGCTGAGCCGATAGCCGAGAAGCAAGAAAAGCGGATGTGCCTTGGACACAAATAGTTGCGGAGTCTGATGGGAGTCACTCTGAGACTCATCAGAGAAGCGGTCACGCGTCGCCTCGCGATGTCAGGTGTGGGCTATGCACGGAGCCACGGACCTGCTAGCCATGCTCCACCCGTCCACCGATTTTTTGTTCTCAGCCAACGCAAACTACCTCCTCGGCCATGCATGACGACACGTGCGATGCCCTCGCACTCACCTGTCGCGCGCCTCTATATCCACCGGCGTAGCACCAGAAAGTAGTACAGTTTACAGAGCCGACCGAGAGAGAGAGAGAGAGAGAGAGAGAGAGAGCAAGCGAGCAAGTTAATTAAGCTTGGAAGCAGCAGCCAGGCGCGTGAATGGATCGCGTTGTCGTGATGGCGCCGCTGCTCGTCCTCCTGCTGCTCTCGGCGGCGGCGCCACGGCACGGCGAGGGCAGGTGGGAGGAAGGCGAGAGGCCGGCGGCCGAGGAGGAAGAAAAAGAGAAGGGCAGCAAGGCGGGCAAGAAGATGGCGTGCGCCTCCGCAGTCACGTCGTCCCCTGACGGCAGCACCGATGCACCCCAAGCCCAGACACCGTCCACGGAGCCGCAGCCGGTGGGTCCCCGAAGCGGCCGGCGGCGAACCGGTGCCTGGCGTGCCGCAAGAAGTTGGGCCTGCTGGGGTTCCAGTGCTGCTGCGGGGGAGACCTTCTGCGGCGCGCACCGCTACGCGGAGAAGCACGCCTGCGGCTTCGACTACAAGCGCGCCGGCCGCAAGCGGATCGCCGAGAACAACCCGGTCGTGGTCGCCGACAAGATCGCCCGGATTTGAAAAACAAGACAGCGAGGAGAAACGATCACTAGCCTCTGGTGTTGGTGTTTGATTTTGGCTTTTGTAAATAATCCATCCATAGATCTGTCGGTTAGGCTCATCGCATCTAGTTGGAGTGTTCGACGATGTCTACATATGAATATCACGCAGAGATGCATCGTTCGCGCGTTATTATCAACTGATCGATAGCTTTGTTAGGCGTACAGGATTGCACGATCGCCAACTCGCTGGCTCACATAACCGTGAGCTCTCGTCAGGCGCTCGGACACCGGCCGGAGACACGACATATATAGCTTGAGCACGCTCTGGTTGCCTGTTTGGATAGCAGAGATAATTGGGAGGAAGAACAGATTAGGAGGGGATAGCAATACTGAACAACATTGGAGTAGACGAGAGGAAGTATTCTTAGGTGGAGTTTTTTCCTCTATCTCAGAGAAATATATTTCCATTACCACATAGGATCTGGCTTCTCACCGGATACCAGTACAGATACAAAGTCTGGTGCCTGGCTCACGAAAACATGAAAGCCTGCAGGAGATAAAACACATGCACCATACAAACAAAGGCAATCAGCTGCCCTATTACAGATTCTAGAACATACAGAGATTTTACATTGATTTCATCAGTTCACGAATCTGCATAAATAAAAGCGCCATAAGGGCTCCGATCCAGCTCCTTCGATTTAAGTGCACCGACGCATCTGTCTTCAATATCACCTTCGTCATGCCCATTTGGGCAGCCCTTTGCAAGCAACAGAGTGCAGCCAAAGCTTCAGCATGTAGAGGACAAGCTGCTGGAATAATATTCCCAGGGCCTCCATCCAAGAACTCACCATGACTATTCCTGACAATGAAGCCCCAACCCCCTTTCTTAGTTTCTGTGTTGAAAGCAGCACCAATATTAAATTTATCTAAATCGTCTTGTGGTGCCTTCCATGCTTGTTGCTTCAGTTGCTTATTTTCCTTTCCCCTGCAAATTCAGTCTAGCCAGCTCCAGCAAGTAATATATGACATAAATACAGATTTCAGCCTGCTTGGCAGCATCCTATCACCTTCGTTGGCTTTGTTGCGAGCTGACCACCATCGCCACGTTAAAAAAAAAAATATTTTAAGTCGAACATTTTCCCGCATCTTCCAAATTTCCACAATTACCTCTTTGCCT